>BMAV01021458.1:20721-46829 GCA_019973955.1 Trichonephila inaurata madagascariensis
CGATCTGTTCTCCCTTATTATCAAGAGTCTGAATAAGGCATAATAATGTACGTTTTTAAACATCACAAAGCTCAAGTGTTAATCCGTTCTTATAAGTTTGTTCAAATTTACCATCCCTTACGCAATCTCAAATTTGTGCCAAATGATCAATACCCATTCCTCTAGATCAGTGGTTCCCGAAGTGGTCCCTACGGAACCCCAGAGGTTCCCGGCATTATTCAGAGGGTTCGTGGAAAATCAAAATTGATTTGGCGGTGTCCCTGAACGACGTCAGGGTGTCCGCGCAAGATTTAATATAACATAAGAAAAATTGATCCAATTTTTTTTTTATGAAAATTTAAATAAATAACAATAATCCACTTAGATATTCCCGACTAGGTGTTGAATACTTTGGCGCGTGTACTAATTTCGATCCCAAACACAGATGAATCCATACATGAGCATCTTATTGAAATATCTACAAATGAGGGACTTAAACCAATAATTCAGAGAGAGAACAAGGATACCACAAGTTATGGTTACAAAAACAAACCCAATTTTTTATCCTGTATTATGGGTTGTTTACAGAAGCTGTTGACTACCTTTTTGTCTTCCATTTTGGTAAAACGTGGATTCAGTGCCGTAAAAATCCTCATCACGATAATAATAATAATAATAATAAAATGTAAGAAAGAAACCGATTAAAAACTAGTGCTTGTTGGGATTTGCGGTTGGCACTCAAAACCATTGAGACGGATATAAATACACTCATATTATCTCATCAAGTTCATCCAAGTCATTATTTCTTAAAAATTTATTTTAGACAAACGTTATAATTTTAATAAATAATTATTCAACAAAATGGTTTTTTTTTAATTTGTAAGTTTTATACAATGTGAGGTGGCACAAATCCGGTGGACAGAACGTGGGACCTATGGATCCTAAGACGGGTAACATTACCACTAGTCAAAATTGATCACTTCTGTCCGAGGCCGTTACTGGCTTATGCAGATGTGATACCCCCCACTACAATACTTCCCCACGAGTGAGTCAGTGGATAGGTGAACGAAAGAGATTTTTGTTATGACGAGCGGGTGTATAGTTGTTGTTGACTGACGGTGTTGCGTCAAGTAAGTCTGACGATTTTGTTTGCTGCGTCAAGTGGGTCTGACGAGTTTTGGTTGCTTTTATTTCGGGTAGATGGTGCCACAACAGATCAGAAGTTCGCTTGCGTTTTTCTTAGTTCAGCCATGTCACAAATGAGGTGGCGCAAATTCTGCGGACAGAACCCGCGACCTATTGGTCCGAAGCCGGGTAACATGACCACTAGAAAAAAGTGATCATTTCTGACCGGAGACTGTTACTGGCTTATGTAGATGATACCGCTACGCTATGCATTTATGTAGCTTTTTCACTTAGTGGTCCTTGGGAAAGTTTTGACTTTAAAAAAGGTCCGTGGCTTAAAAAATTTCGGGAACCACTGCTTTAGTTGAACATTACCACACTTGACCATTGGTTTGATTTCAGTGGGAAAGACAAGCAACATTTGCAGATTGGTGTTCATCCAAGGAAAATGATTAAAACTAAAAAAAAAATATAGCCTAATATAAACGTATAAGACTCTGTAATGTTTATGCAAATAAAAATTTCTCTATAAAAAAATGACTTAAAATATTAGAATTGAAATACAATAATGGTCGTAATTAGTCATAAGGATTCCAGTAACAAAAATTTGAAGGTGAAGGAAAGCATACAAAATTCATGACGAATTCCAAATAATTTAAACATTGCTTACTTCACTCCTTTTAACGTTCTATTTCCTCTTATAAAAAATCAAATTTCGTCTACCTTAGAAAAAGAACACACACTTTAAACCTTCATCGTTACCTTTTTTCCGTTATAAATATATCCCTTCAGCACAAAATGTAAGAGCATTTTTTCGAGAGTAGTTTCACCCTTTTTCTTCAGGAAAATAGATTTTTTTTTTAAAAAAAACGAAAAGGGTTTTTTTTTCTTTAATGTCGAAATACGTTTTCGTCTTCAATTTATGAGTTTCCTACGTCATGAACTTCACTTATCTTGCTCAGTGAAAACACGTCTATTCTGTACCTATATCTAATTGCACTCTCCTTAAAAAGTTGTACCCTTCGAAATAATGACAAATTTTACTGTGCATTTCTGAATGACCATTATAAGATTTGTCATTTTTGAGCATCAGTCTGGGAATACAAATAGAACGAGGATGTTTAAAGCTTATTTATTTTACTTGACGATAAAATTTCCTTCTTTTTATATAATAATCGTAGATTCATGTATATTTTAGGTTCTAAATCAGGGGCGTGTAGACTTTTCCAAGTTTCGGGCGACTTCTAATGTTTTTAAGGTATTGCGGTCATTTTAATAACGTAGGTGCATCCGTTCTGTATTAAAGTTGTATGTTTTATTTCTATACACTTATTATCGACATTGTACTCCTCTTTTAAAATATGACAGATTACTATTTTTACTACAAAAACGCAAGTAACACGAAAGTGTCAAGTTGAATGCTCGAGAAACAATAAGCGATTGGTTGAACGTGGAGCGTTAGGGTTATCAATACACCAATCACAGAACATACACGCACAGACGAATCAGAAACCGGGTGTATGTTGTTATACTTGTTCGCACCTTTGCGGAACTTCACATGAACTCGAGAACCCAATCACGTGGAAGTGTGGGATTTGGAATAATATCTCTATAGCCAATCCCGTGCTGTCGCGAGAAGGGTTGATCGTCAGTATTTATTCCCTTCATCAGTAAGCACATGGGGAAAAATTCATTTAGGTGGCTGGCAAAGCACAAATCGCTTTTATCTCTTAAAGCGGCAGTAAATGTGTTAAACGTCATTGTTCACTTCCAATGAAGATACATGTGTCGTCTACATTTATCGCGAATCATTTGCTTAAATAAACGCTGTCACACCGATTATGAAAAGCGGATTCTGTGGTCTAGATTGTCGGATTTTTATTAATATGTTTATGTTAGTATGTGCTTCTTAGGTTTCAGTAAAGGCAGTCACCCCAAAATTTCTTGGTGGTCCACCGGTCGATCACTACTGACTACTTAATGTCCAGCCCAGTATTGCCAGCGACATCTTGGAAGGAAATGTTAATCTGTCTCAAAAACTATTTTTTTAAAATCAATTCTAGTACTAAAAAATGTAATTTGTGTTCAGTTTTCGATTTATAGAGTTATGAAGGAGTTAGAACTCGGTACCTTCTAATCCGCAAGCATATAACATATCCACTAGACTAAAATGATCTCCTTAGTCCGGAGGCTGTTACTGGATTATATAAACACCACCACCACACACTTCCCTACCAGTGAGTTGGTAGATGGGTGAACAAACGATATAGTTGTTATGGTGAGCGTGTGAGTTGTTGCTGTTGCACCAAGTGTGTTTTGAGTCATATGGTCTGACGGCTTGAGTGTTGCGGCATGCGAATTTGACCGCTTGAGGGTTGCGACATGTGGATTTGACGGATTGAGTGCTGCGTCATGCGTGTCTGACGGCTTTTGGTTGCTCTTGCGTCGGATAGAAGGTATCACATCTGCTCCGTGAAGGTTGGGTTGCTTCAATTTCAGCCAGGGTCACCAATGAAGGAGATTAGAACTCGGTACCTTCCGATTCGTACGCACATAACATCCACTAGGGTAAAATGATCGCCTTAGTTCGGAGGCTGTTACTGGCTTATATAAATACCACCGCCACAGTTCCTTCACCTTTTAGTGTGGTGTTATCTATTTAAAGGTTATTAACACTTCCGTTTACCGGCCATTTTGTGTTCGTGAGTATGATGTACTCGTATGTTTCATTTGGGAATTATATTTTCCTTTCAAACCTTGAATTATGCATCGATTTGAATGCATGCTGGGGAGGAAAAAAAGATGGTTTTGTTATCGTTGTTGTTATTGGCGATTGATGTGCAGATTGATAAAAAAAAAAGCTTTAGATCATTTTGAAGCTGTCGATGACAGCTTCGGCAAGCTCTCATAAGCTCTATCAGAAAAGATTAAAACTTCTGGGTCTTTAAGGTTGATCTTGAAAAGCATAGCTTGAATTGCTTAGTAACTTAGGATATGTTGTGGAGACAGTTGAACATTAGGGCAGTTTGGACAATGATTTGTGTAACTTCTTTGTGAATCAGTTTAGATTTTCATTCCTTTTACGTGCTTTGTTCTAAGTCTAGTTATTATTGATATTATTGTACAGTTACTATTGAGGGCTGGGATGAAATATTTAAGTATGGTAGATTAGTCTTCGGCTGGCAACTGTGATTTGGTGTCGTTGAGGGTCGTGAGGTCAGATGATTGTTGTCAAGCTCTGGATTCTTTGGCAAGTTCATCGGCTTTCTCATTTCCGAGAATATATACGTGGGCTAGTGTCCATTGTAGCGTGCAGGATCTCTTTTCTCTGAAACCAGTTCTTCAGGGGGGGGGGGGAGGGGGGAGGTAATCCCAACAAAGCGTGTCTCCAGGTAGTGGATAAGGGTTTGCCTCTATTGGGTTTTCCAATGAGTGGTAGGAGGGAAATAAAATACCTCCCGCGAACCAACAAGTAGAAGTCCAATCTCTCGAGGTTCTGGCAACCCCACCTTCCATGAATTGTGCAATATTGATGATTTTGTTGAATTTATATTTTAACTCCGATTTCTGATAATGTTCTCATATTGATTCATTTCTGGGGCTTTCACATCTTTCAGAAATATTTGGAAATACTTCCAGAAATGAGAGATAAAATGTGTTTCCTAACACTTTTTAACCTTTCTGAAGTCTTTGATCACATTCAGATCCATGTATTATTATAGGTTTGAGGAAGAAAGTGAGACTATTTTCCACAATGAGACAAGTCTAGATTTCTTCATTCGAACGTGATTCAGCTGTTTAAGGATACAGCTATACATTCCGTATGAAAAAGTTGACACAGCGCAAATTTCAATAAATCATTGATCGAAAAGTAAAGCAAAAGAAAAAAAAGCGAATTAAATATATATTCTTATATTTATAAATATACTAGTCATTCTTTGTATTTCGTGACCATCACAGTGTTTAACAAGTACATCTATCATATTCTAAATCATCGAAAAAATCAGCTCCTGTTACTTTTTTTTTCTTTTTGCTTAAATTTAATTAGTTCCGCATTAAAGATTCTTCTAAAATTATCCTTATCGTTTACAGAATCAATTAATGAAGATGATACGAAATAGTTACGTTATGATTTTAACTTAAAAATCTCAATGTATGTTTCAGATTTTTTTGAACAGGTGGCGCTGTTTGTTATTCAATAAAGAATTAGAAACACATATACATTTTTATAATTCTTAAATTTAGACTACCTATAACGTTTCATTATTTAAAAAAAACAATTGAATTTTTTTAATTATTTGCTTTTTCGAAAGAAATAAAAATGGAAATCTCATTGAAAGAAAACGCATTGCGTATCACAACTTCCTTATCCTGTAATCATAATTTTTAGGAAATTTTCGTCAGGATGGATTATAGTGTAATAGTAAGTAAGTAAATGGATGCATTCTTCACGGTGTAAATCTTTTGACCTTCCTCAATACTTCCATTAATCCCTTAATTTGGAATTTGTTTACTTTATCTTAACTTCAAGAACATTTTGAGTTTCAGGGGATTAATAAGACTCTACTTAAGTGGGTGGGATTAATCTCGACTATATTCTTAAGAGAGGAATCAGACGATTTACTGTTCAATAAAAATGACTAGTAATTATTTAGTGATGTTTTGTGTGTATCAAGCATCTTTAGAGTGCCCTGTTCCGTTCTCCGTTTGCATGTAGCTCTAAAAACTATTTATATCTTCAACACTGCTGGTCATATAAAGCACAACAACATTAAGCGTGTTTTCGGTTCATGTTAAAGAATAGGATCTCCGGATTAGGCACATTTTTTCAGATGTAAAAGAAATGAAAAATTAATATTATATTCTGGCTTCAATGTCCTTTAGAGAACAACGTATTTTATCATTCGTCACTTTTTTGACAGAGCTGAGCTATTTCTTCTGGTATAAAATGCGTTTCGCGTTTTTTCTCCTATACCGTAATATTGAATAAGCTGTCCTTTCACGTGTTAAAATGAAAAAAAAGGAATAATCAAGGAATATTTTGAAATTTTAGAAACGCTTGTTATTGTTAATAGATGTATGAGTTATAACGTTGCAAATTTTCATGAAAATCGAGGCATTTTTCTGTCTGAAAATGGGCTCTGTGTTTAGTTCAGGCTTTCGTACTTTTGCCGAAAACAGCATTAAAGAAGCATCTAACATGCATGAAATTTGCATTATGTGCAGACCTCGATATGGTATACAAATAATAATCCTTTTTGCTCACATGGGAACCATGTAGTTCACCAGTGCTAATCAAACATTCAATATTTGCGACCCAATATTCAATCATAATTTTCACCGCGCCCCCTCTCCATACTGTTAGGTAGATCAGAGTGTTCCTGGATTTTATGCAGAACAATCACAAAGAAAATAAGCAGTTCTTCAAGAGCGATGCGAATTCATTAACAAAAATTTAATCTTTTAAATGCAGGATTCAGCAGCAATATTCACAGAGTAAATTTCCGAATGTCTTCACACCTTCAACAGCAAACAAACACAATAACCAGTGTTTAAAAATGCACGTATGTAAAAGATTATTCACAAGCACAGCCGAGCTAATCGCCAGTAAAAACAATCCTCACTACTCGCTGGTTTAATCCAGACTCATCGGTTGCGGCTGGCACTCCGCTTTATAGGCGCGGTAGAAACTTCCAGAAATATAAATGCTCGTGCCATTGAACGTGACACTAGTGGAGAGATCTACTACTTTCTAGAAGATTCCAGAGGGTTCCGAACTCGCCAACAGGGTCGCCAATAATGTCAAAATGGTCGCCAAAGTCGCCAAATTGACCGCCAAAAGTGATGCCAACTTAGCTCTACCACCAAGATTTCGCCATGTTCTCATTGAATCGCCATTATAACGTAAGGGGTGGCATTACTTGAGAATAGTACAATTTTAACACGAAATAAATATAACATAGAGTAATATAAATGCATTAAACACCCAAATACAAATTCTTTACACTATTTTCACAAAATTCGTAACAATACAATAAAAATGTATTGGATTAAAAATGTTATGCTTTTACGCTAAAGCTGCAATACACTTAAGTGCCTGCGGCATATATAAGCGCCTCACTCTTCCAAAGCATTAATTGTCCTGGACATATATATATGGCCTACCGAAGTACGATCTTTTCTGTGCACTGCCATCCATAAAATTATTTCGAAGACTTTGGAATACATTAAAAGGATCGTGGCAGTGTTTGCGAAGGAATTACTTAATTTTTTCCTCTCCTTCATCCCCCTCCCCTCAAAAAAAACCCCATCACATACGCATGCCTATGTGAGCAACAATGGAATTGGGGAGCGAATTGCGCAAGTTTGAATCGGCAGTTAAGGGATTAATTATAAACTGTACAAATTATCAAGAAAAGTGTTAGTTTTTGTTTCTCATTTTATATGTAACAAGCCCATGGGGTCACTTGTGATTATTAAACTTGTTCTTAATTTGCAATTGTTAAATCAATTATCAAATGCACTGTGCAGTATAAATGCATTTATAAGTGTAATATCAATGTAAATGTGTATTTTTTTATTATGTCAGAATATATTTTGTTTATTTAATTCCAGTAAATTAATAATTTTTTAAAATAATCTTTTGTTTTTAACTTTTCAATATACTCGCGCCCTCCTCGTAAAGTTATCACGCCTTCTAGGAGGACGCACCCCACAGTTTGAAAAATGCTGTACTACACAGATTATAAGAATTAAGTAAATAGAGAGAAGAAGAACAGAATATTAGTTTTAGGTAATACATTTATCTCTGCTATCTCACGTTTTTGAACAGGCAGTTTTAAATGCCTCATCCAAAAATTATGGCTACTGGTCAACCTCGCTTTTGAATTTGACAAGTGACGGGGAAAAATTATGGTTTACAGAAATCCCCAAATGTCTTTCCAAAATATTTATACTCATGTTGGACCCTCAGTAGAAAAATATAGATTCTTTGGTTACAGAAGGAGCAAATCATTCAACGGGAAAGTCAATCAACAGCGAGTCAACATCAGTCAAACAACGACTGTTATAACAGGTATGTATTTAAGGTATCCGACTACGTTCGGAACCATGATTTTAAAAAAGCACATAAATGTATAATTTTCATGATATTTAGTGTCACTTAGATTAGAATACATGTATAAAATTGTTTTAAGGACATTATGACAAAAAAAAAAATTATTTAAATGCAATAATTTGGCAAAAAATTAACTTAGAATAATCTTTTTTCCAAATGTTCTCCTTTTGTAAAAAATGCTTCTATTGTATTAATATTTTGCCTGTATATAGCTCAGACCTCTGTACAGAGGCTCAACTATGATTTTTGAAAAATTCAAATTATTTTCAGAGTTGCAACCATTTGAAATAATTATCGGCGTATTTTCTTAAAATTTCTCCCTTCTGTTTTCGTAAAACAAGGATAAACCGACTTCCGAGTTATGCATTTCAATTCATTTCATTAACTATAAATATCACAAGAAATATTTCACTACTTATAAGTTACACCTTTAAATTTTGATTATTTAAACGAATGATATATATATATATATATACAATGAATTGAAAATATTTTTATAACATTATATATCGAAACTATACTCTACATATTAAGTTCAAAGTATAATAATAGACACTGTAAGAAAACGTCTTTAATAGTCATTCCTGTATATAAAAAACATCCAATACAAAACATTTCTGCAATAAATATATTTTATGAAAGAAATCAGTTTATAACAGTTCTCATAGACACAATTTAATGTATACAAGTAAGCATTGAAAATATTCAATGAATACCAGTATTCTATGAAATCGTTTAATGAAGAAAATTCCTCATTTACCGGTATCTATTGAAAACATTCGATATAGAATTCATTGTACAAAATCCAATGCATAATAGTAAGCCTTATAACATTCAATGTATAAAAATGATCATTGCAACATTCAATGTATTAAACCGTACAAGGAAAACATTTAATGGAAAACAACGTACATTGTAAGCATTTGCTGAACGAAACAAAATGTAAAGCATTATGCATTATAAAATAAAAAAAAGTTGCTTGACATTTCAAGTAACGAAAGTTCAATTTGATTTTTTTTAAATGATGAAAAGTTTATGAATTTTAAATATCAATAAAATACATAAATCCCAATTTGTGAATTACTCTTTTAAGACTGTTTCCAAATATTTGAAAATCATTAGCATTCAAAAATTATATAAAATACAGATTGAACAAGTAAGAATTAAATTCCTGAATTTTTATTTTTTATATATTTCAAACTCTTTTCTGTTCCTCAAAATACTTCACCAAAAATGATTTTTGTATTCCACAACAGAATTCGGATTTATAAACTAAAAAAAGAATAGATTATCGGGAGAACAATAAATACGTTTTTCTTTCCCAAATCTGCGGCATTCTAAATGAGTCCCATAATATTATTTTTGAAAAAGGAAAATTTAAATCCAACTCCTATCAAATGTTTTTGGAAACTCGGAGATTTAACAACTTCACATTAGCAAAAGAGATTCGAAATTCCGAAAGAAAAAAAAAACCCTGAGTTTGCTCTAACAACATCTGTTTTGCGTTTGATTAATTTATTTCTTTATCCTCTCGGGATTTGCCTGAGAAACTTTCTAATTAGACTCTTAACTTTTTTTTTTGCTTCTGGTCTGTTTCTTTTTCCGACTTGAGATTACTCCCCGTTTTCCTTGCATCCGAATAAGACAGATGACTTTAATCTGGGCAAAAATAATGAAAAGCAAATAATTATAAACTCAAGTGGTTACCAGATCTTTACTTGAGTATTTCATCTCTTAAGTGTTTTGGACGAATTAAAAATCTTGAATATTATGATTTATTTTTATTTATTTCCAAATATGGCAAAAACTTTCTAATTGTGATAAATGAACAAACAGAGGTATTTTTAAAAGTTAAATTGGATTCTGAGCGATAAATCACGTGATTGTTTATGTGTTTATGTATTCCATTTCTAAATTCAATCGAGGAAGTGTTCTTTATTTTATATATTTTCCATTTTCATGCTGTCGTTGGATGTCATTTAAAACTTTCGTTTAATACGTACATATTTAGTGAACATTTTAAAAATAGAAAATAATTCTAAGTGACAACAGATTAGACAAATATTTGCTATTTAATTTTTCCTATAGCATTTTAATATACTGAAAGAATAAATACACACACACACACACACATATATATTGGTGGCTATGTTCAGACTGTAATTTATTTTTTTCATAACAGTTTTCTTAAATGAATTTTTCACAGCCATTACACATTTTGGTTAGCAGCTTATATAATAAGGTTTGCTTGTGTATAAAAGTTTGATTTATTCTTCGCAGTAATTTTTGATTCTGTTTTTTCTTTTAGTTTCTGTTTGGCAGTAGTTTTCCTGAGCAGTTTTGAACTATAGAATATAGAAATTGAAAAGCAGCATTTTTGACATATTTTACTTTTCTTACGATCGGAAAGGTAAAAATTCTGTTCCAGGAAGGAAGAATTAGGGTACTTTTTCGTTTCGCCTGCCCTAGCGATAAATTCGCCAAAACTGATACAACCCACACCATTCCCGCTGTTAACTTTCATCACTTCCTTCTGAATTTTTCTTAACAATAAGGTTTTTTACATAATATATAAAAATAGATGAAAATTAATGGGAACTAATATTTAGTTATATTTTCTATGCGTATATTGTGTGTTTTCGCCTATAATGCCAACTGGACAA
Source organism: Trichonephila inaurata madagascariensis (assembly GCA_019973955.1). Lineage (NCBI taxonomy): Eukaryota > Metazoa > Arthropoda > Arachnida > Araneae > Nephilidae > Trichonephila > Trichonephila inaurata. The sequence goes on from BMAV01021458.1 coordinate 31,606, forward strand.
ATTATCCGATGTGTATGGAGAAGATGTATCGAAAATAGTCTTAGAATCGATAGTCATTCTAACAGACTTTTCGAAGAAAAGTCAATTCGTCATTAGTATTTATCGGTGGTCATTGCTGATCAAAGTTTTTAAAGTTCTAAATAAGATAATACATGTTAAGAAAGCCAAGAGCTTCCGACTGCTTTTCAATCATGTCAACAATGCCTTTGCTCATTCTCAACGGTAATTCGACTGAAAAATTTTGCCACATCCGCCCTATTCTTGTGATCTCTTCCCAAAAGACTTTTTTTCCTTATTCTCACAGCTAAAAAAATATTGTGGGGTTTGAGATTCAACAATACAAAAGGCGCCACTCAAGAAGTAGAACAATATTTTTCAACACCATTTGCCATCTTTTACAATGACTGTTTTTGGAGGATCAAAGAACCTTTGGAGAAGCATTTAAATCTAAGTTGTGATTATGTAGATAATTCTTAATAATAACAAAAATAAACAATTAAGTTTTTATCTAAATTTATTTTAGTAATAGTGTGAAACTTTGCGGTGCCTCCGCGTATATTTATATTCAAGAAAAAATAAAAAAACTAGAATATCACAATTATTATTCATTGATCAAAAATCGCAATTCCCAGTGCCATGGGTTAGATCGGAAAATCAATTGTTTATTGTAAAGCACCATTTGTATTCTGAATACTATGGCCTGACAATTTAAAATGCAAAACAAAAACAAAGATCCTTGAGGTTCCGAATCATGTTCCTAGCACGTTTTTTCAAAGAAATGGGTTTCTCATCCTCTCTTCAACTTTCAACTTGTTTCAAGGCTTTTTATAATTTTTTTTTCACTCTTAGAATATCCGAGGTCTAGAGGGAAATCTTTTGTGGTCTGAAGAAGGATTACTTTCTAGTTCGAGGAGGGGGAAAGAAAACATCAATCGAATTTATCCCTACCATTTTTCAGCCTGGTGATGGAAAAGGAATAGCCGGGAGATGAGTTTCATCTTGGTGCGTGGAAGTTCAACTTCTTAAAAATGGTTATGGTGCCATGCGGAACTTTAACTTATTCTTAACAAGTCCCTGTTGTTGGACTGGTACTACTTATATTAATAAGCATTCTTTTGCCTAATTTAAGCAATTAATGCCTTTTATGTAAAAATAAAAATGTGCATATATTAGAATTATTGTTATGATACTGACATGAAATGTCTGCAATAAAATCAAATGAACTCTTTAAAATTAATAAATCTACGAGGCGCATCCAGAAAGTAAGTTTCCCTATTTAAAAAAGAAAAAAAATAAGAACTCACACTTTCAGGAATATATTTATTGGCGACAAGTACAGCAATGTTGCAGCTATTTTTCATCATAGCCACTACTAGAATAGAGACACTTGTCGTATCGTGGGATCAGCTTTTGTATTCCTCTGTTGTAGAACTCTGCCAACCTGTGAATGGAACCAAAGTGTGACAGACGTCTTGAGCTCTTTGTCGTTGCCAAAACGCTCAGCATTTACTGTTTCACCACGTGGAAGGAAGTCAATGAGCAGAATGTCCTTCCTGTCCCAGAACATCATGCCCATCATTTTCCATACCGACAGCGTCTGTTTGAATTTCCTCCTGATAGGAGATCCCCTATGCTGCCATTGCATTGACTGCTGCTTGGTTTCTGGAGTGAAGTGAGAAATCCAAGTCTCATCGTCCGTGATGATCCTTTTGAGGAACTAGTCGCCGTCATCGTGATACCGTTGTAAAAATGTCAGTGCTGCTCCTAAGCGTTGAATTTTGTGTTCGGGTGTCAGATTTTCGGCATTCTTCTGACACACAATTTTTTGAATAGCAGGTGCTTAATGACAATCTCATGAAACAAAGATGGCGATATCTGAGAAAAATGGCTGCTCAGCTCCATTATCGTGAAGCGACGGTTCTCCATCACGCGCTGCCGCACAAGCTCACCAATATCATCATTGATGAAGGATGGTCGCCTACTGCGCTCTTCATCATGGACACTTCGACGACCCTCTGAAAACTGCCTACACCAGCGATGCATCATCTGTTTACTCATGATGTTCGGCCCATAGACCTGACACAGCTAACGATGAATTTCAATTGGCGCAATACTTTGTCCATTCAAGAACTTCATCCCCGACCGAGCCTCGCAGGTGCCGGGAGAAGGAATAAGAGTTTTCATTTCGGACCACTGCTACCACGGTATTGCACGAGGCGGGACCTGTCCGGCTGGCATATGATTGATACGTCATATATCTTTTAAACATGAGCAACTGACACGAATAACTACTTTTACTTTTCAGGGAAAACATCGGGAAACTTACTTTCTGGATGCGTCTCGTATTTTATGTGATGATAAATGTGACTAAATATATTTTTGTTAAGTTCTCCGAGTCACATAAACTAGAAACAAAGCCTTATTGAATTACTTTTTGAAGAATCCTTCTATAAACACGGCACGTTTAAGAGTTGAAAACACTATTTTAGACCATTATAAAATCAAAATTTGATGGAAATATTATTTCTACTTTCGGATTCATTTCAAAAGGTTGTTGTGTAACATTTTGTCTTCTAGAAATAAATGAATAAATATGAGCTATAATAACACACTTCTTACTTGATTTTAAAAACAGTATACATTAATTTTAAGTCCAACTGTTGCATTGTAGTCTTTATGCATCAACCTGACATCGCCGACCCCAGAAAAATTTTGAACACCTCTTCCTGACTCCCAACACATGGCTGAGTGATTTAAATGTTCTTTAATAGTCTTAGACTTCCTTGTTGTTCTTACAGACATATTAACATTTCTGTTTCTTCATTTTAACCCTAGAATGCTACCCATTCGTGTAGCAGACTACGACTATAACAAATAACTTTGTACTCTCCCCTTCCCCAAAACAGGAAATATAACGTTCAACTCAGTAGCTTCATATGACCTTGGCTACTACAGATAATGATATTTCCTTTTCTTCAAATATTTTCGCATATAGTTTTTTAGAATAATGCTAGTCTGAGAGACGAATGGGTAGCAGCAACGTTTGGAATTGAGAATCTGTCTTGGTTTTTTTCCTCTGAATTTTCGAGATGATGTCAAAACTTTTTCCCGAAGAAAAAATCTGGGGTAAACCTGAGGCTATCTGAGAATTATTAAAAGAGTTCATTGATGATGATCATTTTATTTCTGACGATGAAGCAAAAAAATAAAAATTTTATTGAAGTTCAAAATCACGAATTTACATATAGGACAATAAATATAAGTTTAGAGAATACATATAATATGGCTCGCAAATCTGAAAAAGCATTATTTGGAAGAAAGTTTGCGATAAAGCTAAGTGAAGATCTCCTTACGCCATGTTTGAAGACACGTATAAATGTATCAACTTTGCCTCGATCAACAAGGACAATAATCAGTGAACTTTTGAAATTGGAACATTAAACCATCTGAACAATTGGAAACTAAAAACAGGGAAATCTGTACCTTTTGCTCATGTAAGTTGCGTAAAATGACACGGAAATTTTATTTATCATGTTCTAGAGCAATGTGTGGCGAGCATCACGCTAAAATTCGCAGATTGCTTCGAAAAAAAATAAATTTTACTTTCTTGCTTATGGGAAGATTGGATGTCATGAAATCATCAGCATGTAATATAATGTTGTGTTATTAACTTTAAAAATGAGTTTTAAGCTTGTTAAAACTCATGTCGTCTGGAAGACGAATGGTTAGCTTTCCCATACGTTTTTTTAAAGGGCAGCATTCTAGGGTTAAGAAAACAGCGAACATGTAATTACGTATGCATAAAAAATATTACAAAATACTAGTTTCAAAAAAATAATGTAGGTGCACAAATCCATTAGAAAATCAAGATGGATGCAATCGTTATCCTACTGGCACGCTAATTTTTCTCATGTGTTTTTATTTCATATATTTTTAAAAATATTATATTTTATTAATGTATATGTAGTTACTAACTATAAAAAATGAATATTCTTGGTCTAAATGCATGTTCTAATAAATATTTTTAATTTGGACAATTTAGTGATCTAGTTTCGGATAGCACATCTTTCAATTTTTCCCGAGGTCTTTCAGTCAGTAAAAAATGAGTATATAAACATCATATGAGAAGCCTTCGCAGATCCCTAGGGTTCTGAAAAACCACAGTTTGAGAACTGGCGCTATACAGGATGCATTATTTTTATAATGTTCTAAATTTATCACTGAACTTGTTCCCTACCGCGCTTTAGATATTTATTATCTAAATAAATATTTACCTTATATGGTTTTTTTTAAAAAAAATAGTTAGAGAGTTCATTTACATTGAACAATTACCAACAATATAAGTCTAAATAGGTCAGCCAATAAAAAGTGCGTGCAAACAGAACAAAGGAATAAAAATGAAAATCAGTTAATAAAATGGAGGGTTAATATATATTTGTTTGTTAAACTGTTAATAAAGGAGCGTAATCTGTATCTTTTACTGGCTTTCCTTTCTAGATATTTATGAGATGCTTGGCCATGTTTTAGCTTTGTTACGATTTTATTCTCACATACTTCTTCACAGACTATTTTTACGAGAGTTATTTTGAAATGCGCCAATTATTGCTCAAACCTCAGCATGCACCTAAATTAAGGTATGTTCAAAAAGTATCCAACCTTGAATTTCCTCGCGGACAGTAGAGATTCTAAAGAGGCACCCCTGTGCACAGTGGGAGGTGACAGCTTAATGCACATGCTTGAATTTTCCCCCTTCGTTCCAGTGTACCAGTCATTTCCTGCAGAGAATAGAGTGAGGTGGTATGATACGTGTTCGTCAGATTTTAATTTCTCTAAATGTGACACAATGACTTGAGCAGAAATACTTCATCAAATTTTTTGGCAAATCTTGCGAAAGCTTTTTGAAATAAAGCAATTCGTAAGATTCAACAAGTGTTTGGAAGCGATGCTATAGGAGTCATACAGGTTATGGAGGGGTTTTGCCATTTTCAGAAGTGTCAACAGATCGGCCGAAAGTGATTAGCGTTCTGAGAGGCCACAAACCACTCGAGTTGCCGCTGTTATTCAAAAGGTGAATAATCTTATTATGAAAGATCGTTATTTGATCATACGTGAGACTGCTGAACAAACTGAGATGATTACAGGTTCTACTGATGGAATTTTGTGTAACTAAGCTCAGAGAGGCTACAAAATTTGTTACCAAGCTTCTCTCAGTGGAACAGAAATAACTCCGTCTTACAGTTGCACATGGCATACTGGACCCTATCATTGCTGAATCTCGCTCCTTGGATCTTCAATCTGGTCCCGAAAAAGAAAATATCATAGAAAGAATCCCTTTTTAAAACGCTTTTATAAGTTTCACTTGTGTATGTAATGGAATCTTTGGACCCGATTTTTATCCACTTTAAAAGGTCAGATTAATTCAAAATGTAGCACATTTGTCAAGGACTGGTTAAAATACAATAATTTCATAATTTTGTTCCATTGTCCTGATCAGGATCCTCAAGATAAAAAAAAGGATTTCAAGATTTGTCAACTGTTTCATTTTATCCCTTCCAGATTTGGTGATTAATTGCATATACCATTTCCAGATTTGGCGACTAATTCCAGATATGGCAACTAAAAGAAATCACCCCTTAAAAAGGTGCAACCCTAAATATGAGAAAACGCTTGTTATTAACACAAATAAAACAAACAAAAAAGTGTTCTTTGTGTGAGAAAGGAGAGGGTTGGTGAGTTAGTAATTTCTTAGCAAAATATAAGTCTAGTTTTTCTGAAAATGGAAATAAAAAAAAAATCGTGCATGTGAAAAAAAAAATTTGTTCTAACTGCTAAATAGTTTTTATTTTTATAAAGCGATATCTTAAGAAGTGATGATACGAATTAACATTATAATAATACGTGTAAAAGGTGATAATACGATTGACATTTAATATTTCTTCTTACACACTTTTATTATCTAGACCTGTATCTATAGAGACGGAATCTTTGAAATACAAATATATGGGACTCATCCGAGGTCCTGTAAGTGGAGAGAATAAGTACCCTTCAGACCCATTAATTAATATTCATTGAAGAGCAAGACTAATTCCAGCAGCCAATATCAAACTCAAGAATAAATTCAACAAAGAATAAATGATACTTTAAAAAACTAAGAAAAACTGGTTTTTATTGTAGATCGAAATGAAAAATGAAAAATAAATTGCAGTTAAAAAAAAAAAATAAAAAAAACACGCTTTTATAGTGAATTGAACTAAAAAGTAAAAGAATAATTCTTAATATAAGAATAAAATTATTAACGAGAAAATTAATGTCATTGAGGTAAAAGCGTGGGGTTCTCTATATTAATTGTTATATTTTCTTACTAGTTCTATTCCGAAATGCTGAGTTAACGTAAAAATGTAATACAGAGCAAGGCCTACTGGACACTATCATTGCTGAATCTGGCTCCTTGGAACTTCGGTCTGTTCCCGAAAAAGAAAATGCCATTGAAAGAATCCCTTTTTCAGAGTATAGATGACATAAGGCAGAACGCGATGGTGGTATTGAACATCATTTCAAAAGAAGACTTCCAGAAATGTTTTCGGCGGTGGAAGGAACGCTGGGCTAAATGTGTGAAAGTGCAAGGAGTCTCTTTTGAATTTGATTATGACGCTAATCTAACAAAGTAACTAAGATATTTTTTTTTGTCAAAAGGTCAGATACTTTTTGAGCAGACCTTGTCTTAGAATTTGGTAATACATATTTGTAATATGCATGCATTTAGGTATTATCTTCAAAACCTTATTATAAATATAGACACTTGAATAATTATGATTTTCATAATTTAATTGCAACGCTTATTTGAAAACACAAAATCCATGATACAATCGGTGCTCGAGCAGTAATAGTAGCGAATTCAATTTCGGTACTTTTTCTGCTAAATCATGTGTTCAAGTATGAGTACCGCTGAAAACCAGCGGTGTAAAAGAATTAATGCCCTCATTAAATGAAAGAACTTGTGACGTCTCTCGCGTCTTTCTGATTAACATGACTCCTATGTTCTTTGACGGCCACGATTAATGGCAAAACCTTTCCAACCCAATACCAAGAAGAGAAACGGATCGAATATGTAAATGAGATATACTATAAAAGGATAGCGCGGCAAACCTAGATATAAGATAGCATAGCGTAGCAGGCTTAGAGGTTGTAGTGTGGAATCATTCTGATCAATAGCGTGACAAAGCTTAGTGTGAAATCTTGCGGACCAAGAATAAGCAGTCAAGAATTAGCTGCCTTGCGGATCAAGAATCTTCTTATATAAAGTTATAGATTATATTCTCTAGGTCAAGGGACCAGAACTGGAAAGGTAATATTAGATATTAGTAATTAGATAACAGGATTATTTAGGATAATTGAGATAGAGGATCGAGTAGCGTGATCTGACTTAAATACGTGATTTACTTTGGGCTTGACTCTCACTCTAATTAATAATTGTCAAATTAGAATTTAAGTATTATAAGTTACTCTTAATAAAAGTTGTATTAAGAATTATGTCTCATCATTTTGATAATCCCACACCTCTAGCTTACGCGGAACCGGCAAGACATGGTCATCACAGGATGGCTATGTCTCAAACTGTGGTTGAGAAAATCAGTCATCATCCTCATTGGTGTAACCACTATCGTCAGTAGACTTTGTACTGTTTGTGATTAATTCAACATTCAGAAAGAGTCAATCAATAAGCCCTATACCATTCAGGAAAAATAAAGTGATGCCTTTAAAGAATGGTACCAACTGACAAGGGACCCATGAACTGTGGTGAACAATTAATTTTCCAACCATGATCTCGCTATTGCATCCATAGCATTAATCAGAATTAAACAGTTATATTACTGATGTTCAAAAAATTAAGAACAAATTCAGATTTGTTCAATTATCTCTAAAACTGCAGCACAGATTTTACAGAAATTTGGTATGTATGTAGAATTGATATAATGCAACCCCCCCCCCCCCCCCCAAAAAAAAAAGAACTTGTAGCATTTAAAATGCACATCCACATGATCTTGTGTAACACTTATCGGAGTCGGGAAATATGAAACATCAGTTACAGAAGAGAACACTAAATAAATAAATTGTTTAATAAGGGGTATGGTCCTCTCTTACAGATATACAGGCTTTGCACCGTGATTTTATACTGGAAGTGTTGGAGTTGATGAATTCTTGTGGCAATTATTAGTCCCTCTCAATCAGCCAGGCATGCTCTATAAAGATGGGGTACGGACGCTGGACAATCAATCCGGCGAATATCTTCTGCTTTCAGATATTCGTCGACCGAATGAGATCCTTGTTGTCTCGTGTTGTCATCCATTAAAATATAATAGGACCAACTGCACCCCTTAAAAGGGGAATACAGGGCTCCCCAGGACCTCATCCCTATACCTCACAGCAATCACAGTCTCTTTTTCAAGAACATGAACGTGTGTGCAGTCATCCAACGTGACACCTGCTCAGACCATTAAGCCTACGCTGCCTTAATGGTCAATTTCTCGGACATTGGAGGGCAGGTAAGGAGTCTCTAGCTTCCTCCATATGAAAGTACAGTGAGAATCTCTTTTTAGGCTGAACCGGGTGTCAAATTTGAAAACGATCTCCCATTGATCCATGATACAATGTCTATGATACCTATCCGATTTTAAACAGACTCTGATGCAGATTTTTTTTTTATTTTATGTAAATACAAATTCTTTAGTTTGATTTTACTGTGTCTCACTATTAAAATAAATGGTATAATGAAAATTATTCAATATATCAAACAGGCGAATCTTAAATTTTGAGCTGTGGTGAAATGACGAGAACACTATTTGAGCTGAGAACCTATTCTCAAAACTTCCACAGCACATGAATCTGAGAAACTATGAGCCTCAATAGACTTAACTTGCTTCAACTTTTCTACAAGGTGGACTCTAAAGGAATCGAAAGAAGTTAAAGGAAAATTATAATAAATTCAGTTTACGGCACAAATGTGAAATAAAAAATATTTTTTTTCACTTTACACCACTTATGTATAATGTTATAATTATTATGTTATATACATTATAAAATAAGGCCCAGTGGTCGAGTGGTGAGTTTTACGCTTTGGTGCCCCGGGTTCTATTCCTGGGATGGGCAAGGTCAATTCAGTCTTTTATCCCTATTGCTGTGGGTTGATAAATTAGTACCAAGCTTCCTTGAGGACTTAAACACTGGGGGTCTTGCTTCAGACTGACCACCTGCTCATGCACCTTAGCACCCAATTATCACGTATACTGGAATGGGCACAGTAGGCCCTGGCCCCCAGTGGCTATTGCGCCACTGAGTTTGAGTTTACATTATATTATACTTATTGTATTACATACATTATATTATATTATATGCATTATAGTTTACTTAATCTATATTTATTTTGTATTACTTTATACAATTTTCTCTCTTATTATCTTTATATTTACATTGATATAGAATTATGGAGTCTGGATTTAGACAAAAATGTATTGATTTATTATTTATTAATTAATCATTTTTTATTATTCTCAGATTGAAAGTTTTAAATCTGTTTAATAAAAATAAAATAAAAGTCAAGTTTTTAGTTCCTTTACATGTGAGTCCAGTTTCATATTGAATATAACCAAAAAAAAAGATACAGATTATACAATTTTATAAAAGAATATGTATAATTTTTTAAGCAATAAGTAATTGAAAGGGATTTAGATTTTAAATATATTTTCGATAAATTAAAGCTCAGAACATATGATTTAAATTTTTGAGCTTTATATCTACGTAAAGTGCAGTATATTTATGTGCATCATCTGTTACTCTATATTGCAGCCAGCGGCCCATAATATGAATCATACAAAATTGAAATATGTCTAAAGCAAATAATTCGTTTATCCAGATGCTCTACTCTCAGCTGTAATCCTCAAAAACGTATGATTTGGTTTAAACAGTAAAAGGAATTGAATTTTATATCAAAATGACATATCTAGCAGCTTTTTATAATATAAAAAAGCATAAATTATGGTTTTTAAAATCTTATACAGTATGTGCAGACCTTTTATATCACTACAAATATGAAACATATATATGTCGTGAATACTGAAGAACACTTCATGTGAAATAAGTACTTTATCATATTAATTTGATTCTACTGTCCTTCAATGGTGAAAAACTAAGAATTTCGTAAAATTTATCTTTGAAAATATATGACAGCTCAAAATATATTTTAATTAAAATTGCATAAAAATTAAAAGATGCCGAAAAATTTAAAATCCTGAGTTACGAAATAAGTTTTCGTTTTTACTCTTTTTAGCTAAAAATAGTGATAGACTAGTTAAAGCATTACATTAAAAATATAACTGAAACTTGAGTACCTCTGTACATTCTCTTACGTAAAAGTCAACCCACCTAGGAGTTATTAAAACGAGACAAGTATGCATGTACTTTATGAGCGTGATTAATATTTTGTAATCAGTGACTGAATAGATGGACCTCCAGCGCCTTGTGAAATGTTATTCAGGTGGTTCATAAAACAGATGATTTTCCAATGATAAGCGATGATAAAGTATGCTTGTTGGCAGATGCGTGGACAGTAAAAACAGATGTCCCTGTTTTAACAAGGGCGTGCTTTTAATTTAAATAATCGGATGAGTCAAATCAAAGAATCACTCATTATTTGGTTCAGAGTAATCTTTCTTTTTGCTCATGTTGGCAGAAATGACTGTACACAGCGTCAAAAAGGTGGAAAACGACCAGCAGCAGCGACGGAAAAATGAGAAGACACGATGTTTGATGGCAATAAGAGCCACTCATGCATCCTTATCAACGATACAATGCATAATCAAGAGACCTCTGACTGCAAAGATAATAAAAAGGTGCCTCAACGAAACGAGGATTGAAGTCACGGAGACCATTAGACTCTCACCATTGCACAGAACCAGGTACGTTCGTAGGCATTAGGCCTGCACATACTGAATATAATTATTCTTAGCAAAGAGTCCCGTAAAGTTTACCTAGAGGCAGATTCGACAGTGAGGATACTCATTTGACTGTTTTCCATCACACAATTCAGCAACTAGGAGTTACGGCAGCGTTTCTCAAACTGTGGGGCGCACCCCCCTGGAGGGGGATGTGATAACTCTACGAGGGGAGCCCGAGCCTATTGAAAAGTCGAAAACAAAAGATTATTTAAAAAAATTATTAATTTACTGAAAGTAAACAATCAAAATGCATTTCGACATAATAAGAAATAAATACACATTTAAACTGATATAATAAACTTACAAATGTGTATTAGTACTGCATACCATAATTTACAATTAATTTAGGAATATTAAGTTAAGAATGAATTTCATAATTACCATTGACCCCATGGGCTTATAATAAATAAAATTATATACGAAAATTAACACTTTTCTTGAAAATGTGAACGCAACATTGTCAAAGCCTTTTTGTTGCATTCCAAAGACTTCGGAATAATTTTACGAAAGGCAGTGCACAGAAAAGATCGTACTTCGGAAAGACGTATATATACGTCAGGGAAAGTTAACGCTTTGGTGAATAAGACGTTTATATACGCCGGAGGCTCTTAAAAAGTTAAAGTCGTATTGTAGCCTTAGCGTCAAAGTATAGTATTATTGAACTCAATGCATTGTAATTGTATGGAAGGGGGGATGATGGAAATTATGACTGAATATTGGGTCGCCAATACTAAAAGTTTGAGAAGCACTGAGTTACGATATTCGTCTCCATTGCACTTGATAGTCATAGCACGTTGATTGTTCTCTGCATAGCTCTGCAGCATAGCTATACCTTGACAAGATTCTACTCCTCACATTGTGCGCTATCCTTCATTTCACGAAACACTTGGGTTATATTTCTACACTGAAATGGCCGCGGTAGCCGAGTGGTATAGGTATCGGATCGTGTCTTGCCTTGTCACGAGTTCGAGCCCAGTACCACTAAAGACCCGCCATGTAGGGCAGCGATGCACGTTAAATCTGTCGACAGCTGAAACGTCCTCCCGTTGGTGTGGTGTGGTAATTAGGAGAGGGGGTGCCAGCTCAGGTGTCGTCCACGTCACTTGACCATGGTTCAAAATTACGTGGTCCGTCGCCAAAAAGCCCTCGTGTAGCTGAACAGTGTGACGTTAATATTCAATCAATCAATCAATTCTACAATGAAATGTCATCTGAACACATCATGTGCATGTACTTGTACTAGTTACAGCAGGGACGGCTCTAGGGCCCGATAAACCGGACCCTTGCCCGGTGCGACAAATTTTAAGGACAGCATTTGGATTGAATTTGGAATATATATATATTTGTTACACAAAAATTTGATATATTTTCTGAAATATTGGGTGTGAATTTGATATTTCACTTCACGTATGTTATTTTCTCATTTTGTACTCTGTATGTTTAATGCCAGTTCTCTTTTATGCTGAAACTTGAAGGGTTCGAAGAGGGAGTATATGCTAAATCATGAAATTTGATATGTTCACACATCTTTCACTGGTAACTTTTCCCCATTCAGGAGTGAGGTCCCAACGAACATTCATTTCGCCCTTACCATGTCCGTTGTCAGCTACTCAAATGGAACAGGAGTAATAAGAGTTTTTAGTAGATAGAGAGAGACAGAGAGAGATGTTTTATTTCAGTCTTGAGTGTAGTTATTATAAGTTAAGATAAATGCTTGTGATATCCACCATCAGTAGACTCTTTTTCGAAGAAATTGACCAAATGAAAGGGGCTATTTCTTCTCTTCAATTTTATTCCTTCAAAATAATAACAGGTAACTATGTGTGTGTACTTAGTTTCGAATTATTTTGTAAATATATATATATATATATATATATATATATATATATTGTTATTCTGCTTTTTGTTAGCAATAATTATTCAAATTTTATAGGTTTGTATCTATGTGAACAATTTGTCTTTTTTTAATTATAATTTTTTGTTTTAGGGAGAGGAGCAGCATTTTTCATTTTTGTCCTGGGCAGCAAATCTGTTAGAGCCGGCCCTGGTTACAGCTTGTCACTGTGCTTGTTCAGTACTGTCCTGGGTGGCGCGATTGGTAGATGTCTCTAACATTGAGTCCATTTGAGATCTAGTAAACATATATCTCTGGCCCAACCTGTTTCGTATCGGTCATCTAACTCAAGCGTGTTCAGCAAACAGTTTCACACTAGGATATTAGCCAGTTCCAGGACTCAACACCCTACCGTATAACACCAAACATAAGAGCCAGAGATGAGTCTAAGACAGCATTTCTCTAACTGTGGAAAGGGCATGATAATTCTACGAGGAGGGCGCGAGCATATTGGACAGTCATAAACACATGATTATTTAAAAAAATTATTAATTTACTGAAAGTAAACAAACATAATGCATTCTGACATGATAAAAAATAAAATACACATTTACACTGATACAATACTCTTATAAATGTATCAGTACTGTGCACAATGTATTTTATAATTAATTTAACTATAATAAGTTTAGAACATACAAGTTTAATAATTACTATTGACCCCATGGGCTAGTCATATATAAAATTATATTAACATTTACTTTGATAATTTGGACAATTAGTAATTAACCTCGTAACTGCGGATTAAAATTTACGCGATTCGTTCCCCAATGCCACCGTTTTCCTTGTGGCCACGGATATACAATGTATTGGGTAGGGAAAAAATGGAATGAATAAACAAATCCTCTGAAATAAGTAAATCCTACGCAAACACAGTTTTCTTTTTGCATTCCAAAGATTTCGGAATAATTTTTTTAAAAGCAGTGCACAGATAGGATCGTACTTCGGAAACACGTATATATACGTCCGGAGTAATTAACACTTTGGGTGAGTGAGACACTTATATACGGTGGTGGTACTCAAGAGGTTAAAGGCGTTTTGTAGCTTTAGAGAAAGAGTATAATATTATTGAATTTAAAACATCATTATTTTATGTAGGAGGGATGAAAGATATGATTGAATATTGGGTCACAAATATAGACAGTTTGAGAAGCACTAAGTCTAAGCATAGTATAGCTAAGTTGTAGCTGTATTTAATGACTAAAATATTCAACTTCTGCTATACTGTTAGTGCTTCGTTTCAACAGATGTATATCCTGTCAACCATCTTCGTCTTATTCGGTATAATCTTCCTTAGTGTTACATTTTATGTTATGGCAGCGCATTTCAATCTCTCATTTTTCGTAGATAATTATTTAAATGAATCATTTCGTTTTAAAAACCATCTTATTACTTAAAACATTTTTTTCTTATATCCATTTAAAATTATTTTACCCAGAGGTTCGCAATAGGATCACTGCTAGTAACAGGTGTTTTTATGGGCATCGATATATTTAAAACCTAATTTTATCAGCAGTAAAACAAAACTACTCATTAACAAAATATGCATAAAGCCCGTTCTCACATATGCTGCAGAAACGTGGTGAATGATCGACATAGACGAGAATAACTCTTGCTATGTTTGAAAGAAAAAGTCATGAGAAGTAATTTTGGAGGTTTAAAATATGATAATATTTGGAGAAGGAGAGCCAATTTAGAAATTTACAAACATTTTAAAGAACCAATTTTTTTTAAAATTCATTGCAATACAAAGGTTAAAATGGGCAAGAAACCTGATAAGATTAGACGATAATCGAGACACGAAAACGATCCTTGAGGCCAGATCATATGCTACTCGAAAAAGAAGAAAACAAAGACAGGTGAATCTCTCTCAAATGGCTAGAAAAAGATCTGAAAACTATTAATTACAGAAGCTGGAAAATTCAGCGCAAGAACAGGACAGTCTGTAATGGAATTCTTAAGAAGTCCAAAGCCCACTCTCGGCTGCCGTGCCATTGAGGAAGGAAGGAAGAAAATTAATTTAAATGATAAAAATGAAAATATGTACTTACAAATAGAAATAAGTATGCACATGTCGCAGGAAAATGATTAAATTAGGGATGTCATCAAATCCCTAAGGGAGATGATCATTTCACGCAAGATGTTAAAATAAGAACTATGTAAGATGAGGATGAAAAGTAAGTGATTTGATCACAAATCCTTAACCCATACATATGTCAGCTATTTCAGGCGGGCCGCATACATATGTTAGTTATGTCTCGCGGACCACAACATAAGGGGGGGGGGGATGCCTTAAGACCAAGATAAAATTGGAAATTTAAAATGTGGAAAATTGATCA
>BMAV01021458.1:47229-62493 GCA_019973955.1 Trichonephila inaurata madagascariensis
CTACGAGGAGGGCGCGAGCATATTGGAAAGTCATAAACACATGATTATTTAAAAAAATTATTATTTTACTGAAAGTGAACAAACATAATGCATTCTGACATAATAAAAAATAATATACACATTTACACTGATACAATACACTTATAAATGTATCAGTACTGCACAATGTATTTTATAATTAATTTAACTATAATAAGTTAAGAACACACAGGTTTAATAATTACCAGTGACCCCATGGGCTAGTCATACATAAAATTATATACAACATTAATATTTACTTTGATAATTTTGACAGTTAGTAATTAACCTCGTAACTGCGGATTAAAATTTACGCGATTCGTTCCCCAATGCCACCGTTTTCCTTGTGGCCACGGATATATGATGTATTGGGCAGGGAAAAAAATGGAATGAATAATCAAATCCTCTGATATAAGTAAATCCCCTTCACAAAGTTTTTTTTTTTTTTTTTTCTAAGAATTAGTAATGATTTTTTATATGAAAAGCACAGATAGGATCGTACTTCGGAAACACGTATATATATGTCCGGAGCAATTAACACTTTGGGTTAGTGAGACACTTATATACGCTGTTGGCACTCAAGGGGTTAAAGGCGTGTTGTAGCTTTAGAGTAAAAGTATAATATTATTGAATTTAAAACATTGTTATTTTATGTAGGGGGAAATGAAAAATATGATTGAATATTGGGTCACAAATATAGACATTATTGCCTTTTACCTTGTAGATGTATTTAATGACTAAAATATTCAATTTCTGCGATACTGTTAGTGCTTCGTTTCAACAGATGTATATTCTGTCAACCATCTTCGCCTTATTCAGTATAATCTTCCTTAGTGTTACATTTTATGTTATGCAGCGTATTTGAATCTGCACTTTTCGTAGATAACTATTTAAATGAATCATTTGCTTTTAAAAACCATCTTATTTCTTAAAACATTTTTTTTATATCCATTTGAAATTATTTTACCCAGAGGTCCGTAATAGGATCACTGCTGGTAACAGATGTTTTTACGGGCACCGAGATACTTAAAACCTAATTTCATCAGTAGTAAACCAAAACTACTCATTCACAAAATATTCATAAAGCCCGTTCTCACATATGCTGCAGAAGCGTGGGGAATGATCGAGAGGGAAGAGAAGAACTCTTGCTATGTTTGAAAGAAAAGTCGTGAGAAGTAATTTTTTGGAGGTTTAAAATATGATAATATTTGGAGAAGGAGAGCCAATTTAGAAATTTACAAACATTTTCAAGAACCAAATATTTTTTAAAATTCATTGCAATACAAAGGTTAAAATGGGCAAGACACCTCATAAGATTGGACGATAATCGAGTTACGAAAACGATCCTTGAGGCCAGATCATATGCTACTCGAGAAAGACGAAAACAGACTCAGGAGTTTCTCTCGCAAATGGCTAGAAAAAGATCTGAAAACTATTAATTACAGAAACTGGAAAAATCAGTGCAAGAACAGGACAGTCTGTAATGGAATTCTTAGGAAGGCCAAAGCCCACTCTCGTCTGCCGTGCCATTGAGGAAGGAAGGAAGAAAATTAATTTAAATGATAAAAATGAAAATATGTACTTACAAATAGAAATGAGTATGCACATGTCACAGGAAAATGATTAAATTAGGGATGTCATCAAATCCCTAAGGTGTTAAAATAAGAACTATTTAAGAAGATTATGAAAAGTAAGTGATTTGATAAAATTTCTACCCCAGGTACTCAACCTTATTTTTATGCTGGGCCGCATACATATGTCAACTATTTCACGCGGGCCGCATACATATGCTAGTTATGTCTCTCAGGCTACAACATGAGGAGGGGGGATGCTTTAAGACCAAGATAACATTGGAAATTTAAAATGTGGAAAATTGATCAAAATATTATAACTCCTGTTTTGCTTCTTCTAAGTTATTATTTTTTTATTTTTGTCACTAACACTAAATATTAGAAGCATTTAAGAAACACTTCCTTACAAGTTCTGCATCCTTAAATGGTTTCATATGATTACCAATAAAGTAACAAACTTCATAGGGTGTCTTTGTTACCATTGTGATATTACCACTGACAAAACACTTCGTTTTTGTTGCAAAGATTTTTTAAGAAAGCCTATTTTTGTCACCTCTTGAAAGGGATCTTCGAGGAAAAGTGTCACTTTTCAAAAGTGGTACTTTTTAAATACAGCACTTTCGTGATTAATCAAACAATTACTGATTCATGTTTGTGTTTTTAACTACAAAATATTCAACTTTCCATTAGTCTTAAAAAGATATATTTTCGTCGAATATTTTTCGTTTGCTAGATATGAAAGATAGTTAAAAATTGTCGCTACACCAAACTGTTTTTTGTCATCACTAACCGTAACCATTACTAAAAGAAAAAGAATATCAATTCACACCCGCACATCGAGAACAAAAAGCAAAATTGGTATATTTGATTTCTTAACAAAGAAAATTTCTCTCCAAATTTTTAATACATTGTTCTTAAATAAATGAATTTCTCAGAGCAATGGGTCATGACTGGAACACTTAAAAAGGCTCGGTGGGTCGCTGCCCTAACCTGTTTCAGTGAAATGATGAAGTTATATTGTCAAGAGTTTAAAAGGGATCATTTAGCAAATATGGTGCATCAATAAAAGTAGTAATTAATACAACAATAACCATTGAATCACAAATTATTTATTCGAAATGAATTTACAAAATACTGAGATAATAAAGCTGGTATTTTTTTAAAAAAAGTATATTTGTTGTAGAATTTCAAACATTTTTTTTAAAAAAAATTATACATTAATATAGTACTTCAGATTTATTTGTAACACCTTTTTTCAGTTACTATTTTCATTTTTAAAATAGTTTTTTTTATCTATAAAGAGGGCGTCGTCGAATTCCCTAATATGTTTGTTTACTTTTTTCAATTTAAGTTTTATCCAGTTTCCAATTTTCAGGCATACAAAAGTTATGTATCAGTTGAAAGATAATAATGCAAAGAATATAACTAAATAAAACTAAAAAAATGATATTTATGTCATTTTGTTTTGGTGCGTCGCGTCAGAAGCCCGCCGCTGCCTGGCATGGACGAGAAGAAGAGGGAGGTAAAAGGGAGAGGTAACAAGAGAAAACAGAGCTTTACAAATTCTGACTAGTTTATTTCATCATTTCACCAAACCAGTTCTGGGATTAGATCAAATCACTTACTTACATCAGGAAAATGACCTCAAAGAGACGTTATTTTTAACATCTTGCGTGAAATGATCATCTCCCTTAGGGATTTGATGAAATCCGTAATTTCACCATTTTCCTGCGACATACAAATATATTAATAAATACAAGGTGCGGCACAAGAAAAACGAGACTAAGTGTGTAATTTGAAAAAAAGAGAGGAGTTGGCAACAACTGTTTGGAGGACATCATTCCACGCCACTCTTCTATCCATGTGGCCAGTTTCGGCGTAACAGCTATAGTGAGTTGGGAATACTGCATCATTGAATGAACATGTGCAATAGCATGTCGAAACAATATCAGATTTCTTGTGAAATTTAAGAGGTCTCAGGGGTGTTAAATTTTTCTAGAGGTCTGAAAATGTAAATAATTTTCAAACAGGTATCATTCTTTTAAATTTAAATTAAATGATTCGAATATTTTACACATTATTTATAAAAGAATGGGGCTTCAGAAAAGTATAAAATGTTTAAAATATAATAATAATTTTAAAAATCATAAGCATATGAAAATTCTATGATAAATATTAAGTATTTTTTGCATTGCGCACGCTATTTTTTAAAATAGTAGCCTCGGATGTATAAAACTATAGAATTATAAAATGCATCATACTCTTTAAACCCTACCTAATTTTAGTATTATATATCTTTTGCATTTCAAAATATTTGTAAAACATTGCAATTTTTTACATATTTTAAAAATTTGTATTTTTTTTATTTATTAAAATATGGAAGTTATCATTCTATTTATATAAAAATAGCTACAGTGTAATGAGAATACATTTAACTTTATTAATCAACTTATAGCTAGTAATTAAAGCTACTATTTTAGAAAATAGCATGCGCAACGTAAAACATAATAAATATGTCTTATAGAAAAGTTTCTTATTTTCATATGCTTATAATTTTTAAAATTATGATTATATTTTAATCATTTTATACTTTTCTGAAGTCCCATTCCTTATAAATAATGTGTAAAAGATTCGAATTATTCAATTTAAATTTAAAAGATTTATACCTGTTTGAAAATTGTTTATATTTTCAGACCTCTAGAGAAATTTTTAACACCACTGAGACCTCTTAAGAAATCAGCCCCAAAAACATTTCAAGTACTAACTGAAAGTTATGGAGATGAAACTTTGTCTCGTGCACATGTGTTTGAATGGCATAAGTCGTTTTCAAGGGGAAGGGACAGTGCAGAAGATGATGAACGTGCTGGGCACCCAAAGTAAGCAATTGCAGACTAAACCATTTGCAAAATTAGTGTTATGAGGTGGCCTCCACTCACATCAGTGGTCAAACAGTTAATCAACACTACTACATTGAAGCACTAAAAAGACTTCGTGAAAAAATTTGGAAAAAAGGACAGAATTGGGAAGTGAAGGAATATTGTTGCACCAAGACCAATACACCTACTCACACAGTTCTATTTGTTAAGCAGTTTCTGACCAGCAAAAATATTACTTTGATAGGACATACTCCTTATTCACCTTCTTTGGCCTCATGTAACATTTTTTTATTTCTTAAATTAAATCTTGCTTAAAGGTAACCAATTGCACTGCAGTTGAAAATGTTTGGGCAAAAATAGAGAATCACCTGAAATGCCTTCCAAAAACATCGTTCCAGATGTTGTACGAGTTTGTCTGATTCTGTTCGTACTTCGATTTTTTGGAAAAGTCTGTTTTTTTTTTTTTTTTTGTACCATGCCTTGTACATCAAAGAGTTGTGTTTCCCAATGCAAACATAAATATTTCATATAGACCTTCATAAATGTTAACAAGTGTCTATGAATATTGTTTAATAGTAAATAAATAATATTACAAAACACAATTTTTACGATTTCACGTGTTTAGAATCTCTTTAAAAGTTACTCCATCTAAGCATTATAATTCGAGAATAGGAAAAATAATAAGATGTTTCTTCGATTAAACAATTTTTCTTTTCTAAATCTGTGCCGTTCCAAAAAAAGTTTCGTTTCCAAAAGAAGGACTTAGTACGATTCAGTCTCGAAACTTGAGGATTTTACTTTTCAGATTAGCGAAGGAAAAAAAAGAATCAAGGCACTCAAAAAAGCAAAACTTCCCGCAGTAACACATGCTTTTCGTTTGATTAATTTCCTTTTTTTATTCCTTTGAGGATTTGCCTGAGGAACTTTCTAATTAGACACACTGAGTTTTTTCTCCTGCTGCTTCTTTTGGCATGAAGCCGTCCCCCATTAAAACTACATTGGAATAAGACAGATGACTTAAATCCAGGAAAAAATAGTAAAAAAAGGAAACAATCATAAATTACTCGAGTTGTTATTTGAGTAAAATGTCCATCTTTTAGATATTTTCAGTGATTCAAAATAAAAATTTTAAAAAAAAAATGAGTGGTTAAAAAGAAGAAAATTAGTCTGATTATTATTCATATAAATTTAAATTGCGTCACGAAACAATAATGGTTAATGGATAATTTATGTACATCGAGAATCTGAAGTATGAGATGGTTAGGTTAACTCTTTACCGTGCCATTTTTTTTATACCGATGGTACATTAAAATATTTTAAGGGGATGAGATTGTTTTAAGAAAAGAAAATAATTTAGCTTAGTAGGTAAAATTATTTTGATTTTTAAGATCTCTTTGGGGTTAGTTTGGACATGTTTACCACAACCCCTGTTTTCTATTTAAAGGCGTTTATAAACCCCTTGTTTTCTTTGATCTCTCTCCGCATGAAATTTCTAAAATATATTCTGTAAATACCTCAACCTTCAAAAGATATAGTGAATTAGAAATATTTAACATTCTTAAGTGATGAAGATGAAAATAAGATTATTTACATATTTTTTCCAAGGAAATTTATGAAAACAGAGATCATAGTAAACTCAACTGAGTTATGTACATAATATGTTTGGAAATACTACAATATGTAAAATAAGTAGAAAATTAGACAGATGAAAAAATTACTATTAACGATATTAGATTTATGAATTTGGTAGTTATTATATTTATTTTGGTAAAGAGTTAAATCAAATCAATATTAACGCATTTTCTCTCAAGATGCATACATAAATAACCCTAAAAATTTCAGAAAAATGAAATCGTTTTCGACAATAACAGTTTGATGCAAAATACATACATAATATTTGTAAGAATTAAAAGTAGTTGGGAATAATTCGTTAAAGTATTACAAATATTGTTTTTAGTTCTACTCTTAAATCTATTGCTTAAATTTTTAAACAC
Source organism: Trichonephila inaurata madagascariensis (assembly GCA_019973955.1). Lineage (NCBI taxonomy): Eukaryota > Metazoa > Arthropoda > Arachnida > Araneae > Nephilidae > Trichonephila > Trichonephila inaurata. The sequence continues at coordinate 53,689 of BMAV01021458.1, forward strand.
TTAATCTTAAGTTTTTGAGATTAAGTCATTTTATAAAAAAAAAATGAAATCATTAGTAATTGTTATGGATAGAAAAGTAGCAAGTGTTGTAGAGTTTAGATTCATCACTAAAATGGTCTTCTGTTAAAACGGCTTGCCTAGGGGTCAGTACATAATATATTTATTTTTCTAGAGTCACAGTTAGTTGACATCATTTTCTCACAAATTACATAAATTTCAATGAAACCAACAAAGAGTTTTGGTCTATTTTTGACTGTGATTTATAACACGACTTTGTAATATTACATTTGCGAAAAAATCATTTGTTACGTAGATCCGGGTTCAAGGATTTTATGCAAATCAGTCACAAGTATACAAGACAGTTCTTCAAGAACTATAATAATTTATTATCGGAATCAGTCATCGCTAGTCAAAATAATGCTCACTATTCTCTGGTTGAAATCAGACTGACTCGCTGCGGCTAGCACCACTCTATTTATAAACCCGGAGACACTTCCAAAAAAATCCGCATGCGTCATAGAGCGTAAAATTAGTGGAGAAAAATCTAGAAGAATTTAGAGGGTCCCAAACTCGTGAACATGGTCACCAAAGTCGTCTAAAATGATGCCAACTTGTCTCTATCGCCAAGATTTCACCAAGTTCTCGCTGAATCGCCACTATAGCGTAAGGGAAGGCGTTTGCTTGTGAATAGTACAATTTTAAAATAAAATAAATATAACATAGAGTAATATAAATGCATTACACATCCAAATACAAATTATTTACACTATTTACACAAAATTCGTAACACATTGTAAAATTGTGAAATTAGAGATCACCGTACCTAATGATGCAATGGAGGTTGTCAACAGAAGTAGTTTTAGAATGAACATGTTTTACAAAATAAAAATAAAAAAAAATTAACAATAATTATTATGGATAAAAAAGTGGCAAGTATTGTGCCTTTTTGAAACCATAACTAAATGGGCAAACCTTTGAGAAACTTCCCCTGGGGATGTGTGTGTGTGTGCAATATTTTTCTTTTTATGAAGAGAAAAAATTAAGTGACATCATTTTCTCGAACCGACTCAAACTACATTAATTTTCAAAAGAATTTCGTTCGATTTGTGATCGGGATTAACAGCATGCCAATTCAAGATCAAATTAGCGAAAATAATCATCGTTAAAATGTGAAATTTAGGGTCACAGTACTTAAAAATGTGTCGGAGGGTGTCAAAATTTTCCACATTTTCAAAAATGTGCTCTTCAATTCTCAACCAAGTAATAGGGATATTTTCCCCTGGAATTGATATACCTCCTCTTTCATCCTATCCACTTGACGTTGAGTTTTGAGACACTCTGCATATAATGGTTTAAAAAAAGTTATATAAAAAAAAGGTTTTTAAGTCAATTCCTACTTAGATCAACAAAGAAAAATTTTTTTTTCTAGCTACTTTTTATTAAATATTTACAATTAATACAAATATGTATAAACATAGGACAGAATCACAACATTAAGTGGTAATTAATTCTTATTCATTATCATTAAAGTATCGTATTGTCATCCAAAACAATCGTGTATATAAAATTTCAGTCCAAATGATTGCTTTAAAACGTGAGAAAAATACCTTTTCAAGTTTTGACACAAGTCGCCCAAAATGTTGCCAACGTGGCTGTATTTGTAAATCTTTAAATAATTAGTTTTAATCAATTAATTTTTATTAATTATAATTAAATTATTGTATTGTTATAAATAATAATCTTGTATATAAGAGTTCAATCCGATTCAGCTCTTTAAAATATATTTTATTAGCGGTCGAAAATTACACCAAGATAAATAAATAAATAAATAGAGAGTGTGAGTTAATAGTAGGAATATTGAAAAAACTAATAAGAAACTAAAAATAGCCCCCCAAAATTTAAAAATATTCCTTTGAAATAACTTAAAGCTAGAGTTAAAATTTAGAGAGCCACATAATATATTGCAGAAAAAAATTTTTTTACAAAGAACCTGCATAATATTATATTTTTCTTTAATGTACCAAATTAATACTCCATAAAGTATAAATCATAATATGAAAAGAAGCTGAGAAAGGAAATTTCAATACTAATATTTCCAGAAAAGTCAAAATTATTTAAGTTATACAAGGAATAAATAATATCTCTTATTAGAAATTTAATAATCAACAGAATGGTTATTGATATAATAAACAAGTATTAAATTAACTCTATACATACATCTGACAAGATCTGATTACGATTTTTTTCTCTAGGAATAAATTAAAAAATAATATTTACATTTAGATTCCTTTATAAATATATATAACTGCTTATCATAACAAAATTTGATTAAGATTCTTCCTTTTTCTCTACATCGATGGTTTTTCGTTAAAAAAAATAAATCATTGAATGTCGACTTAAAGTTAAGATTTTTTTTTTCTGTAAGATGATTTTTATTCATAACAGACTAATTTTTATGCTTCCTGAAAAATAGTTAATGAGATTTAAAAGAAATAATATAGTTTCTCAAATATTTTCAATCGTGAAAAGACGAGGTTATCGTAGTGGAAATTTTCCCTTTTACCTTTGTAATCGAAGGAATTTAAGGTAATAATAGCTTTTTACCTCTAAAAAATATTTAAATTAGTTTATTTGGAATAAATTTAACTACAGCTTATATATTTTTTTTGGTAGAAGAACAGCATTAAAAAATCACACTGCATAGTACTTACATCAAAGTCAATGACATACCAAATTTTTATTAATCATATAATGGTGTTTTTAGCATCATTACAGAATAACGTAGTAGCTTTATTATGTAAACTATTATGTAGTTTAATAAGGCCAATTAAAGCCAGTGCTAATTAAAACTGATAATTTAACATATTTTTATTTAATGTTAATCTAACTTTTATACCAGGTTATTCTTACTATATTTACCAGAAATTTCAAAAGTGAGCGATGATTATTAGAAAAATCAATTTAAAAAAATGCTGGTGTTAGGAATTAACGAAGTTTTGAATCTGTTACCCATCCTGGTAAACTAACCCAAGCTTTGGCAAAGCAAGCATTGAAAAATTTTGTGTCGAGGAGGCATAAAGATGAAAGCAGTTTCTTAAAAATGACTTTTGTCAATAATCAAGGATAAAGACAATGTGCTCTTCACTGGAGCGATAAAAAAAATCAACTTTACCAGACATCCGATTCGAACCGTCTTCTTGCAGTCTAATATTTAAAATGAATTTATCATCTTAAAATGGTGATGCAACATACAGTTGCATAGCCAACCAGCCACTCTCCATTTAATAGCTAGCACTTCTTATATTTCCTTTCTTTCTCCCTAAAAAGCTAACACGAGCCGAGTTTAAATAGTCGCTCGATTTGCATTGCAGTTGCTGCCAACCACAAATCATGAAACTTGCAAAACGTTCGGGTTGGAATCGGTTTGTTTACTTTCATTGAGATCATGGAACGGGATTGGAAAAACAACAAAAAGAGACCATAAAAATTCGGATACGAAAAATAATATTGTGACGGGTTCACGCGTCTTTACTTCAACATGACCTCTGAGTTCTTTGGGGGCCAAAATTAATGGCAACTCTTTTCCAGCCAAAAGCGAAGAACCGAAACGTGAAGCGGAAATGCAAATAAGATAGCTTTTAAATAACAGAAGTTTCAGTAAGTCGTATGGCAATTTGCGGAATATTATGTGTGAAAGTGATACAAGCGTGAATTGACAGCCAATTGAAGTTACCTTGAAGATTAAGCCATTAGGTCAAGGTGCATACCATTGCACGCGCGCCCAGACGCCTCTTCATAAGATTGAAGCTAAGATTGGATTGACTATTTGATATTAGGACTTGTAATATTATTAGAAGTGAGATTGAATATTGATAGTGGTCCAAGTTACGCGATTCGGTATAACTATTACTGTGTGTTTGTTCGTCGTAGATTCTCTCTTACAATAATCATCTAAATTGTTATACGCGCGCGCTTAAGTTACATTCTTAATAAAATCATATAAAGAATTTAAAAATGTCTGTTCCTTTTGTAAACCCTACACCTCTAGCTCACGCGGAGAATCAAAGAAACGGTCCCCTTAGGGGCTGTTTCACAATATTTCACATGGTTTTTTTTTAAATGTCTAGCAGGATCCATTTTTGGTAACCAAGGTATTTATTCTCACCAAGTTTCTCTGAATAATAAGTATAATATTTGTCAACAGGTGGCATTTTTTTTTGTTGGAAACCTATAAAAAATTGTTTTTTGTTGGTTTCGTCAAACATGTGCATTTTGTTGTGTTTCAACGAGTAAACCATTCTCGAAATATACATCAGAATGGCGATGTATCGAACGAAACGGACGTAATACATTAGTTTACAGCTTTCCTAATCAGAAGCACAATCTATTGACGAATTTTTTTTAACTAAATTAGAATTTTGAAATTTTGTGAAAATAATTTCTCTGGTTACCAAAGCAGATTATAGCTAACCATACATTTCTATCACTTTCCATTTTTTTAAAATGACTTTTCAAATCCTCGGCCATTTTTGGAACACCTGTTGTTTAACAACAATGCTATTGATGGCTAACTCGTGTTCAGTGCAGGTTTGAATTTTGTGTGCTTAGGGAGGGCATCCAGGGTCTCGGATAAGCTGAACTTTAACACATTTTCCTTGGATTCGCTAGTGCCAAAGGGGCCTGTAGATCATCGTCCAGGGTTTAAAATGAGCTTGGATCGGAACTTCTCATGTTAGGTATATAGATTTGTTACGGCGAGATTAGCTTTAAGTTCTACCCTATCACGATGTATTCGATGATTTTACGAATTTTCTAAATACCAAAATTAACGTATTGGCTTAGTAAATCGCCACATTGTATTGTTGAGCATATATTTCCCTCTTTTACTAGGGCCAAGAAAATAAGTTCAGTTGCCATAAATGAGATAAATAATACTCGTAAAAAGGTTATAAATAAGTGAAGTTAAGCTTTATCTATATATTCATTCTAAAGAAAAATAAAATAAACCATGAAAATACTTTTGAAATTAAATGCTGTTTTTCAGAAATGATTATTTCACTTTTCTTCTTATGATGATATAAACTAATTTTATTTTTATTTTTCACCTGCTATGATGAAACGCACTCACTTTTCTCCCTTCCCCTTCTATGAAATGGACTCGTCCCTCAATGAGGCACAGTGTCAGGTGTCTTCGCGTAATAAACGGTCTTTAAAATTCAAAGTATTATATCTATGTTGCAGTGGGTAAGATGAAAAATCAATCTTTTAAATGAAATATTTTTATAGTAATGGAGTTGTTACAGAAATTAATAAATAAATATTATAAGTATACCTAATATCCAGTTCTGTAAACTGGAAATATGTGAAAAGAATAACATAGTTACTTTTTTTGGCAAAAAAAAAAAGTGCCAATGATTGGAAACGAAAAGAGATCGCTAAGGAGAAAGTATCACATGTAGAAATTCCTTTCTTAGGTAGAATTAAAGATGACAAAAAGATTAATGGGCTCTGACTGGATGCATTTGGGAGCACAATAAGGTCTTCCACTGTGGTATTCACTTGATGCCGAAGTAAAACTTAGAAAGTGAATTTATTTTACAAGTGTGTATACGTGGTTTAAAAGTCTATCGTAACTATTATTACGATTTCAGCAATTTTCTGTAATGCAAATGTTTATGATAATTCAAAATTGTAAATTTTTCACACACAGAGGAAATGTAAGAGGAAACTAAATTTCATTTTAAAATAAAAGTGATTGACAACTGATTAAAGTGATAGAAATTATTGCAAATTGTAAATATTAATTTTATACTTAATCTAATAATATAACTAAATAATTCAACTTGTACATTAAAGCACAAAATAATTATTTATTTATATGCTTGTCTAAAATCACGGTTCTGAACGCACTCAGTCACCTTAAACTAGATAAGTGGTATTAAATTAAGTATTGAAAATATCATAAGACAGTGCTTCTCAAACTTTAAATATTTGCAACCCGATATTCAATCATAATTTTCATCGTCCCCGCCACCTCCATACAATTACAATGTATCGAATTTAATAATACTATACTTTAACGCTAAAGCTTCAATACGACTTTAAACTTTTAAGGGCCACCGGCATTTATAAACGTCTTGCTCAGCCAAAGCGTTAATTGTCCCGGACGTATACATACGTCTTTGCGAAGTACGATCTTTTCTGTGAAAAATGGTACTCATAAAACTATTCCAAAGGCTTTGGAATGTAATAAAATGACTTTGACAGTGTTTGCGAAGGATTTACTAATTTTCAGAGGATTTGCTTGTTTTTATTCCTTTTCTCCTCCCCCTCCTCATGCACCACATACGCTCGCTTACGTGTTAAGCAGCGTAATTTTGATTCGGCAGTTAAGGGATTAATAATAAACCGTGCAAATTTATCAAGATAAGTGTATAATTTTACTTATGATAAGTGCATGTGCTCTCTGGTAATTAATAAACTTGTTCTTAACTTCATATTGTTAAGTTATTTATAAAATACATTGCACAGTATTGATATATTTATAAATGTATTATATATGTATAAATGTGTATCTTATTTTTTATTGTTTCAGAATGCATTTTACTTGTTTTCTTTCAGTAAATAAATAATTCTTCAAATAATCCTTCGTTTTAACTTTTCAATAGACTTGCGCCCACCTCGTAGGGTTATTACGCCCCACTAGGGGGCGCGCCCTACAGTTTGAGATACACTGCCATAAGATCATTTGTTTTTCTGGTATGCTTCATACATATTTAAAAGCGTTATGCATTTCACAAGCATTCTTTATACAAAGTAAACTTTGACTTTTAACAAACTCTAGTTCGAATGTAGTACACAAAGTTATTTATTAGTATCCAAACCAAATTTTTAATAAAAATAAAAAATAAAAAAACTAATGGTTCTTATATTTGGTTTTAATTTAATTTCGAGAGCAAAACGTCTGCCTATAACAAATAGTTTCACTTATTCAAAGAAAAACTATCCTTCCACCAACTTGAACACGCTTTTTATGTATAATGAATATATCTTTTCCAAATAAATAGTAGCAGACGTTCACAAATTACTCAGAACACCATCTCCTCCGAGAGAGCCAAGCGTCCCACGAAAGCATCCTTGTTCACCGACTCCTCGCATTCATTTGAATAATAATGTCGGATTGGCAAACTAAGCCGTCCGCTTTTGACTGACACTAATGCGAAGTGCAGATCGAAGTCGCATCGCTTAGCAGCCATTCCTTTGCCAGAGAAAACTAAGTTCTCAGATCCCGAGAGAAAGGAAAACATAATGTTCTCGGGATATTTGAGAGAGGTTTTCTCAAATTGGCGCTAAGTATTAGAAGTAAGCTGACATTGGGATTTCAAGTTTATGATATCAGCTTGTTTAGTTTATGGAAACTTCGGTGCTTTGGGTGGATTTCGTTTTAAGTCTTCAACAATTGGAGAACGTGTCATGACTGAAAATAAATAGTGTAATATTTTTTCAAAAATCGTTGAAGTCTGAATTCGTATCAAGGGAAGGAATTGTGCGTTGAATGAATATATTCCTTACATAATTAAAAACAAGTAATATGAAAAAAAAATAAAGTCAATTTCTACTTTGAATGAATAAATAAAATGTATTTTACGAGATTTAAAAATTGAGTAAGCTGTATATAAATAAATAAATATATAGGGAGAGAGTGAACTAATAGTAGGAATTGAAAAAAAAGCATTAATTTTTTCTGCATGGTTGTAGCAATGCACACCCGATTTGACTAGTTTGGCTGAAAAACAGGTTTTCGACACTAACTTTTGTCTTTGTTTCAACAGTTACATTGTTACAACAAAAGAGGTGAATCTAAGTCGGCATCAAAAACCAGTAACTAATTAAATTAATTAATTAATATTTGAAAAAACTGAATTAACATCAAGTGTCATCCACTAAAAATTTAAAAAAATATATTTGAACTTGATTGGACGAATAGAAAGTACTTTTATTGACGATTGAAAATTTGGACAAGGTAAATAAATATATAGGGAGAGTGAGCTAATAGTAGGAACTGAAAAATGTACTTCTCTTCTACTGTGGGTCCTTTTTTTTTCAAAAACGCTTACGTAATTGAAGAGAACTGCTTTATTTAGTTCAATGATAATTGAATATATTTTTTTTTCATAATGAATCTTTAAAAAATGTTAAAGTAGAGATGGGACCAGCTGAATTTATGACGTCACTAAAATACATCAATATATAATTCACTTACTTACAACTTATCCAAATTTAATTTGATATACTTCAAATCCAGACTTTGATTTACACATGTGTTAAATTTCATCCAAGGCATGTATTTAATCTCTCTCTTATAGTGTTATTTTCTCCCAAGTATATTCTTACCTTTCTTATACAGGGTGTTCGGGCTTAATGTACTCTCACTTCCAAAAGTTAAGCACGAAGATGTAAAATGCAATAAAATCAACAAATACTGCTTTGATTGACACAAAATTTGGCAGTAAAGTAGCATATATATTTATACATATAATTATATACAGAAATGAAAACAATATTAAATTTTTGTAAGTCATCAGATAATGTCATACTGGAGACTTAAGCAGAACTATGTATAAAGTGAAAATAAACATCATAAGATGAAAAAAAAGGACATTAATAGGGTATGTGATCCACCCCTCATCTGTATGCAACGTTTACACCTTCTGACCATGCTTTCAATTAGGTGGTCAACCACCACAGAATTAAGCAATCGCCATTCTTCTTGTAGAGCAGTTTCCAGCTCAATAAGAGTAGCTG
>BMAV01021458.1:62593-80639 GCA_019973955.1 Trichonephila inaurata madagascariensis
AGTAGGGCCAACTGCGGCAGCGTACAATCTCACAATGGGTTCTAGGACTTCGTCTCGATACCGGACAGCCGTCACAGAGCCCCGTTTACAGATGTGCAGGTCGGTGCGGTATCCTAATGAAGTACCTGCCCGCACCATAATGCTTCCGCCTCGGAATGCGTGATGTTCGGTGATGTTTTGGGGCTGATTGCGTGTTCTTTGCTTACGCCATATCCTTATACGCTTGTTATCTGACTCCAGAGCAAATCTTGACTCATAAGTAAACATGACTCTGCCCCAGTCAGACACAGTCCAACTGCCATGTTTCCGGCACCAATTTAATCGTGCCCCTCTTGATTAAACGGATAGAGGAACACAAACTCGAGGTACCCGGGCATGCAGTACATTCATATGTAATCTTAGGTGTACAGTAGCTGGCTGCAGATATAGCCTTACCAATGGACGCTGTAACCATAGATGTCACACGTGTGAAGGTCACTCTGCGATTCCGCTTGGCTACAATAGCAATATATCGATCTTCTGCGGGGATTGTAACCCTTGGTCGACCGACTGCGGGCCTTCGGACAACTGTCTGTATGGTTTGAAATTGTTTCCATAAACGTGAAATTACAGTATGACGAACACCGAAGAAAAGAGCTACATCTGTGATCGACTGTCCTGCTTTAATGCGCCCCACAGCACGCCAGCGCTCAGAATCTTTCATTCGTTTTCTGGAAGTCATAGAAACACATATGTCTTGAAAAAAATTGTACGAAAGTTTTAAACACCTTCTATTAGCACTTACAGTCAACTTCAGTAACCCTTCATAAAGCTGACTTCTTATCAGACTGCCCTTTTTGCATATTTCTTGACATGAAAGCACGATTGGCTGTTACCTAACATATTTGAATACTTCCTCTAACTCTGCAGCGAGCTGCATCCTCTTCAATTCTGATTGGCTTCCGGAAATTAGCATTTTCCTCTCCGTGCTTAACTTTTGGAAGTGAGAGTATCCAAAGGTTATGGTTTATTATTACGGAACTATCGCCTGCGTGTGCGAGCATTATTCGGCAATCACAGACAATTAACTAGTTACACCGACTTCATTAGTAAAGATGTGGATGCCACAACAAAAGGTTCAGTGCGAATTTTTTTTAATGGAATTCAAAATAGTAACGCGTGTACAGCGACGTGTTCGAACAGAATGGAATGTCATTACTTACTTGTTTAATAGACTTATCAGGACTCCTACAAAATGAATCAAACACATGATCGAGACAGTGTTATCTACCATGAAAACTTAAGCATACCTGTAAGTTTGAGATACTAAAGTTCCCGTCACCCTTAAAGTTCTTTTATATTGTGGATAGAATTGGACGTCGGAGGGTCGACATTTCATTCTGTTCGAGCACGTCGCTGTATACGCATAACTGATTTAAATTCCATTAACCAAAGAACGTATTGCACCTTTTGCCGTTACGTCCATATGTTTACTAATGAAATCAGTGTAACAAGTTTATCGTCTGCGATTGCCGAATATGGAGCGCACGTGCAACTGATCGAACTAGACTCAAAAAATCTCGGAGGGGTTTCGAATCAACGGATGAACAGTTTATTACATTCTGATTAGTTGTTCTGTAGTAATACGACATAAGTTTTGGATACTTTAAGCCCGGACACCCTGTATATCTAGGCTTGAGAATTAGTAAATATGTTTACTTGAATAATGATAACTGTTTAGTTTGACTTATTGTTCGAGTCTAGTTATCAGATCACTAAACAAAAAAAAAAATAACAAAATGATCAATACCAGTTTATTAAAACATTATTCCGAATAAATATTTATGTTTACTTATATTTCAGGTTTGTACCATTATGTAGAGCCGTTCATGAGCATAATAATACAGGGTGCGGCAAAAAAAACCAGACAAACAATTTTTTATATAACTTTTTAAAAAATTGACATTAACAAAATATAACAAATAACAATAAGAGTACACACGTACTAGAAAATAAAGTTAATTTGTTTCAAAGTGACCACCGTTTGCAGCAATGCAGATGCGTAAACTCTTGCATAAATTTTAAACAATAAACCTCAAGTATTTTACCTTTAATATACCCCATTCCCGGCAAAGTGATTGCTTTAGAGTGTTCAACGTTTTGTGTGGTTTAGTGCAGGCCCTGGACTCTAAAATATACCATACACTTTAATCCATAAGATTGAGAGCTGGTGAGTAGGGTGGTCATTCTTCAGATGATATCATGACTGAAACATTCGCCTTGCACCACTCGTGTGTCTTTTTGGCCTTGCAAACTGGTGCAGAGTCTTGTTGAAGCGTCCAATTTGCATTTACGAAATGCTTTTGGTACCAACATCTTCAATAATGTCCCTCTGGTAAACTTTTTGATTGATTTTAACGCTCTCTTCCCCAAAAACAAAAGGTGTTTTGCTACTTGCATAATTTCCGCCCCAGACCATGACCGACTTTGGATATTGGCGATGTTCAACAACTGTCGAAGTGCTTGGAGCGCGAAACACCAGATTGTATCGTTTTAGGAGTTACGAACTTGTTGAAACGTAAAGAGCTTCTCATGAGTGACAAGGAATTTCTCCCAGCGCTGACTTGCGGCTCGTCTCAAAAGGTTTTGGCATTTTCGGAGCCGTACGAGTTTGATTTTTTCAATGAGAAGCTGAACTTTTCGCAACTTGTAAGGCTTCAGTCCAAGCTCCGTTTTTGCTTTTCGTCTCACCGATCTGTCACTTATTCCCATGTCACGAGCAATATGTCTCATTGAAATACCTCGGATTTCTCTGGACTCACTTACGATTCCTCGAAATGTTTGCAGTGCATTTTCGCCCATTTCCTGGAGGTCGACAATCATTGCCAAGCCCTTTGAAACGGCATATTACATCAGACACTGTTTGCCGAGGTACATTCAGCAAACGAACTATCGTTTTCCTTGCTGAAACAACTCTAAAAGAGCAGACCTTTTGCTCGACATTATCAAAACACACATAAATTAAAGTAAAAACTAAGAAATATATTTTAAAATATTTTATTATTGAAGTTTTAGATAAAGAAACACGAAAACATGAATTAAAAGGAAATTCGTTAACTATTCTAGGAGCAAGAAATTTGTCCGAGTTTTTTTGCCGCACCCTGTATATGTGTACATATGTTTTTTAATATAATAGATTGTTTGCATGAGAGATGAATTTCACGATTCGTTTTTCTAGATCGTTGTGGAGAAATAAGGTTGTTAACGAAAAAATGAATAATTTTTTTCACTGATTTAGCTAATAAGATGGTTACTTCCTTATGCAAGATTTTTTCTTTTCTGAACCCTATCACGACTAAAGAAAACATTTTCTCCTTATTTTAAAATTTGCGATTGTCCTATTAGATGACAACCTTATCTACAAGAAATAAAGCATGTCTAATAGAACGTATGGCAAATACTATTACAAAAATGTAAAGGAACGGGAAATCAGTTGGAGTCAATGATAAAAATTCCTAGAGTTGTAATTTTAGTCTTATTCCTTATTTCCATTTTTTATTATGTTGTGTAATAAAATATTATTATGCTTTCTCACAAAGTTATTTTGCAGGTATCTTTTTGTGCAATAATAAAATATATTTGAACAAATGGAAGCGAATGTTTGAAGGAGAACTCATTGATCCAAATTGTGGATTGGCAAATTGATCTAAAAAATATTTTATTTATTTCGCTTATATAATTTTATCTTCAAAGCGAATTAAAACAAAGGGTTACATATGAATATTTACTCTTAGCAAACTTATAGTCCTGTGAAGGGCCAATAGTAATTTAAGAGAAAGTTTATTTCTGTTATGACTGTTTAAGACTGTACAAAATGTTTAAGAGGAAATGTACTGCTTATAAATAATATTTTTATACCACAGAGCTACTTATTAACCCCTTAACTTCTTATTAAAACTTACTTGATTCTCTCCCCAATGCCACCCTTTTTCTCGTAGGTCCTCGTGTGCTGTTAATTGGGAAGGGATGGGGAGAAAATGCAAAATACTTCCTAACAATTTCAAAGTCATTTTATTGCATTCCAAAGTATCCAAATTATTTTACTGTCAGCAACACAAAGAAAAGAGTCGTATTCCGGAAAGACGTATATATACGTCAGGGTACTTAACGCGCTGGTTGAGCGAGATTGATATAAACGCTGGTTGCAGTTAAGGAGCTAATACCTAGCAAAATAAATACTTTTTGAAATGTTTTTATCCGATAAAGTTATTAAATTACATTTATATAATGAAGACTTCCCATCTTTTAATGAAAAATAGGCAAATAACGAAGAAATAATATCTCAGAATAGAATGATATGTTTCAAATTTTGATGAATAATGATGATAGTTTTGTAAAGTAGATGCGGTTTCTAATAAACAAGTATAACTAAATTTTCCATAATGGATGATCGGAACATTATACTGATCATCCTAATCACTGTGATGTTGAAAATATTTTATAAGTTATACTATCTTCAAAAATGCTTTATTCTTTGATTTTATTTGTAAAGGAATTTTATGTAAGACAATAATTAGTCTACCGCATAATAAGATGTCTCTTTAAAAAATGCGTCAACGTACATCAGCAGGTGAATTAAAATTTGCATTTAGGCTTAATTGTAGGCACATATTTTGTGTTAATTTGGGCTTAATGCTTTTGAAATATATACAATTATTCAGGAACCATTTCCTTTGAAATACAATCAACCATTTGATTCTAAAAATAATATTATACGTCTACGGTCTATAATGATCCTGCGACAATGCTATTTGACCCACAATATAAGTAATTTTCCATTCGAACATTAATCAACCTTTGTAGTACATAAGACATGCCATTAAAAATTTTTAAGCTTTGTAGTTTCCATGGCAATATACGTTAGTACAGGAATCATCCTTGTATTTTCGTCAGGAAATGGTTAGTCACAGGAAAGGACATTATACATTTGTGATCAAACAGGATTTGTTTCTCTTTTTTTTATGTTAGGACGAAATTTATAGTTCTCAAATCGATTTCCTTATAATTATATGCTCGAAACTATCTCTATTGAGAAAAATTTAAATACTAGACTATGTATCTGGACAAAATCAGTGCTACTAATGACATAATATTTGCTTTATGTGAAGCAATATATTTCGCCTTAAAATTTAATGCAGAATTTAATCATCTATATTTAACTCCTTCACAATTATTTTGTAAATGATTGTCGATGGTTTTCAAATGTTCTATTGCTGAACTTCAAATTTTATTATGAATATAGATTATGATTATGACTTTTATTTGTAAATGTTATATTGTGTAGTATAGATTATGATTATATTGTCTGTTATATAATTTATTATTAAGATTAGATATGTAAAAGATACTCTTGTGTTTTCGGATTATAGGGTCCTTATGTTAGAGAGTTAAAATGAATGTCATTAAAACGATTGATAGAATCTAATACACAGTTTTTATTAGTGTAACGACTTTTCAAAAATCTGCGAATTTCATATCGGTATTCTTAATATTTCTTCTTTTGCATCATAAAATAGCAAAATGTTGACGTTAAGGTGAGTTATAATGAAAAAGAGCATGTAATTTATACGTTTATTTCCTACGACATAGTCATTATTTAAAAAAATTCAAAAGTAAGAAAAAAATCTAGTATTATACCCTGGAATACACTTAATACTAGAATAATAATGTATGGAATACTTATATTTTAAATAATTTCAAAGAAGCTCTAATAAAACAAAAATATTATTTTTTCTCCCCCAAAGTTTCTTCTGTCTTTGTGTTGAATTAATTCATTCTATTTAATTTAGAGAGAAATATTTTAATACAAAAATTATTTTTCATAACATTCTAAAAATTTTATTGTTCCTTTTTTTTTTCTACATATTCATTTATTAGGTTAAATTATAACCCAACATTCTTTAGTAGCTTAATGGTTAAAATGTAAACAAAACTTTTCAAAGACAAATTTTGAAGATACCAAATGGATTTTTTTTTCTGCAGAAAACTGAAGGTGAATTTTCAATAAAATGATTAGTTGATCTTTAACGTTGCAGTTTAGAGTTACACTGGGTCTTTTGAAGCTAAATATCGTAATTTTAAGCCGTGGTCAAAGTACAAGCATGATACCTGTCATTCTTACACACACAGGGACGTCTTAATACTCTTTGAGACCCTGATGCCAGAGAGGAATCAAGACATTTGAGAATCTGGACCCAATGCAAAAGTAGGTCCTCCCTGCGATCATTAAAAGTAGACAGTATACATGATGCAATGTCAAATACTCTTGTACAGACTGTACTTTAAAATAAATAAATCTGTACGACTAACAACCTCACCAACCGGCTCGACCGATGGTCGCATTTCGACTAAATGAGTTGAATAATTGTTTATGATATTAAGCCTATGTCTAGAAATGGACAATGGTCTTCACATTTATACAGTCTAGCGACTTTTGACAGTTGACATTCAGTTTAAAATTCCTTGTTTTTCGGAGAATATGTACGGGAATAATATTTGACAATTAAAAATATCTGAGTCATAATCTTATTAAGATTTAATTGAGAACGAATCGAGGCTCCATCGAGGGAGAGGCCCTGGGCCCAGGCCCAGTTGGCCCATGCTTTAAGATGTCCCAGATCTTACGAGAGGGATTTTGTGTCTCTTGGGAGATTTCAACGTACATCACAGAACATCTATACGTCTGACTTTAGTGGCAATTCAACATGATCAACGCTGATTACAAGTTTGCAATTATGAGTATTTGGCTTCCATGGCTATGCCTCTCTTATGGAAGAATCTTCCTAGCAAGTTTGTGTAGCATTAAAATTTTCTTTTATATTTACACTGAAGTGCCACTAAATTAGGGATAGCTACCTAATAACTAGTTGGGCCTCATCTGGCCTTGATAATGGGTGCCACAGGATGAAGCATAGATTCAAAAAATTTCTGAAAACGTTCCAAGGAAATGATTTGCCACATATTGGCTAAAGCTGTCCATAATTCAGTAAAGTTCGTTGGTGCTATGTGATGGCCTTTCACGTTTTATTCTAAAACTACCCAAATATGCTAATTAGAATTAAAGTCAGGGCTTCTAGTTGGCTAATTTATGACATAAAAGTCAAAGGAATACTCCTCCAATCAGCCAGTAGCCAACTGGGACTTATGAGAAGTAAAGTTATCTTGCTGGAAAAGTCCGTTTCCGAGCGGATAACAGAACAGCATAAGCGAATGGAGGTGATCACCTAGCAACTCTACGTACCGAATTGCATGGAGGGAGGTGGGTACACGCACCAAAGGTCTCAAACAGTGCCATGAAAACACACCCCAAACCATGATTGAACGACCATGTCCTTTGAGCAGTTCCAACCTGGAATGCAGGACCAATGACCTAATGAGCCTGACCTCATATACTCAGCCTCCCGCCGGCGTTAAGTAGTCGGAATCGAGACTCATCACTCCAAGATACTCGTTTCCGATCCTCTACGTCCAGTCCAGACGTGTAGATTGATGGCTAGCATTGGTCAATAGTACTCTAGCAGGTCGATGGATTCCGAAACCCATTCGGTGAAGCGAGCGTTGCACAGTCCGTTTACTGACTGTACGACTGACACCGTCATTCAAATTGGTCGTAATATGAGCTAATGTTTGGCTTCGCTGGCTACGTACAATACGCCTGAGCCGTCTCTCACCACGCAATGTCAAGGCTAATTGTCCTTTGCAGTTTGCCCGATAGCTAGTTTTTTGTCCACCATCCATGTATCCTTGGAATGCTCTTCACACTGTAGATCTTGAAAATCCTAGCTGTCTGATGATTTTGGAAATTAAATGGCCCATACGTCGCGCCCCTACGACTTCTCCGCGATCTAAGGCGTCTAAATCAAGGCATTTTACCCATACTGGCATTTTCAACAACTAATTCAGAATAGCCACAGTAAGAGCTATATATGCCGTTACTACAGCGCCCTCGCGCTTAAATGATGCGTCGCGCTGCACAATTTGCAAAGCACTAACCCTAATTCAATGGCACTTTAGTGCTTTTGATATATGTTGGTAAAAATTTTCGCTTGACTCAATGCAGTTCTTAGTGAAGTAACCTTAATTATTAGAAATGCAACTTTTTAAGTGCGTCTTAGTAAGAGGTGAATATAACTTGAAAAAGGAAATATGAAAAAAAATTGAAAGAAAATATAATTATCAGAGCAAATCCGAAAATGATTATAAAGCTTTATCTAAACATGGCTTCCTTTGTTATAGCGTATTATTCTTAAATTTGAAGTAATGATTAATAAACAGTTTTGCATATTTTCACATTAAAAATAAAGTAGAATTTTATTTGTAACTAGGCATGATTCAAATAAACTTTTTTTTTAAAAAAAAAATATTGATTCATTTGTTTCTTTCGGTAAAAAGAAAGATACATTATTATATCGATGTATTTTATCTTTTACGAAATAAATATTTTGAACATATGTAACGTATTTATAAGTGGTAATATTTTTACAAAAAATGAATGATAATAGTATATACTATTCCTCCTTAAATATTTTACTAACATTCATGGCAATTGAATTATAAAAATGGTCATTTAATGGCATTGGACCTAAGCCTAATGACTAGGATAACAATTGTGAAAGTATCTTGCTTGCTAATTATTCACATTAAATTATTGGAAGCATATATAGATCAGAATTATATTACTGTTATGATATTATCTTATTCAATTTCGTAAATCATTATTGAAAAAAAATTCAGTTTGTGAGACTTAATTAATGTTAATTAATGTAGATTTTGTGTGTAAATTCCAACATCTATCACAACCCTTTTAATTGCTTCCAACGTAAATACCCCTTTTACTCAACCGGTGCGTTGAGTATCTCGGACGTACATATCCGTCCTTCCAAAGTACGATTCTTTTCTTTGAGCAGCTATTAGTAAAAAAATTTCTAAAGATTTTGGAATGCAATATAATGACTTTGACAGTATTTGAGAAAGATTGACTTACTTCAGAAAAAAAATTTGCTTATTTATGCATTTCCTTTCTCCTCAAATAAATACACTGCATATGTGTGCCTGTGGGGAAAATGGTGACACTGGGGAGCTTATAGCGTAAATATTAATGGACAGTTAAGGGGTTAAGTACAAATGCTCTGTCCGTTTTTGTAACGATGAAGACCTACACAGAACAATAACTGCATATATTGTTGACTTTGTCAGTACAATCTTACCCTTTCTGTTGAACGAAATAAACCCCACGAACCAGAATGATATTTTTGAACTAAGAAAAGCAAAAAGGAACAGATATTTTTTGGCCTCGTTGAAAATGTTCGTAAATTGCTGCAAGAGTTCCACATCAAGAGTAAATTAAAATAAAACGAAAGGATTCAATTTAAAGAATTCATTGCCATAATCTGAAAATTTCCCCCAGCGAAAGCTACAGCTAATTCTGATATAATTAGATCCGACTAATTTTTATGGCTTTTTTAGAAACACTTTCCTTAAGGTATCCGACTACGTTCGGAACCGCGATTTTGCAAAAGCGTATAAATGGATAATATTTATGATATTTAGTGCCACTTAGATTAGAAAATGTATATAAAATTGTGTTAAGAATAGCATTACAACAAAAAATTATTTAAGTATAATATTTAGACAAAAAATGAACATAGAATGACCAAAATATTCTACTTTTGTGAAAAATGCTTCTATTAATTAAAGTCATTCTAAGTTAATTTTGAGCCGAAATATATATATATTGTATTTAAATAAGTTTTTTTTTGTCAAAATGTCCTTAAAACAATTTTATACATGTATTCTAATCTGAGTGACACTAAATATCATGAAAATTATCCATTTATGCGGTTTTTAAAATCCCGGTTCCGAGCGTGTCGGATACCATAATGAGTGGAACATAGCCCCGTATTGTTGTATGTTTCGTTTTCTCTGCACTTCCGAAACCATTGACGATGCGTGCTGTCATCAGTTGCATTATCTCTATAATTTTGATGTATATTCCGGCATGCTGTAAGGATCTCTCCCCCATGCCTAAATATGAGTAAGAAATGGAAGGAAGACTAGCCATATTCACAATCACTTAATTTTCTTGCGGCACAATCCACGATACAATCGAAACTAAGCGATGCACCCAATTTAAGCAAAATGAAGTCAATTAACGAGGCACGCGAGATATGAGAAGACTTTAATTACCAATAACACTTACTTCAATTCAAGTACTCTGCCTTCCTAGCTCTCTAATCTATATTCAATCTCAAGTGACAAATGGTCGCCTTAATTATTACAATTATCAATTACTAAATATTTGAGTTACACTTTAAATTTGATTATTCGTGCTCCACTAGCAGCCTACCCTATCTCTCTCCTCTTAACTTGAAAGCCTAGACTTTATATAGTAGTCTTAATTTGTATGTGTTCACGTTCTCTTCTTTAGAGGAAGCGTTCTAATGAAATAGATTTTAAGAGAACCAAAAATTCTCCCAAGAGGATTTTTATTGAGAAGGTCATGGATAGAGCCGTCACAATTCAACAACTTCGAAGCGGTTTTTATAAAATTTGTGCAGCAAACATTGTCTTGTGCTCACTATTTCTTATACTATCTTATATCTTTTTAAATACCTTATTCTATGGGGGAAAAAACTGTTATATATGCTTTATTGATAAACAAATCTGGTCATCACAATATTACATTAGATGTCGGTTTAAATTAAAATTTACATCTTCTAAAGCGGAAGAAACTTTTGCATATAAGTGACATTTCCTTTCAAAATTGAATTGTAAGGATTTATAAACAATTGTGCTGTATTTATCTAGGGAAAAAATCTCAAGATTTCCTGGAATAGATTTTTTTTTTATTTCATAGAAAATGATTTTTTAATATAATTTCCTGAAAAAAGTAATGGTTGCTGAATAATGGAATTAAATTTAAACAAATCGAAAAGAATTCATCCATTAAAAATTTTTACTTTCGTAAATTTTCAATCGCCACAAAAACCTCAGAACATTAGTATCGAAAAGAAGATTTCAAATTATCCAGTCTAGAATATCAGATTTAGATTCTTCAAATTTCGCAGAAGAAAGTTTTAATAGAAAAGAAAACCTCTTTAAGAATTTTCTCAACATCTGCCCCTTGCGTTTGATTCATTTCTTTTTTTTTTTAATGTTTCTAATGATATGCTTGAGAAATTTTAAAATTTAGGCTTTCCAATCTGTTTTCTACTTGAATTTTTTTTTTTTTAGATGAGACCAACTTCTATTAAATTTGCATCCGAATTATATGAAAAACTCCTTCTCAGTAAAAAAAATTGTAAGATAGTAATTATAAAGTAACCAAAGCGTTTCCTTTTACACTTTCTCTCATTACGCTATCGTTTTAATCCGGTATTCCTCACGCGAAAAAAACGAACGAAATTTCACGCGCAGGGTATCTCATACCCATAGGTGTTTACATTCTATTTTTAATGTAAAATTCGTATCAAAAGATGAAAAAGGAAGAAAAGTAGGAAATACAATATGTTTATTGCAATTTTCACACGTAATTTTTTTTTCTTTTTTTTAGGGCATTCAATATATTGTTTATACACTCCTTTAGTCTTCATCGCGAGGGAGTGTGGTGTTTTCACTGGATCTTAATTTTTTTCTTTTAATTTCGTCAAAGTATTACTTGCTAGTTTCTATATTCCTTACATTCTTATGTAAATCGAAATCCAAAACAATTCAGGACTCAGCTGCCTGGTTTCTGAGTATTTCACAAAATAATTTGCGCATTTAACATCGTAACGTTCAAAAACACTCAAAAAATATTGTCATTGGCTAACAATTACATTTTCTAGGCATTGAATATGATGTGGTCGTTTTATAAACGACGATAACTGTGCCCTTAGTTAAATTAAGGAATATATTATTACGTTGAGTAAAAAGGTACTCCACCAAAAAAAAAGAATCTTGTAAACTGATAAATACATATAAAATCACACAGCAAACCTAATGCGAATAGTAATCACCATTCAAATCTACATTGGTCTGACAATATTTTTGTATCTTTTTAATCCCTTTTGTGAAGAACTGTGGCGTAATCGAGTCTAGAAATCGATCAACCCTATTTATGACTTCGACATTTGAATGATAGATTGTCCCATCAAAATTCAGCTATAGATGTGAAAACAAATAGTAATCCGAAAGCGCCATGTCTGGGCTGTGTAGTGGATATTTCATCAAACCCCACTCCAGAGCGTAGAGCGTCCATCCGATCATCGCACTAACAGGTGGCTGGGCATTATCTTGATGAAAAAGAACCACCTTCCTTTTGAACTTTTTTTTCTCTCGTTTTTCAGGAATAGCGTTGCTAACGATTTAGCATATTACTATATATGTTACTGTTGATAGTCTGCTCGTTTTTCAGGTACTCTTTATAGATAATTCCACGACTGTCCGACCAGATACAGAGAAGCACTTTCTTCTTCGTTAGTGTTCATCTTGCAACCGAACCTGCTGATTTATCGGGTGTTAACCATTCTCCTTTATGGCTTGTATTGCTGTAGTACAGCCATTTTTAATCACAAATCACAATTCTGTTCAGAATGTTCTCATTCCTTTGATCTTTGAGCACAGCCAAACAGGCCACTTTTCTCTTGCTCTCGTCTTCAGCAGTCAATTCGTGAGGCTTCTAGCGGTTAAACTTAAATGTTAGGCTTATGCGTTAACTTTTTTTTTGACAAACACGTCAAACTCTAACGCAGTAGTTTGTGTATAAATTTTTCTCTCTTGCTCAATTATTTTCTTTAACTGGTCCCATTCAACCTCAATAGGACGGCAAGATAATGGTTCATCTTCAATTCTGAAGTTCCCAGATTTAAACATGCGGTACCAAACTGTTACTGTACCAAAAGAAACAGTACCGAATCCTAAACTTTCACACATTTTTTGTGGCATTCAGTTGCGCTAAGTTTATTTCAGAACTCATGGTACATAATCGTTCTGATCTTTTGACGTGATAGCCAGATTTTAAACACTTTTGGGGGGCACAAGGTAATAAAATTTTGACAAACAAATTACACAGTCGTGTAGATGCAATTTTTTAGATTTAGAATGCAAAAATCCGTTTGGAGAAAGATTAACTATCACGGAAATGACAGCTGTGGGTGCGGAGATATCTCTCCTTGGAGGAAAACTTTTTATTCAAAGCGATATTTCAGATTTCAACCAAACCCGATGTGGAGGGTACTGTAGATGAATCCATTGTATCATCACTATGTATTGTTGAAAGTAGAAGACTCAACTACCCAATTTTTCTTGAGAATATATGAAGTAATTGTATCTTTTTAAAACTAAACATATTAGAGTAAACATTTTTATTATTTAAATTCAAAAATATTACAATCTTTTTTTTATTTTCTCTTATTTTTCAAGCACATGCATTTCAGTGGAGGCCAACAAGTGGAGTTGCTTTCCAAAATATTTTGACATGTAGATTATTTTTTTAAATCATTTATTTTTTTATTCCTATTATTTTCAAATTCGTTTTTTATACTTCTTGACGTTTATTGAATGGATTTTTTTCAAATATCTTTTTAATTTCGGGGTGCATCCTGCAATTGATTGTAAACTAAAAGCAATCTTCCAATCGAACTTTAACAAGTCAAAATTCTAAAAAATAAATTAACAGCTAATTGATTATTTTCAATCACTCTCTTTTGGGTAAGAATCAACTATCCTAAATTTTCAAAATAAATCAGCCGTGAAATTTGGGTTTCTCCCCCCCCCCCCAAAAAAAAAAACGATTAAAAAAAGGGCTGGGTATGCATGCGCAAAAATCTACTATTTAGTAACAGTGGACTCATTGAAAAATACCAACTTATGCTTTTCAAATCATTGTAAAGTTCTTGTTAATTTGTGAAGAAGTATAATATTTGCTTTATATTTTCCCTACTTATTTTTCATCGTGACATATTTTGGGTACATCTTTCGACTTCGAAACTTCTATATGACACACATTCTCTTTTATAAATAACTAGGGTTTTAACTGTTAAGTACTTATTTATTTTTTTATTTTTTATCAATTTTGAATGCATTCTTTTGTTTAACAAATTAAATGTACAAAATAATGCATGCAATTATTAAATAATAATATACTCAATATTTACCCTTATTCGTTTAATCGAAACACTCAATTAGAATTTTTAATTTCTAATTAATAATTCAATGTGAAAATAAAGACGTTTGTTTTTTTGTATGATTTTAATGACAACATTTTTTTTTTTTAGTTATCACAACTTTTGAAGATTTTCATTATCGACTTTTCACGGAAAATAGTATTTGAATTCCGTTAGATGCTAGAAACCAAAACCATCGAACTTTTAAATAGCTTTGACAGCGAATGTCATTTTTCAATTCCTACTATTAGTTTACTTTACCTATATATATCATTCACACATTTTCAAACGTTACTAAAATACTTTCTATACATCCATTCAAGTTCAGATACATTTTTTAAACTTGTAGTGGATGGCACTTGAGGTTAACACATTTTTTTCAAATATTAATTCATTGATTAAATTGAAAAATAAATAAATAGCAACTAACTAAAATAATAGTCTAACAGCATATATAAAAAGAAAAATCGCTCGTTGTGTCCCTGTAGCGCAATGGATAGTACGTTGGACTTCTACTCCAAAGTTCATGGGTTCCAATCCCACGGAATGGTCTATTTTTTGAGAATGTGGATTTTTTTTTTACTTTACTATTTATTGGAATAATTAAATTTAATTAATGAAGAAATAGTAACAAACACAAAAATAGCATTCCAACACCAAATATAGAAAGGAAAATCGCTTTCTATTTTGACACTTACTGACGTTATTCTGTGTATGTATATACATATTTATACTAATCGTAAATATCTAATAAAAATAAACTAAGATAAAAAAATTTTTTTGTTGACCTAAGTAGAAATTGACTTAATTTATTTATATCACTTCTTATTTCGTTAGATACTGGAAAACCAAACCATCAAACATTTTATATAGCTTTTACAACGAATGTCATTTTTATATTTTATTCCAAATTTAAATTTAGAAACCGGACTGTAACACTCGTTTAATTCAAAAAGGCCGCATAAGAATTTTAAAATATTTTCATAAGATTTCCTCTAAAAGGTTTATTATTATTATTATAATTTTTTGTGCACGTTGTTATTGAGAAACGCCTTATGTTACATTCATTGTATGCTAAACGAACGTGCCCTTCTGACTTGTGCTCATTACTCTCGGAACCCGATCTCCTCTGAGGGTTAAAGTCTCGAGAAAGCTTTCTTGATCAGCGAATGTTCCTCGCATTTATTTGAATAATAATGTCGGATTGGCGAAACAGGTTGCTTCTTTCTGATTGACACTAATGCGAAATTCAGATCAAACTTCCACGGATTTTGACAGAAGATTTAACATTCATACCCTATCAAGCAAAGGATGTCGAAGGGAAATTTTACCAACACAGGAGAGTTGAGAATATTACATTCCTGAACACTTCTAGAAATGTTTCTAGTTACGAGAAATTTTTCACAAATAAGAATACTTTTCTGGAGAGAGGGCATGCAATATATATTGATATATAAGTAATACTTTTTTTAATTCCTACTCTATATATTTTTTGGTACAGTTCTCCCTTGGACCATTTATTTTCTTGATGTGTTTCTTAGAATCCAATTTCCTTCTTTTTTGGCATCGTAGGAAATACAATTTTGTCACTTATTGTTTTATTTTACTTTATTATACTATGTAACGGCAATTAATTATCTTCGGAAATCTTCGTTCTATCAATTCGCGTTATTCACAACCAACCCTTCGGAAGAAGAAAATCATGATGTTTAAATTAACCAACTATATATATAGTCGAAGTTTTCTAGCTTGCATAGAGAGTAGGGCAGAAATTATACTCGAATCAGGTGAGACTGCTACTGCAGGTATCATATTTGAGTTATTGTGATTAATAACTCATTAGGAAGAAGTTTTAAAGTGACGACTGATCCCTGTGATTGAATTGATATTAGATTAAATCGGATGATAGGTTAGATTCTTTATGAAATTAGGATCAAGTTTAATAGTTTCCTAATCGTTCGCGTTCTACCGTCGTTGTTCCACTTTCGCGGATAACATTGAGACATTCTTTTACTATTATTAGTTGAAATTGTGTACGTTCTTTGTGTGATAAATAAATAGATTAACTGGATCATGTCGAGTGTTTCTTCCCTACCTCCCACACATCTAGGTGCCCGAGAGAGAGGTGCAGGCCACTTGCAACTATATATATATATATATATATATATATATATAGTTGTTCAAATTTTCAATAGTTAATAATATACTTTTTATTCATCCACTGAAGTTCGAAGTTCAAATGCATTTTTAAAACTTGATGTTAAAGTGCACGACATTTGATGTCAATACAGTTTTTTCAAATTTTAATTCATTAATTAAACTTTGTTTTTTAATTTTATATTTATTCTGCATTATATCCGACGAAGTTACAACAAGCTGCAGCAGATGACACTAGTAAGTTTTTCTAACGATTTTTTCCTTCGCTTCAAATATATTTTTTTAAACTTGTAGTGGATGATACTTGATATTAATAGTTTTTTACAAATATTAATTAATTAATTATATTTAATTTACTAAAATAATATTTTTCTTTGTTGACATAAGTTGGACTTAACTTTAGTTTTTTTATATTGCTTTTTTATTTTATTTGTAAGATATTTGAAGTTTATTATTTTGTTTTATTTTTTCAACAGGAATTATATCTTGTATTTTTAGAAAGGCATGTTTAAAGCGATAAAATATTTGAATTATTGTGCTCATATAAATCCCGTGAAAACAGTTTGTGACTGAAAAATGAATGATTTAATTTTTTTTTGTATCAATACTCTTTGGTATTATGCATTGATTTATTTAAAGAAAATATACACCACAGACAAAAAGAGACCTATTATAGAGTACATGATATAAAACGAAAAGAAAGATTCGTAAAATGTACTACAATCACATACTACATGTATCCAGAGGAGCTGTAAATAATTAGTTTTAAAAATACATATTAAAGGGAAAATATTAAAAACAGAATTTAAAACAAGAACAATCACTAATAAACGTTGCAAATAAAAAGTAATATATGTTTAGAGTTCGAAAACCATAAAACGTTATGCTTCAAAATCTTTGAGTACATGAAAAATATCAGATTTTTTAAACAGCTGGGTCTTAAACTTATATATATATAGATTTAAAAATTACCTGTATAATTACTTCTGATAAATTTATTCTGAAATAATCAACTGTTTTTAAAACTTCTCTGTGGTACAGAAAAAAGAATGACGCTTAAAATATTAACGCACTCAAATGTATTATTGATGATTTTTTAGAAAAATCACACGAAATATCTCGTCGTGATTTCAAACTCGGAATATCAATAACTTCGTATAGATAGAAAGAGGAAAAATAATGAGAATAAAAATAATTTTTTTCTATAAAGCAGAGAGCCCATGAAACTTTTTTACGCCTTTTCAAGAATTTCAATTTAATTTATATAGCAAGGATCCTAATTTTTCCTGCAATATGCTGCATAGAATCTTCAAGTCTAGCTAATTAAAAGCTCACAAGAATCTTAAATTACAAATTTTTTTAATTTTTTGAAAATAATACATGTTACAGCCTTAATAATTCTGAGTATTTTGGTACCAAAATTGCATTGATACTGTCGAAATTTCCGAAGTTATTTAGAAATAAGTAGTGAAATTTAAACGATAACCCTATTTTTTTTAATCTTTAACTTTATTTTTCGCAAAACAAAAAAAATTCAGCTTCCGCGCAGGATTTCTCAGAAATTAATTATGGTATCAATTTGAAATTTTATGCACGTGTTCAAAATAAGACTCTTCATAACTTATACATCAATTTTTAAAAAATAAAAAAAAGTGATAATATTTTTTTTATTTGAATTTTAATTAATTTTTTTCTTAAAATTTTAA
>BMAV01021458.1:84421-110706 GCA_019973955.1 Trichonephila inaurata madagascariensis
TTTTTTTTCTTTTTATACTGTTTATTTTCACTTTATACATAATTCTGTTTAAGTCTCCAATATGACATTATCTGATAACTTACAAAAATTTAATATTGTTTTCATTTCTGTATATAATTATTGATTTTGTTTTATGTATAAATATATATGCTACTTTACTGCCAAATTTTGTGTCAATCAAAGCAGTATCTGTTGATTTTTTTGCATTTTACATCTTCGTGCTTAACTTTTGGAAGTGAGTATATTTGCAATCCAGTAGGTAGAACATATAAAGATAAAACGCTTTATATTCTTTTATTAAATTATGATAAATGTTTAAAAAGTATTGAAAAATAAAGTTATTGCTGTATTAAATAAAATTTTCAGTTTCTTAATAACAGGCAAGAGCTTTAAACTCTCGTGGGTATACAAATTTCATGCAGAACGTGAATCCATTTTGCATACACATTTGTCCTTTCGATTTTTTTATTGTGACTCGTGGAACCCTTGGGTATGCCTCGTGGAACCCCAGGGTTCCATGGAACACAATTTGAAGACCAATGATTTAGATAATACATACAAAAGTGTTTTAAGAATATAATTACAAGTAAAATTATTTAAATGCAATTTTCCAGCTAAAATTGAAGAAATATTGAAACATTTTCAAAATATTCTCCTTTTATGAAAATTGCTACTACAATAATAACTTTTTGCCTATATATAGCTAAGACTTATTCACGGGGGGCTGGCTTTGAAAAGTTCAGAATTTCTATCGATGAAAATATCAACCAGTGTGTGTGTGTGTGTGTGTTTTGTTAAAATTTCCCTACTCTCTCTAATACATTGAAATATGAATAAATCCACTTCCAAATTATATATTTATAAAAATCCTATTTCAGCCCCTGTATAGAAGTTGTTGCAGTATCTTTTGAAGTTGTCTGCAGTTTCATTTCATATTCTTCATTTAATTTGATTCTATATGTTGTTTCTGTTGCCACATACGTTGAGAAAGATATTTCATTTAAATATTGTTACGTTGATCGGGGTTAGAAGATTTTATGCCAATCAGTTGTAAAGATCAAGACAGTTCTTTAAGAGCAATGAGAATTTATTGTCGAAAATCCAATCCTTGAAATACAGGATTCAGCAGCAATATTCGCAGAATAAATCTCAGAAGGTCTTCACACCTTCAGTAACATCAGACACAAGCACTCAGAGTCCTTAAGGTAATTGATGTTCCAGCCAGAGGGTTAAGGATTAAAAACACAGTAATTTTATTGAGTGGAATGACAGTATTAATTTTCGTTATATCTAAAAGAAAATGGAAATTTTTTCGTTATAGTTAACAAAAGTCGGTAATGCCATTGCTGTACATTTACTTCGGTTGCTGTCAAAATCACAAAATCTTCTCGCAATAGCTTATAGGGTTGTAAAGTCACAATAGTATTGGGATAACTTTGATCCCTTTCAAACTTAATTTCTTAATATATCCTACTACGTTCGGAACCGTGATTTTGCACACAAAAGCATACAAACCACTAGCGTTGTAAGTCCAATGTGGGCCCTGTATCAAATTTTCGATAACGCTCTTTTTTGATGTCCCCTAACATGTTACGATTTATTGGGTATATATGTTGGGGCCCCTGTAGTTTGGAGGCCCCGTATCATTGATACGGCGATAGCTACGCCCCTGGTACGCCCCTTTTAAATATTTAGAGTCACTTAAAAAAGAATACACGTATGGTACGATAAAAATGCACATTACAATAAAAAATTGTTTTAATAGATATTTTGGCAAAAAATGAGCATAGAATTGCCTATTGGTGCTAATTTGATATCGGAGCGCTACGTGCCAAGTTGTTGTTTATATTCGCCAAGACGGGCGATAACATCACAATATGGTTACCTTGATATTTTTATCGAGTGGTCTTGTGGTTGCTTTGGGAATGACGAATATTATAGTTAATTTTTATTGTTTTTTTTCCACATTAATCCTATTAATTTCAGACGGTTTTAATTCGATTTCCTTAAAGATTTAACCAGTTTCATCGCAATTATTCTTCAAGATACGGCCTTCAGTCTTCTGTTGTATTTGTGCTGTTTTCGAATGTGAATATTTCTAATATCAGTGGTAAGTACCAGAATATTTTTTAAAGAATATGAGGGTTGTTCTTTTAATTATTGCTGCATGCTGAACATTTCCACTTTATTTTACTTTTAAATAATGTATTTTTAAACGTTCCTTGTTCGATTAAATACACTAAAGGAACTCATAGTATTTAGAACATTTCAATTTATAAGATATTATTATTTGATATTCATTACATTAATTTAAATATATGTCATGTAATTGAACTCTAAACTCAGTGACGCAACAGCCAATGAGGGCTAAGGCCTACTGTGCCTATCTTAGTTTTCATGATCTAAGGCTCTGGGGTGCATGTGTAGATTCATCGATCAAGTGGTCAGTCTGACGCGAAATATCATGTAAGCATTTTATGTATAATATAATACAATTGTATTATATATAATAATTATTATTATATTCTATTATATGATTATTATACATAATAATTATTATTAAATCATATTATGTGATTATTATTATATATTACATAACATAAATACTATTATTATATATAATTTTTATCACATTATATTGATATTAATTATTGATTGATATTGGTTATTTTAAATCTATACCTATATTCTTTATTCGAAATATATTTCACAAAACAGTTCTTCAAAATTATTTTTTTGACGATTTATTACAGCTAAGCCGCCATCTTGGATTCCATATCACTGGACAACAAGCGCTGTTTGGCTCGATTCCCAATTCGCGCCAAACGGCGCATGGCGTGTAGCACTCCGATATCGAACTATATAGTTCCTACTTATTTTCAAAACATTCTCTTTAATTAAAAATGTTTCTATTATAATAATATTTTGCCAGTATATAGTTTAGACCTCTGTACTGAGCCTGAAGTAGAAATGTTGAAATGTATAGCTTAGAAGTGGATTTATCCATATTTTAATGCATCAGAGTGAAAAAGATTTAGCAAAAAAACACCTATTATTATTTCGTAATATTTTTAAAAATAATGTGAATTTTTCAAAAATCCTTGTTAAGGCTCTTTAGACAAGTCTTAGTTATATATAGGCAAAATATTATTATTATTGTAGAAGCATTTTCACACACACATAAAAGGAGAATATTTTGAAAATATGTCATTCTATGTTTGCCATCATTTTTTGCCAAAACATTGCTTTTGAATAACTTTTAATTGAAATAATATTGTTACATCAATTTTATACGTGTATTCTAATCCGAGTGACACTAAATATTAAAAAAAAATCCATGTGTTCGCTATTGCAAAAAAAAATCGCGGTTCCAAACGTAGTACATTAAGTTCCAAAATTGTAAACTCTTAATAAATATTTAATGCAAGAGAGTTAAGACTTTTTCTTTACGATTTCTCCGAAAAAATTAATTTGGGATAAATAAGCTCAAGACAGAGCATTTTTAATCTACGCACAGTTATGAAAAATATAACTAACTTTAAGCCTGTTGTCGTCTTTTAATTTTTTTTAAGAAATATCCATTTTTAAAGAAGATGTCTGTAAATACAACATAACTGAAATAAGTGCTGCTCGCGATGCTTCAGAAAAGGAAAATTCTATTATTATCTTCTTTCAATACAAAGTACATATGGAAATATATATTGATTTTGAAGACAAAGGCAAGACAAAATGTGATGGTTACACCCACAGAGATAGCTTATCTTTCATGGCTCTTGCTAAACATTTAGCTGTAAACATATAGGTGTGGCTTTATTTTTAGTAAAAATGGCTCTTGATAGTTGTCTCAATAATGAATTAAAGATTCTACGTGCCATTTTGTGTAGCCTCTGTAGCCTAGGGGTCAAGGTAACGGGCTCATGGTCGGTGTGTAATGAGTTCGAGCCTAGTACCGTCAAACGTTCTCCCGTTGATGTGGTAGTTAGGAGAGGGGATGCCAGCTCAGGTGTCATTCTCACCACACTTGACCATGATTCAAAATTACGAAATCCGTAGTCAACAGTCCTCGTGCAGCTTTAAATGCGACGGACGTTAATATAACCCTCTCCCTCTAGTGCAGCGTGGCCGCGATAGCCTAGTGGTCAAGGTATCGGATCGTGGCTGGAGTGTCATGAGTTCGAACCCAGTACCACTTAAGACCCAGCGAGTAGGAGAGAGATGTACGTTAAATCTGTCGAGAGCTCAAACGTCCTCCCGTTGATGTAGTGTGGTAGTTTGGAGAGGGAGTGCCAGCTCAGGTGTCGTCCTCGTCACTTGACCATGGTTCAGAATTACGAGGTCCGTCGCCCAAAGCCCTCGTGTAGCTCTACAGTGCGACGTTGATATTCACTCACTCACCCTCTAATGCAGCGTTTCTCAAACTGTAGGGTGCACCCCCTAGGGGGGGGTGATAACCCAGCATGGAAGACGAGAGAATATAGAAAATAAAAGATTAATTATTAAAAAAATATTACTTTACTGAGAAAGGAAGCAAAAACAAAATATATTCAGGCATAATAAAAATTCACGTTGCACTTTTATAGTAATCTGTTCCAATTTAAAAATTAAAAAGGAAATGTGTGTGTGTTGCATAAACTCTTTTTCTTGGTCCTTAAAAAAAAGTAACTTAAAATATCTATTACTTAAAAGCAACATATACAGAATTTAATATTTATCTTGATAATTTGTGTGTGTAGTTTATAATAAAGGTTGTATGGAAGCTTTAGTTTCAAAGTATATTATTATTGCTTCCAATACATTCTTATTGTATGAGGAGGAGGGCGTGATGAGAAAATTATGATTGAAAATTGGGTCGCAAATATTGAAAGTTTTAGAAGCACTTCTCTAACTACTTCCTTTCTGATTTCTAGTTTCCAAACTTATTGTAAAAACACAAAACTTAATGCGTCATTTTAAAAAATTCTAAATTCTAAATCCCCCCTCCCTCCAAAAAAACACGGAGTTTTATTTGTATTCCTACAAATCCACGGAACTAAAAGTTCACATATTCTTAAGCAAATCATTTTTCTTTAAGAACTTTACATCATATAAATTTACTTTTGAATCAGAAATGTTTCCAAAATTATAGTAACTTGGAAATGTAGTAAAATGTGACAAATCTTGAAATCTAGCTTCTAGAAAGATATGAATAAAGAAGTAAAAGAGACTAAATTTAGCTGTTATCCGAAAACAAAACGAAAAACTGGGATACGTTCAAGAATAACTTTTTTCGAAGCAAAAAATGTATCTAGTTTAACATATATATACAAGATCAGCTCAAAAGAGGGGATATGAGAAGAAAAACAATGATTCAATTTCATTTCTGTTCAAAAACGTTGCATTTCTGCTCCTTCAATTTGCTGAAACAAAACAAAAACGGATTGTTTTCAGCTTCCTATGCAAAAGAGGAGGAAAATACAAGAGTTGACTTTTTTTTTTCCTTTTTTTATTTTACCTTATCATCTTATCTTTTGCTATTTTTGAGTTATTTGATTTCTTTTCAAATGAAAGAATGAAGGAGACACTGCCGTATACTGCGTAACTTTTCTTACCCGAAGAATTGAAATTTCGTGATGCCATTTCAAGGCATTCTTCTTTTCGCATATTTTTCCCTCTCTTTCAGAAGAAGAGATAGTTGCATTGAATAAAAAAAATAAGAAAAAATAATACTTCCGAAAGAAAAGTTTTAAGCAAATTTATATCATTTAACATTTTTTAATCGATTAATATTAACCAGGGAGCAGGCCCATTCCGTACTAACGTTAAT
The DNA here is from genome assembly GCA_019973955.1 of Trichonephila inaurata madagascariensis. Lineage (NCBI taxonomy): Eukaryota > Metazoa > Arthropoda > Arachnida > Araneae > Nephilidae > Trichonephila > Trichonephila inaurata. Next base: position 90,225 of record BMAV01021458.1, read on the forward strand.
GGTAGCGTGGGGTGACTGAGTCACCCCAATCCTTTTTTTTTTATATATAATTATTTTTACTGTACATGATAAAAATCGTAATTCCAGTGAATAATTTAACTAAGAGAAAGTATACTTACCTACTTTTAAGGACCTTTCAATTTTTCTTCGATAATTTGAGAAAAAATATCATTCAAACTGAATCAAGAAGTTTCAAATGTGCTTGACTGAGATGAAAGAGCTTTATTAAAGAGCACACATCTCAAACACTTTTTACTAACATTACAGGAATGTTATTTGCTGGAAAAATTGTCATAATTTGTTCAAGTTATTGTAGTTTTATTGTCCTTTGACGATTGACCGATAGCATGTTGAACTTCTTCTAGCTTGTGTCTTTTTGACAGGGGGAAGTGTGTCTTGTGGTACACTTGTGGCTTCATATTTTTCTTCAAGGAGTTCTTTAGGGAGCATTTGAAAATTTTCCTTTCAAAAAAAAAATTTCATGTCCATCGCTTTTCTCAAATTTGCTTTCGCTATCATGATTAATATGCATTATTTCAGCAGGTTCTTCCAATTGCTTGATCAGGTTCAACTTCCTTCAATAGAAATCACAGATGCCCATTTATTTTTTGTAGTATTCTGCTCATTTACATTTATAAGCCATAATAAGTCGTTCAACACAGCAATTAAAGCCACTAAGTTGTTCACAGGGAGAAAATATAGCATGTTCATAGAAAATATTTTGAAACAAAAGTGGTCGTGCGAGGAGTCAAAACAAGTACCTTGAGATTTTAATGACAAATGCATTTGAGTTCCTATGAGTACTGTCATATAGGAGGATACTGTCAAGGTTATTGGTAACAAATAAACAGTTTTCTCGGAATTAAAGATTTCATAAACCTGGGGGGACTCAGTGCCCCGCGTGCCTGCTCCTGGTTTAAAGGGAAAATTGTTTTCTCTTAAGCTCAATATTTGTGTAAAGAATTATATTCAGATATCAGACAGCGTTATAAAGAAACCTCAGAAATTAGTTAAGGGAAAACTGGCTACACATACATTATCCATTTCAAAAATTGAAATATTTTCTAAGGCCTGTTTTGATTGCTTGATTGCAAGCTATTTAATTTTTATACAATTATATAAATTGGATTTTATTTTATTCCATTTTATTTGAACAAGGAACTAATTAAGACCCCCTAAGCTTATGTCTCCTCTATTTTTAAGTTTAATTCCTCTATCTTAGCATTTGAAAGTGCGGCACGCCAGCCACAAACAAAAATTTTGACATTGACGGAAAAATAACCTCAATAAAAATATCTCATTACTCTACAATGCTCAAATTAGCAAATTACCTTATTCCCTCGAATCTAAGCCGCACTATTTTTCCAGTATTTATACTACTGAAAATCGGGTGCGGCTTAGAATCGAAGGCAAAACATTTGTTGGATGGGGGAAATTGAGTTTCCACCCCTTTCAAAATGAAAGATGTAACCATCCATTCTGGCCACTTGCATCGATGACTTAACCCTATCCACTGTTTATCACCCGTATTGAGTCTATCCTAAACATTGTTGTCTGCTCATATTTCGGAAATATTTTTTGTATACGCTTTCTTTTAATCTCCTAAACATCAAAGATATCGGTAATAGCATCAAGATGAGTTCACTGTGATGCAAATATGAAAAGGGAGGAAATTTCATATACAAAAAAAAGGAAACAGAGCAGCGGCCACTGAAAGTTTACACGAATGAAATAAATATACGTCGATGGCGTAAACAAAATGATGTAATTTTTGCTTGTCATTGTTTAACAGTCTTTAATAACTCTTTTACTTTCTTGTTAACACAATTGTTCTTTTAAAAAAATATGTTGCATAACAAACCATTGGATGGCACGGAAGACGACACCATGTAGGAAAATGGCGATGCCGCGGCACCAATTCTGAAGTCAGCTCTGAAAATGGAAATGAAGAATTCTTTCCGAAACATGTTACTGACGGTTAGAGTAATTATAGATTCATGTATGTATTTTTCATGAAATTTTTAATTCTGGTAAAATAAATTATTAACTTTTATTATATTTTTCATTTAATTAATTTCAGGCTTGTACTCTCTCTCTACGATATTTTCAAACTTAATTTGTTGCAAACTATCTTTTGTTCAATTCCTGCTATTAGCTCGAACTGTCTATATATTTATTTATTTATATATTTGTACATTTATTTATTTAGCTTGGTGGAATTTTCAATCGTTTATAAAATTCATTTTAAAGCGCTGAATTGAGCTGAAATTTTATATACAGGATCATTTTGGATGACAATACAATAATTTAATCATAATTAATAAAAATTAATGGATTAAAACTAATTATTTAAAGAATTACAAATACAGCCACGTTGGTGACTTAGCGACCCTTTGGCGACTTGTGTCAAAACTTGTGTAAAGGTTTTTTTCTCACGTGTTAAAGCATTCAGTTGGACTGAAATTAAAAGGACAATACGGTACTTTAATGATAATTAACAAAACTAATTACCACTTAATGTTGTGATTATGTCCTATGTATATACATATTTATATTAATTGTAACTATTTAATAAAAAGTAGCTAAAATAAAATTTTTCGTTGTTGATCTAAGTAGGAATTGACTTAAAAACTATTTTTTTATATTACTTGTTAGGTCTAAAAATACAAATGCTTTTGCCCCGCAAAATTCCTACTGTTAAAAATTAGATTGTTTCATGCAAGTGTGAAACTTTTCAGGCCTGTATTATTGCAATTTTTACGTTTTTTAAAAACAATTTTATGTAAATCATCGTGCCCTGTAAGATTCCACTAAATTTTTTTAAAGCGCTTTTAGAATTATTGTTAACTTATATTGCGTGTTATATAATTATTTTCTAAAGACTATTCTCGATAATACGTGAATTTTACGAAATCTTTTACAAAAATGATAATAGAAATTTAAATATTTTATTCGATATTTCTGTTAGTGCGTAATATTTACCACTCAGTTTATTCAAACATAAAAATTGAAAAATTTTTCATTATTATTTTTAACACAAAACTAACGGAATATATTATCTTTTGCTTAATGCGATTGCTTGTTTTAGAAAGTAATAGCGAACATTTGGGGAATTATTTATTTAATTTTTATTTAGTTATATATTTTTCAAAAAAAAATGGTTATATTTTTCAAGAAATATAACCAAACAAAATTCAAATGCATTTGACTAATTCTTTAAGTAAAATAGAAACAAAAGTAAAATCTGAATTTCAAATTTCTAGTAAGGAAAAAAGAAATACTTCTTTCGCACACATTTTATTTAAAAATAAAAAAATTTTCGTGAACGATAATTTGATTTACATTAAATATCGTCTGCGAAAAAAAGATTATGAACTTTTTATTTCTGTTTGTTATGAGACAATTGAATTTTTGAAGTTGCTTTTTAAAAGGCAAACACTATTTTTTGACACTAACTTGAAAAGAGGATAAAAAAAATCGAAGAAAAATTCCTAAAGGTCTTTAGATGACAAATAATATTTTGGGAAACGAAAACTCATGAACTTTTTGAAACTGACAAAATATATCAGAGTAATTTGTAAATTGAATTTTTCTAACTGGAAAAAAAATTATGGATTGAATATAGAAAGCCATCTTATACTTCCGGTAATTTAATTCTTACCAAAATACTTCAGCGTAAGAAATTTACTTTGATAAAATATAAAGCTTATGAGATGACTTTTCTGACATAGAATTTTAAATATATATTCCAATAAGTATACCATTCAATGTATATATTTTCTTTGTTTTAAAAGCTATATTTTATAATATTTCTGCAGTATAAAACAGAAATTCTACTTCTTTGTATTTTATTATAATCCAGTTTAAAGTTTATTATGAGTTTATTTATAAATATATAGCCATTTTTATCCCTTTAATTAAAGTTAAGGATGACAAAAAAATCATGAAAAAAAGGAATGAAAATAAAGAATATGTAGAATTCGCGTTCAAAACATTTTTATTTCTGAAATATTTCTGAAAAGACAAAGGCTACATGTATGTAGATAACATATTAAATTGATTTTCTAAAAGAACTAAGAGTAACAATATTTATTGATTGATTCATTCTTTCATCTTCACAACTTTCTAGGAAAAAATGTATGATTTTTCGAACATTTTTAATAATTGTCACAAAGATTTTCGATATTAACAAAAATTTCGTTGTTTGTATATAGATCTCGATATTAACCGTTTATAGACGTTAGAATTAGTTTGGAATAGCCAGGCTTTGCAACGCTTTTAAAAACGTGGTAGTTATGTAATGCAGCGTTTCTCAAACTGTGGGGCGTGCGAGCATATTAAAAAGTCGAAAACAAAAGATTAAAAAATTACTAATTTACTGAAATTAAACAGCACAATAATGAGTAATATAAAAAAAAATTAAGTAAATTCCTACTAAAGTCAACAAAGAAAAATTTTATTTTAGCTACTTTTTATTAAGTAGTTGTCATATGTGTATACATATGACAGAATCACAACATTAAAGTGATAGTTAATTTTTATTAATTATCATTAAAGTATCGTATTGTCATCCAAAGCAATCGTGTATATAAAATTTCAGTTCAACTGAATGCTTTAAAACGCGAGAAAAAAAAACTTTTCGAGTTTTGACACAAATCGCCAAAAATGATGCGAACGTGGTTGTATTTGTAATTCTTTAAACAATTAGTTTTAATCAATTAATTTTTATTAATTATAATTAAATTATTGTATTGTCATACAGAATAATATCATTTATATAAAATTTCTGCTCACTTGAGCGCTTTAAAATTTATTTTATTAAGGATTGAAAATTCCACCAAGAAAAATAAAAAAATTAACAGAGAGTGTGAGCTAATAGTGTAGGAATTGAAAAATTAAATACATATTTACACTTATATAATACACTTTTAAATGTATCAGTACTGCACAATGTACTTGATAACTAATTTAACAATATTAAGTGAAGAACAAGTTTAATAATTACCAGTGACCCCGTGGGATTGTCATATGTAAAATTATATACAAAAATTAACACTTATCTTAATCATTTTTTTGTATGGTTTATAATCAATCTTCTTAACTACCAATTAAAATTTACATGATTCTTTCCCCAATGCCACCGTTTTCTACATAAGCTCGCGTATGTGATGTATTGAAGGGGGGGGGGGGCCGGATGAGAAAAGGAATAGCAGTAATCAAATCCTCTGAAAGAAGTAAATCCTTCGCAAACACTGTCAACGTCCTTTTGTTGCATTCCAAAGCCTTCGAAATAATTTTATGAATAGAAGTGCACAGAAGAGATCGTGCTTCGGAAAAGACTTATATATACGTTAGAGGCAATTAAAACTTTGGCTGAGTGAGACGTTTATATACGTTGGGGGAAAATAAGAGGTTAAAATCATATTGTTGCTTCAGCGTCAAAGTATTGTTTTATTGAATTTAATACATTGTTATTATATGGAGGGAAGGGAAGGGGGTGATGAAAATTATGATTGAATATTGAGTCACAAATATTGAAAGTTTGAAAAGCACTGAAGTAAGAATTTTACTGTATTGCTCAGATCTATAATTTGTATTATGTTTTTAACTCTAAAACAATGAAAAAACGTTCAATAATAAGAAAGGAACTTTTATATCTCTAGATATGAAATCAAAACTTCTAATAAAAACTAAATAAATAAAAAGAAAACCGAAATATTTACTACTTTATATCATACTTGAACATACATTTCATACATTTGCATTATAAAAAGCACATTAAAATATGTTCTCTTTAACGAAACACTATGGATTCCACTGATATTTTCTGAGCTTCTTTCAGATTTAAGTACACATATTAACACTCTAAGTACAGTACTTTAAGTTTAAATCTGACTTCAGCATAAACCTAGAGCTCCAAGAAGACCCCCCCCCCCTCCTCTTTGGAAACTTGAAAAATCATCTTTTAAAACCCTATTCGTACCACGTTATCAACATCAAGCTCCTGGAGACTTATCAGAATGTGAAACAGCATCCCATTAGGCAAAAGTCATTCATTAAATCGAGATAAGGGTATTAATTCAATTTTCAGGCTTTTCAAAACGTCATCCCTCAGAGCTTTCTTTTATTGAAACTTGCCTTCCACCCGTGTAATTAGCAGCGAAAAGGCAATTAGTAACCCTCGTTCATATTTGAGGGTTACGCCTACTCCTAAGGTACAATTACCACAGACTCTACCAGTACTTTGTGTGTGTTTCAATATCTCCCTTTCTAGCTAAATCCATAACGGTCTTCTTTAAACACGATATAATTCGCAGAAAAAGTAAAAAAGGAAAATGCGTTTGTTTCAAATGATGGGCTTTGTGTTGAGTGTGTTGTGTTTGGGTCAGTGCTTATGCCTGCTTATACCACCAATGGAATTAATTTATATTATAGCAATGAGAGAGAAGATTTTCGATTTATTCAATTCCTTCTATTAGTTCTCCTTATTAGTTATATATATATATATATCTTGTTCAAAATTTAATTTCAGTCGTTAATAAAACACTTTCTATTCATCCATTCAAGTTCAAATGCATTTTTTTAAAACTTGTAATGGATGACACTTTATGGTAATACAGTTTTTTCAAATATTAATTCGTAAGTTAAATTTTAATTTATGAATAAATAGTAACAAATAAAAATAATAGTCCAACAGCATATGTAAAAAGGAAAATCGCTCATTGTGTCCCTGGATAGCACGTTGGACTTCTTTTCCAAAGGTGTCATGGGTTCTAATACCCCCTGGGATGGCCTAATTTCTGAGAATGTGATTGCTTTTTTACTATACTATTTTATTAGAATAGTTAAATTTAATGAATGAATAAATAGTAACAAGCAAAAAAAAAAAATAGTCCAACACCCCATATAGAAAGGAAAACGGAAAACTGCAAGGAAAATTGCTTTCTATTTTGCCCCTTAATATTATGATTCTGTCATTTGTATATACATATTTATATTAATTGTAATTATTTAATAAAAAGTAACTAAAATAAAATTTTTCTTTGTTGACCTAAGTAGGAAATGATTTACAAAATTTCTCATATTACTTGTTTTTTACTATGTTTCTGAAATTAATTTATTTCTCTATTATAGTAATTGGTATGTGGGTTTTAAAGGTTTGAAAATATTTCTAAGAAATGCTTTTTAAATCTGAAGAAAGAAAGCTTTAATTTTTTCACCCTTCCACAATGATGCATTTCAGTGTACTCAAATATACATATATAATACCCATAAATTGTAAAGATAAAATAAGATTCCGAAGGATTATTATTGAATTTGATTTTCTGTATTGATGAATTTTGTTGTGACTTTGTCAAGAAGAAAATGAAAAACACATGCTGAAAGATACTTTAAAATGTCTCAATCTGTTATAAAAGCATAACCAATAATCGTAAGGAATTCCAACAATATTGATTTCAATTTTAGGTTTTTCTAAATTTATTCTGTACTTGTGTTGCAACTTTAAATTCCACAAACTACGCTACAACTGTTGTTTGTTTGAACAATGCGAGTATTTGTTAATAAAATGTTTATTTAATTTTTAGATACTGAACAACGTATCATATGTCAGCGTACTACAAATAAAATATAATTTTTTGTTCTCTTTTTTTTAACAGATATCATTTTATAAGACAAAGCAATGCATTTTTATATGGTTATTTCATAATTCTGAATTCAAATTGTGAAGCTACGCTGATAGCGCATTTAGTTTTATTTATTCAAACTAAAAAATATCAGAAGTAGTTAATGAGCAAATAGCAAACTATTTTATTCAAACATTTGTTATATTCAGAACGTTTGGTACATGCGCATTATATACCATCGACGAATTTCAACAAATCAAAAAAAAAATTACTAAATTAAAAGACGTCGCCAAATTTTGTCGAACAAGATTACTATGTTTTTTTAGGCATGGGATCGGTTTTTCACTATTGGCTACATATCGCGGCAGCTGGCGACTTTTTTATTCAACAAATTGGTCAACAGTAAAATACGTAAGTAGCGAACAGTTTTTTAAAAAACGTAAATTTAATTTAGCAAATGATATTGAAAGCACGTGGTAATTATTTAAAAATGCCAACACTTGATTTGCAAGATTCATCTCTTCTTATCAAAAAGGTAGTGATAACACAGCAATAATTTAGTGGAAATAATTAATAAAGTGGACAGATCTTGGCATCTGTTTAGTCTGGAATTATATGCTAAAAACAAAAAAACGGGTTGAGGAACTAGGTAGACTTAAAACGAATTTGAGGCAGCCGTAATCATGGCTGAAAACATAAAAGCTTAAAAAACAATCATACGCGATATAGATATACAAAGATCCTGCTTGTAATTTGAAAGAATTCTTGAAAACATTTGAAATTTTATTAAAATTCTAATTGGAATATTTGCGAATGCACGTAGATAAGTGCTCATACTTATAAAAAATATTCCGAAAACAAAATTAACAAACAAAATATAAATCAATGTTCCTTGTATAATTATTTTTTAATGTTTTTAATAAATTTTATTTAAATGACGTTGAAATTGACAAGGATATATAAATATAAACTTATCTAAAAAAGGAAAAATTCGCCAAGGGCTTAACAAAGAGAGATATTCATAAAACAATAGATAATTCATAGACATATTTATATAGCCTCAACATGTTGAATATAAGGGTATTTTGTGTAGAATTCTTCTCTTTACCGTTATCAGAATAGTTCCTCTCTTTCGTTTCTATAAAAAGGTAATAATAATCAACATATTGAACGTTTGCACTATTGTGATACAGATAAGTATCAATGAGAGAGATATATATGAATGATCTGAGTGTGATCTTGTTTAAATAATATATTTAAACATTGTAGACGAAAAAATGTAAAAAAGGAGACATTATTATAAATCAAATGATCAATAATCGCTGTTATTTTAATTTTCGTAAAAGAACCTTTATTAATATTACACAAACCTCTGAAAAATTTGATAACTATTGTCAAGTTCTACTATAATAAAAATTCTACTGTATATTATACCTATTCTTTTAGTGAGAAAACCCATAAAGAAATTTTTGTATAAGAAATGAAAAATTCCGAAAGAGCGTATACAATTCAAATTTAATTTGCTGCTTAACGAAAATAAAAGAAAATAGAAATAAATAGAAATAATCAAACTTAACAAATAAAATTTTTAAGTTTGAAATTTCCTAAAAAATTGTTTTGACAAAATACAATAAAAATTATGAAGTAAAAATAGCATGGACTATTAGAGTTTACACCTTTTTGTGAGATTTTAAGTATTTTGGAGCTACTAATAGAGAATTTTGTTTGACTTTTTTTCAATTTGTGTCACAGTTTCAAATATCATAGAAAGATATTATTAATTTTTTATTTAAGTCGAAATAAAAAATTATAACTTTTTGTTCCTTATACGACAGGCTCATTTTATTTTTAATATAGAATCATATTTCTGTGATAGTTTTCTTTATAAACCTTTTTGTGTAAGCTTTCATTAATAAAACAGACTTTTGCAGCTATATTTTAAGCGTGAAAGACACTTTTTAACTCGTATATAGTGATAATTTTTATTCTGAATGTATGTGTGATTATCATTTTGCATTTTTCATTACTAAACTTATTCGTTATTTTGAAGTGTAACATTACAGGAGGCTATTAAAAAGTTTTCAATTTCCCTTGATGTTTTGCTTACGCATTGCGTTTCCTTTTAAGATGCTAAAAAGAAAACTGAAATTTTACACCTTATTTCGCGAAAGAGCACTTCTTCCTTGCCTCGAGAAAATAAAGAGATTGCATTTCTCAAATATACCACAGTATAAAAGTATAAAATATCCTTCACAAATCAGACAAAAAACAGAGAGTACATCAGATAACTCAAGCGTTAAAGAGGATTCTGTTTTTCCTTTCTAAAGAACACTCGCATACACTTCTACTTCCACTTCCATCGGTTTTTCTGTCTCGTATGGAAAGAAAGAAAAAAAATTGATTCTATGAGTAAAAGTGTACGTCTTTTTCCTTTGTGTCTCTAGTCTTTCTTTGAGAAAATAAATACTCCATTTTCTTTGAATTTATTGCTAGAGTCCTTGTTTTGAGTTCTTAACGTGCTATTATCTAGCTGAAGACAATGGTGAATATGTTCGAAAAAGAATATTTTCAAGCTTATATTTATTTGCAAACTTATGCAGCAATTTTGGTTGTTTTTAAAAGCTTCTCTAAATTCTCATTCTATTTCTACTACTATTGGATTCCTTGTATTTTATAATACTTAGAGATAATTCTTATTTTTATTCCTATGAGTCAGGGGTCACCAAAACACGGCTCTTTTCAAAGTCGGTTGTGGCGCTTCAAACTTCTAGACTCTTCAGACTATGAATTATTGAAAGAATAATTTTATATACTAAAAACTGTTTTACTTTATAATTATCTATTGAAAAGATTTACCTTATGTGCGATTAAAACTAAAAACTTCATTGTTGTTTTAAGGTATACGACTACTTGCGACAACTTTTTTTTTAAAAAAATGGAGATATGGGGATTTTTTGTGGTTTTTAGATTTGTTTAGTACATTTTGAGAAAAATATGTTAAAATTAAGAAGAGAAAAAGAAACTATTATTATTAAAATGGGAAAAAAATGGGCCAGGCGGGTAGCTAATAATTAATTATTTACGTGAGATTCCTGGAGGTTAAGTAAAGACTATTACGAATTAGAAAGTTGTACAGATTAGAAACTAAAGGGAATTATTACACACACACATGTGTACTTTCAAGAAATTTTCATCAGGTGAAGATAGAATCTAAATAATATATACACATATATAAACACTTAGACAATTTGTATACGCTGCATAAATCGATTAATAATAAATCGAAGCTATTTTTTTTTTTTTTTAGAAAAAAGCTTCGGAACCAAACTCTGTTGGATCAACACTTTCCAAGTATTATTTATAATTCTCTTCCGTTGTTGCTTTTTTGTATTTTTGTATGCTTGTAGTATTATATTACAGGTAAAGGAAATTTTAATGGACAAGGTCTTGATAAATTATCCCATATTTCGTTCCATTATAAATCTTCTTTGTTCAGTAACGAAATCTCTTTATGGAATTTCTATTAAAAGGCATTACCCCGCTCTAAAGTGCATTTTCCTTTTACTAAATAAAATGGATAAAAAATAAGCGCAAACAATATTTTTTGTGTGTGTGTGACGTTGCTGATATGTTTAAAAAAAATGAAGTGATATTGATTTCATTGTGTCTAAGTCAACTTCATTTCCCTTAATGCGTGTGTTCAAAAAATCTATTTTCCCTTTTATATATAAGTACAAACATACAATTACACTCAGTGTGTTCGAGAGGGAAAAATATATTTTATTATTTATTGTTATAAAGTCTATTAAAACGGATTCATCCTCCATATATTCCTAAAAATATGGTCCTTTAGTATGATGAAAAGTTCATTAAATTTAGTTTCAAAGCAGAAACGTCATTGTTCAGGTACTTAGGTTTAAAAAATTAATTACAGAAGAAGAAAATATTTGTATATAATAATTATGATGTGAGAAAAGTTTACAGAGGAATTCACATCGAAATTGTAATGCTTTAAAACAGGGGTGGGCATTAAGTCGATCGCGGTGGACCGCCAAGACACTTCGGGGGTGACCGCCTGAAGATTAGCAGTTAGTAATTATAAACCGAAATATTCAAGATTGGCTGACAGTATGCAGATTAAGTCTTCTACTGACTATGACTATAATCACTAACTTAAGATGAAATTGTTTTATTTTTTAATGAATTTTTAATTGTTTCGTAACAAATGCATCATTTGATACTATTATGTCTGTGGTTGTTATATTATTATGTTTGTATCTTGCATTTTGCTTTGAATGCGTTCTTAAAAGTGTAAGTTTATTTTATTGTAGTTATGTAGGTAAGTACATATTCCGCATTTATTATTAAGCTATAATAAATATCGTAGCCCTTTTTCTCAGCTCACCAACCTATGCCATCAAGTGGACCGTAACACCTTAAAAAAATATAAAAGGCCCGTGCCGTGGAAAAGTTTGTTGGACCCTGTTTTAAAAGCTTAGAAAAATCAAAGGCTTCTTTGGTTGCTTTCAAAATTCAAAACAATTTTCGAGAAAGTATCGCAACCCTTAGATTGCAGGTGTAAAAGGGTTCGGGGAAGAAGCAAATAAGATTTTAAAAATAGTTACTTTTATTTTAAATCCAATACTTAAAGGTCGATTTACAAATTCCTTAACCTTGTGATGGGAGGCTGGAAAGGGTCCCTTACTTTCTAGCAATTTATATACGAGTCCCCCTTGACTGGATGTGGTGAAATTCCTTCGGTGGGGAGTGTCATGGGATTCCCGCGCTTTTCTGAGTTCAGTGAACGCATAAATTTCATGACTTGTAGCATTGCGCGACGGGGATTGTCCAATGATACACGCAATTCAAAGGACAGTAACTAGTCTGGCTCCAGGATTTCGGCGTGATGGGGTTGAGAAAAAAAAAGGAACGCGCCCGAATTTCGAGAGGCTCTATCTCCCAAAACCACCCTCCCAGGTCTCCTAACTCCGTCCTCCTCTCACCCAAATAAGTACCGTTTTTACTTTGTTTTAGAATGTTAGTTTTCAGTATGCCATTATTCTAAATAAAATTGTGTTACCACTGTACGATCAGACTTTAATTTTAGTTGAGTCATTTACTCTGGTTGTAATCCCATGATCTGTAGGAACTGCGGATCACTTGGGAGCAATCTTAAATCCAAATTCTTAATCTAACTTATGAGATCATTCAAAAAGACTTATTTGTGGTCGAAATTCCTTATATCAGTCTTTCATGAACCACGATAGCTTGGTACAGATCCACTGCTATTTCTTCCTACAAGATTCTAAAATGAATATTAATATCAGCAGCACGACTTCCTAGTCGCAATTCACTCTCTACTATTTCAAGATTTCACAATTAACCTCACACTCCAGTGCCAGGGTTTGAATATCCTTTACATGAGCATAAAATGAAGTCATTTCTACGGAAAGTGGTTTTTAAACTAAAATCACAGTTAAAGAACAATTTCCCCAAGATGATTAATTGAAGTACCGTGGATAGAACCCCTCACGAAAGTAACTGTGTATGATCTTCAATCGCAAAGAACTAAGAAAAAAGAAGAATTAAGATGTGCTATTTATGCACATTTCAGCATCAAAGTTGATCAGTCGCAAAATTTAACGGCCGTTATTCAGAATCTCACTGAAATTATTATTCAATATAAAAGGTGATTGTAATTCAAATACCACTTTCAAAATACTACTAAGATAGAACCCTTGATCAGAATGACTTCAAATGTAAACTGAATATATTTCAAGAGGAAAATGGTAAAGCTTAAGATAAAAGTTCCAAAATTTGTCAATAGATGGCGCCGTAAGATGCAAGTTGGTACTCATCCGCATATTCTAAAGCCAGTGATGCAATTGCTCAAGGAATAGATAGAATGATCAGCCGTCATTCTCCTATAGCCTGGCTTTCAAGATCACCGGACCTCAATCGTTGATACTTCTGGCTGAGGGGCTTTCTTGAAAATGTTGCGTTCAGATGTGTAACCCAATCGCAAATTCAGCTGACTTGAAGGCAGGGATTAGGCAACACATTCACAATGTGACCCCTGAGACACTCAGCTCTGTGTTTATCGGTTTCAACTTGTGGCAAGAAATCATGGACAGCATATTGAACATGTTTTGAGAAAGTCCAGCGACAGTTAATAGGCATTTTCATTGTTTCTTTTTATGCGTATTTTGGCCCAAGGGCAATTAAAAAACTATTTTTCCCATCCAGTGTGGTGAATGGGACTTTTATTAACAGTGTATCACAATTGTTGAATGACTTGGAAGTCATTTTTACCACCTAAAAACTGAACAATCATGCACTTTGAAAACTGCAGTCAGTTTAATGTACAACTCAGGGAAAAGCTGTCGTTATTCGATTCAAAATGTCATTTGTAGCCGAATCCCATTTCGTTATGCCGCTTACAACGCCATCTATTGATACACTTCGGATTTTTTTCTTTTACTAAAGCCATATCGTTTCCCTCTTTTTCAAGAACAATCAGTTTCTAATTCGAAGTCATTCTGACCAGTGGCTCTTTTTTACAGCATTTTGAAAGTGGTAATTTAATTAAAATCCTTTAGTATATATTTTTATTATCTTTTACTCACGAGTTACTGGTTAGAGTAAGATGGATGAATAAAACTGTTGTAAACCATGACAAACTAATTTAATATTTGATGTCCAAAATTATATTTGAATACACATGTAACGCGTCCATACTTAATTTTAATTTCATATCAGAAATGACGAATATAGATTTCCCAAAACTATTGCGCATTTCATCAGCACAAAGAACCGAAATTAACGGATTCGAATAAAACTTAAACGTATTCTTAAATTGCCCTCCTTTTAGAAATCGAAGAGTAAGCAATGTTAGGATTTAAATCGAATAAACTGCTGCCAACAGCTCTCTACTCTCAACCACCTAAGTTTAAACTTCCATTACTCGCATACAATGCTGCAAATTTCCAAACTGTGCGACGATCGATGCCAAAATTAATTAATTCAGTTTTCCGTCTTCCAGATCCAAAGAGTTGCCTTTCATTTGCATTAGCCGAGCCCATTTGATCTTTAACTTTTGACTTTATTATGATATTCCAAAATAATTAGCGATGCCGCTGGCAATCGAGTCGAGAAATAATGCTGATGCCAGTCTTCGATCAACAAGTTTCTCTACGTTAAACACATTGCGTCGCTGCTGTGCTGCTTTCGAATGAAATAATGGATTAAATATCGTTAAAAGACATAGAATTGGGAAATTTCAGAATTTAATAATATATTCGACGAATTGGGGCTATTTTGTTGTTATTTGCTGTCGTATTTGATTTACGTCGTCCAAAATTGTGCATTTTGTTTGTAATCGGGCGAAAGATATTCTCTCTCTTTCTCTAGGGAAAATAAAATTACAAGGGAAAAAATTATGATGTATTATTTGCATTAATTTCTCATTAACGTCAAGGTTCAATAATTCAAATTAATTATTTTTAGGATAAATGAGTACAGGTATAGCATTCAGAATGATACTTAACTAAATATTTAAAGATCTTAAATCTTCATTTGAAGATTTTTTGCGTTGTTTTGTTTTGGAATAATTCTATACTATTACCTTGAAGTATTTTTTTCTCTTAAACTTCGCACGCTATCTTTGTACACAATCCTTTTGAACAAAACTGTGTGTGTGTAATTTGTGTTATAGTTATTTATTTCGTACAATCATTTTCTACCGAAATACTTCTTTTTTGAATTCACTTAACGTTTTTGTTTCTAGAAGTAAAATAAAATTCCTTATTTTCCCGCAAGCAAAGCACAAATAATTATTGCTTACGTTCTTAAGGTATCCGACTACGTTCGGAACCGTGATTTTAAAAAAAGCGCATAAATGGATAATTTTCATGATATTTAGTGTCACTCAGATTAGAATACATGTATAAAAATGTTTTAAGGACATTTTGACAAAAAAAAATTATTTAAATACAACATTTTGGCAAAAAATTAACTTAGAATAACCTGTTTTCAAAATGTCCTCCTTTTGTGAAAAATGCTTCTATTATAATAATATTTTACCTGTCTATAGCTCAGACCTCTATACAGAGGCTCAACTATGAGTTTCGAAAAATTCACAGTATTTTCAGATTTAAAACCATTTGAAAGAATTATCGGCGTTTTTTTCTTAAAATTTCCCCCCTCTGTGGTCGTAAAACATGGATAAACCCACTTCTAAGGTATATGTTCCAAAAAACTCTAGCTGAGCCTCTGTACAGAGGTCTGAGCTATATACAGGCAAAATATTATTATGATAGGAGCATTTTTCACAAAAGAATATTTTGAAAATGTGTCATTCTATGTTCATTTTTTGTCAAAATATTGTAAAATAATTTTTTATTGTAATACTATTCTTAAGACCCTTTTATGTACGTTTTCTAATCTAAGTGACACTAAATATCATAAATATTATCCATTTATACGCTTTTGCAAAATCACAGTTCCGAACGTAGTCGGATACCTTAAATGAATACTTTCTATACCTTAGCTAAGTTTTAGAAAAGACAAAACATTGATATAGCGAACATTTGAATCGCTGTTCTTTAGATACAAGTACAATTTGTATAATTTATCAAACAAATAAAAAATCTAAGAAATTTTTTCTAGCATATCAAATTATTTTCTTGTTTATCATTTCATTTTTACCTGTGCCGATTTAAGCTCATTTCGGGCACTGGGCGCAGAGCATCTTTAGACCCCCTTGGCACTTGCGGATCGAAATTTATACCCAGAAAATCTGGTCAAGTCCAGGTTAGCCTGGCGCCTGGGCTTCCACCCGAAGCGCCCAATGGATAAATTGGCACTGATTTTTACCCATAATTAATTTTGTCGAAATCGTTTTAAAGTGTTATGCCTAAAATAAAAGGGTTTTTTTTTAATAAAAAAGGTTTTTATCACAATAAGAAATATTTTTATTAATTTTCTTAATTTGAAATTACATTCTGCCTCCTTGAAATATATTACAGCTACAGTAGAACGTCATTTATCCGAACGTTTATTATCCGGAGCGTCGAATATCCGGACCAGTTATTTTTTGTCATCTACATGTGTTGTATATGAATACGTTTTCGAACAGTGCAATGCTCTACTGCTGTTTCGAGTGAGGCTAAAAGTGACGGGAAAACCCCCAGGTCAGGGATATTTGGGGAATTTCAGTTGTTTGATTTGTTAAACATCGGGTCAGTTTGTTTCCAAGTGAGGGGGTGTATACGTGCTCTTTTGTTGTGAACTACTATGGCTTCGAATTCAAAACGGAAGCGCAACATCTTGAACATAGAGACAAAACTTCAAATATTGAATCGTCTCGCGAAGGGAAAAAGTGAAGCGTCTCTAGCACATTTTTATAATGTTGGAAAGTGAATAATTTCTGACATTAAAAAAAACCGAGAAACCATTTTAAATTTTGCATCAAAACTTGACTCAGAAGATGGCTCGAAGAAAAGGAAAACCATGAGGGAAGCAAACGATGTTGTGTTCTTGATCGTGTACTCTACTTGTGGTTTTCACAAAGAAGGAGCAAAGGGGGCCTGATATCGGACCCTCTGTTGTGCGAAGAATCGAGATATCAGAGACCTTGCAGCGGAAAAAGGAAGGTGTACAATGGTACAGCGAAAAATAATTGATTAATTTTCGCAATAAAGGTAAAATTGTGATATTTTGCACCTATTCTGCTTTTCCTTCAAGCACATTTCCCGCATGTGATGATTTTCAATATTTGTATAATGTCCGGTTTCATATACTGCATGGATCGCATTCGGTTTTCGGTTATCCGAATAATCGCGTATCCGAACGGTGTCCAGTCCCAATTGATTCGGATAAGCGACGTTCTACTGTACTTTATTTTTAACTGCTTTACCAAATTTATAACTAAAATTATTAGAATTTGTTGTAAGTGAACTTTCTTTTTGTATCAACATATGAAAGCATTGATTATTATGTTTAGGGATATTCTAAATTTTCATTTTCTAATAAAGCAACAAAATGCAAAGTATTGCTAAGGGCTGCAAAATTTAAAAATTTTAGAAGTTAATCAAAAAGGCACAATTATGTACACCAATAGCTAAAGGGGCTTCTAAAATAATAAATGACTTTCAAAAAATTAAAAAATGTTTTTGTTACCCTACAATACAAAAAGGCATTTGACAAGTGGTATTGCATATGAATGTAATAAGACTAATCGAGGAATACAATCTTCATGTAAACAATCAAGAAGATCGAATATATTTGGCTGTATAAGATAGATAAGGCCTTAGTAGCCTAGTGTTTACAGCCACGAGCTTGAGGTTGATGTTGCCGAGTTGCAAGTTTGAAGCCTAGTATCACTGAAGACCCGCCGTATAGAGGAGACCGCTGCACATTAAATCTGTCGAGATTAAAACGTCATCCCGTTGATGTGGTGTGGTAATCGGAAGGGTGGAGCGTCAGTCCAAGTGCTGTCCTCGTCATTTGACCACGGTTCAAACTTATGATATCCGTCGCCAATAGTCCTCGTGTTCCTTCAGAAAAGGCGACTTCAATAAATACATACGCATTTCTTTCTCAAATACTATTAACACCAATTGGGCGCACTCCTGTCTGGATCGTTGGCGGGTTTTCGCCATTCAGTTTAATTATTAACTACCACTTCTAAAATATTGTCATGTTTTTCATTTGTTTCTTAAATTTTGTTAGGATTACTGTGATAATTAATTCAGTATTTTGTTTAAAATTCATATGAAGATGATTCATACTTATAAATAAGTTTTACCCGTACTTGAACTTCCTAGTACACAGTACATTTGTAATTCGTTAACCGGGGAGTGGTCAGGCGGGGCACAGAGTCACCCCAGGCTCACGAAATCGTTAATTCTAGGAAAACTGTTTATTTGTTACCAATGACCTCTTGACAGTATCCTACTATATGAGAGTCTTCATGGGAACTAAAATGTATTTGTCACATATCTCCCTCTTTTTTGGAAGTGGCCAACGTTTTTTTACAACCTTAATGTTGTTGTTTTGTCTGAGTTCCCCGCATGATCACTTTGTTCCAAAATATTTTCAATGAACATGCTACATTTCCCCCTTGAGAACAACTTAGTGAATCTGATTGCGGTGTTGTACGATATTATGGTTTATAAATGTAAATAAACAGAATATAAAAAAAAGAAATGGGCATTTACCATCTTCAATGGATGAAGTTGAAACTGATCAAGCAAGGGAGGAACCTGCTCAAATAATGCATATTAATCATGGTAGCGAAAGTAAGTTTGAGAAAAGCGATGAACATGAAACGTTTTTTGAAAGGAAAATTTTCAAATGCTACCCAAAGAACTCTATCAAGAAATATATGGAGCCATAAGTGTAGCTCAAGACACACTTCGCTCTGTCAAAAAGACATAAGCAAGAAAAAGTTCAAAATGCTATTTGTCGATCATCAAAGGACAATAAAACTACAATAACTTGAACAAAATATGACGGTTTTGCCTACAAATAAAATTTCTGTAATGTTAATGAAAAGCTTCTGAGATTTATGTCCTTTATTAAAGTCACGCAATTTGAAACTTTTTGGTTCAGTTTAACTGATATTTTTTCTCAAAATATAAAAAAAAAAATTGAAAAGTCCTTAAAAGTAAGTAAGTATACTTTCTCTTAGTTAAATTATTCACTGGAATAATGATTTTTGTGGTGTACAATAAAAATAATTATGAAAAAAATATTGGGGTGACTCCATCACCCCGCGGTACCATTAACGTTAGAATCGAGGGAACCCCCGCCTTCTCCCAGGACAAAAATAATTTCCATTTAGTCACGTTCTAAACGATAAAATTTATCCTACAAAGGGGCTCTAACTTGCAACAAATATCCACATCTGTCTTTGAGAAAAGTTATATGATATATAAATTTTGCCTTTCTCCGATTAACAGGCAAAAAAATCTGAGATGTCACATCTGCTACAGAACCGTCCGGAATTTCACAAGGCGTCCCTTTCTGTGTTTGTGATTGATTACCGTATTTAGAGAATGATCCCAACTAAATCCAGTAAATCCTTTCATCTTCTCAAATCATTGAGCACTTTTTCTGAGAATGGATGATTTCCGGAGTCGCATGACAGTATTCAGACAAGATTCAAAAAACTTACTGCGAGACGGCATTGGCAAGGGATTTTTAGCATTGAAAGAGCTGGTTTGTTGATTCAAATATTGGACCTAGGAGCTATTGGTCGAAATTCAAAAGCTTTGTGATTTAATATTTCTATTCAATGATAAAATAAAAAGATCGTGCGTAAGTTTTTATAGCGGTTGATATTCTGGGAATAAAGATACTTCTCTATGGCAATAAAGTCAAAAACAAAACTTAATACATCAAGTCAAATAAAACTTATTATTGAATAATGTATATAGAGAACCTACCAATATTTAATTTATCGAAATAGTTACACTTGATAAGTAAATTAAGGTATCCGACTACGTTCGGAACCGTGATTTTGAAAAAGCGTATAAATGATAATATTTATGATATTTAGTGTCACTTAGATTAGACTACATGTATAAAATTGTTTTAAGGACATTATGATGAAAAAAAATTATTTAATTACAATATTTTGACAAAAAATTAACTTAGAATAATTCTTTTTCAAAATGTTCTCCTTTTGTGAAAAATGCTTCTATTATAATAATATTTTGCCTGTATATAGCTCAGACCTCTCTACAGAGGCTCAACTAGAATTTTTGAAATATATAAGTTAGAAGTAGGTTTATCCATATTTTACGACAACAAAGGGGAGCAATTTTAAGAAAAAAATGCCGATAATTATTTCA
>BMAV01021459.1:0-126312 GCA_019973955.1 Trichonephila inaurata madagascariensis
CAAATAATTTAAAGGGGATTGTCTTTTGGGAATTTAAATTTAAAAATGGAGTTTTATGGAAAAGAGTAATGGTTTGGTAAAAAATTATAAATGGGGGCCATATTCATTTACATGTCATTTAGGTTGAAAGTAAATTGGCCCTGTATGCAGTTCAATTAGTAAAATTTACTCAGTTTGCTTTGACGTTCCTGATAATTGTCTCGATTGTTAAGGGTAGTATAAATTAATATCTACGTGCAGTATTTAATTGTAATAAAAGTATTTGTATACAGACTGGGTGTATTCCTGGTAGAGAGAGATATAACTCAGTCACTCACATTCTATATTGTTACGAATTTTGTGTAAATAGTGTAAATAATTTGTATTTGAGTGTTTAATGCATTTATATTACTCTATGTTATGTTTATTGCATGTTAAAATTGTACCATTCAACAATGCCGCCCTTACGTTATAAGGGCGATTAAATGAGAAACTTGGCGAAATCTGGTGGTAGAGCCAAGTTGGCATCATTTTGGCACAAGTTTGGCGGCCAATTTGGCGACTTTGGCGTCATTGGCGACCATGTTGGCGGGTTCGGAACCCTCTGGAATCTTCTAGAAAGCAGTGGATCTCTTCACTAATGTCACGAGCGGCGATATTTCTGGAAGTTTCTATCGCGCCTACAAATAAGATGCTCGCCGGGACGGCAATGAGTCTGGATTAAACCAGCAAGTAGTGAGGATTGTTTTGACTAGCGATTAGCTCGGCTGTGCTTGTGAATAATCCTTACTTACGTGTATTTTAAACACTGGTGATTGTGTTTGATTGCTGTTGAAGGTGTGAAGACCTTCGAGGATTTACTCTGTGAATATTGCTGCTGAATCCTGTAATTAAAGGATTGAACTTTTGATAATAAATTCGCATCGCTCTTAAAGAACTGTTTATTTTCTTTGTGATTGTTTTGCATAAAATCCCCGAACCCTCAGATCTACGTAATAATATGAATTTTGGTGAATAACGAGCAATATTTTTAACAAGAACGAAAAAAAAAGAAATTCAAAATGGTTTAATCCAAATAAATATATTTTATTTATATACTCAAATATATACATCGTAGTTTGGAACTTAAAATACAGGGTTATTAGGAATGAATGATCCGATTACAAAATTTAATAATTCTCAGATGAATAAACAGAAAAAAATAATTAAAATGTCATTGTAAAGATATTATATGAAACTTTTTTTCGTATGTAATGTTTCCTGGCGTAAAGTAAAATTTGTTTTCACAAGTTTTCAATGTAGCTTCCTTTAGTTACCTGTATAATATCATTGCGAACCTGGTCGCCTTGGACTTTTGCCTTTACACAGGCATCCAGTTTCTTGGAACTGTTTACACCATCTTACACCAGCGTTTCTCAAACTGGGGGCGCACCCTAGGGCGTGATAACCTTAGAGGGGTAATATTGAAAAGTCGAAAACAAAAGATTATATTTTCAAAAAAAATATTAATTTACTGAAAGTAAAGAAACAAAATATATTCTGACTAATAAAAGTAAAATACACACTTGCACTGATATAATACTCTTATAAATATATCAGTACTGCGCAATATATTTTATAATTAATTTAGCAATACTAAGTTAAGAACAGGTTTAATAATTACCAGTGACCCCATGGGCTTGTCTTATCTAAAATTATATACAAAAATTAGCATTTCTCTTGATATCTTGTACGGTTTGTAATTAATCCCTTAAATACCGAATTACGCTCCCCAATACCACCGTTTAACACGTAGGCAAGCGTATGTGGGTCTTGGGGGGTGGGGTAGAAAAGTAATAAATAAGAGCAAACCCTCTGAAATAAGTAAATCCGTCGCAAACACTGTCAATGTCCTTTTATTGCATTCCAAAGCCTTCGGAATACTTTTATGGGTAGCAGTGCATAGAAAAGCTTCAGAAAAATACGTATATATACGTCCTGGGCAATTAACGTACTAGTTGAGAGAGACGTTTATATACACCGATGGCACTTAAGAGGTAAAGTCGTATTGTAGGTTTAGCTTCAAAGTATATTATTATTGAATTCAATACATTGTTATTGTATGGAGGCAAGGTGTAAAGGGGGGCGTGACGAAAATTATGATTGTATATTGGGTCGCAAACATTGAAAGTTTGAGAAGCACTGTCTTACACTCTTTAGATTTTGGTGCATTTCTATGGTACTGTCTATGAAATTCATGCTAAACAATGATTACTGGCAGACATTTTGCAAACGCGATCACTCAAAATGCCTTCTCCCGCTGCGACACCATTTCCACTTCTGTTCATAATTTCAAAAACATTTTTATCACAACATTGCTGTCCATCTATTGGACAAAAACAATGTTTCAAACTCACTAGGTGAAAAAATATTCAGAATAAATTCCTAATGATTTTGAGATATAGTAACCCAATGATAACTGGTTTTGTGTCTGGCGATATGCAATTTTAAGATGTTGATTCGAGTCTTGATAACATTAAATCAGACCATATAAAAAAGTGAGATGTTATTTTCAAACTGAATTGATACTCGAATGGCTTACGTGATATGAAGAAGTACTTTGGTATGTGATGTATACCAATTAAAAGTATCATTATCGTTGCCTCATCTTGACTTATAATTACGGGGTGCTTCATCAACAACACTAAGGAAACTCTCTGTTTGATTTCAAACAAATTGAGATGATTTAAAATAAATTTTTAAAAGGTTCAAGCCATTAAAACATATTTTAAGACTTTATAAAAATTTTAGGCAAATATGATAGAAGTTGAACACACACACAGTTGATAATATCGATCCATAAGCTTGTTATTTCTGCCGTGTTAACACAGCTGGGGAAAAGTCTATAAAGTCTTTAAATGTATCTCAACTGCTCAGAGAGTTTTTAATTGATTTAGCGTAAATCATTGCAGTTGGTTTAAAATTAAATCTAGAACTTCTGTTAGATTGTTGATGAAAGATTTCGGATTTCTAAGCCATGATGAAGTAAAGGTAACGGTACATAGAATTGACACACACACTAATCGCCCTCCAAAATACCGCGTCATATCTCTTAGAGACGTTGAGGCGTGGTTCAGTTTGATGTACAATCTCCCTATTCATTTCCCTATTCTCTATCTCCCTATTCATATAATACGGCTTAGATGTTATCAAGACTCTAATATACGGCGTGAATTGTACAACATCAGACATCTGGTAACTCAGCTGGGAAAAGTTGTTGCAAAGTAAACGCCAGCGAAATGAAAGAAGTGAACAAGTTGCATAAATCTAAACAAGATGGTTGACATTGCAATGGGCTGACATTGTTCTAATTACACCTTAGTCTGTTCTTAATACCGTACCTCCTATTCTTTTATGACACCTTCTACCATTTTTCGTCACTCACATGAAGTAGGTAAACGCTCAGACCATGTTTTAACTTGTTGCTTTCAATCCCAATGTGTATTGATTATTCCCCTATTTTAATACCAATGTATTGAAATTAATGGCAAATGCCCAGTCCATCATGATCCAAAATTTTCATATTCCTCTCATGATGCTCAACAACGATTCCTTATTAACTTTGGAACAGATCTCTATATCATTTATGTATGGAAGGGGTCGAGTGCAGACTACCAAGCAGAATTTGTTTTGAAGAGGCTCATAATTGTTATTCTTCCTAAGGAAGTGCGAGAAGTACTTATTTCCGTTTTGACAAATGTAGTAGCGTTGGAAAACTATTAGTGCGTAGAGTGAAAATTTGAATATTTAAGTCTGAAAAGAAGATGTTGGCAAATTTCTATCACCAGATTTGTATACTTATTTATTCATGGTGCCATATAATTTGTGTGTGGGAAAAACAATCAAACAAATTGAGTGTAAAAAGAATCATTTGTTGCCAGTCATATAGAATAATCGGTAAACTGTCTGCAGTGCCAGAAGCTAACTCCTCACCTGATTTTTCAGGCTGAACACAGCCATGGTTATTTCTAGTTCGGAAATTTTCTATTGGAGAAATACTTAGGCACTCACTATGAACAATTTTTGCAGTATCTATGATTCACATTCCGGGTGCATCGATTTAAAGGGAAGTGGCAAGCTTCTCTATGACATGCGAAGATGTTTGGAAAAGAAAGCTATGGAGGTTTTTTCAGTAAAAGCCTTCATGCAGTATTGTACGTGTAATGAGATTGTCGACAAAATGGTCATTGCCAAAGTTCTGTCTTTGTCCCATTTTGGAAAGTCACTAGTTGAACTGATGTGGAGAAAGAAATCAGACTTCGATTTATCTCAACCTCAAAATCAGGGTCATAACATAAGTTCTTCGGTCAATGAACATAGAAACTTCCCCATATCCATCGGGAAATACTATTGGAAATTTTGCTTTGCATGTCATACCTTTCCAATTATAGAACATTTGTTATAATCGCTTGGAACATTTCTTGCATTTTCCTAATTAAAATGAGGCCCTTTTTTGTGGAATATTTGAATGATATTTTACGAACATTGTCCACATATGTGTCTTGCATATCTATAGATCAATTCTTGCATCCTAGTTTTCTTAAGGTTTCCGACTACGTTCGGAATCGTGATTTTAAAAAAGCGCATAAATGGATAATTTTCATGCTATTTAGTGTCACTTAGATTAGAATACATGTATAAAATTATTTTAAGGATATTTTGACAAAAAAAATTATTTAAATACAATATTTTGGCAAAAGATTTAGAATAATCTTTTTCCAAAATGTTCTCCTTTTATAAAAAATGCTTCTTATATAATAATATTTCGCTTGTATAAAGTAAAGACTTTTCCAGAGATCTAGACCTAGGATTTTGAAAAATTCACATTATTTTCAGAGTTCCAACCAAATAAAATGATAATCGGCGTTGTTTTTTTTAATTGCTCCCCTCTGTTGTCGTAAAATATGGATAAACTCACTTCTAAGTTATATATTTCAAAAATTCTAGTTGAGCCTTGTACAGAGGTCGGAGCTATATATAAGCAAAATATTATTATAATAGAAGCATTTTTCACGAAAGGCGAATATTTTGAAAATGGGTCATTCTATGTTCATTTTTTGTCAAAATATTGTACTTGAATAATTTTTTATTGTAATACTATTCTTAAAACAATATTATATACATTTTCTAATCTAAGTGACACTAAATATCATAAATATTATCCATTTATATGCTTTTGCAAAATCATGGTTCCGAACGTAGTCGGATACTTTAAATTGTCAAGACCATGAGATCTTTCACCAAAGAAATATTCAAAGGATGTCAGATTCGTGCGCGCTCGGGGACCTCAAAACATGAAACAAAGAGTTCAATGTTTTCAACAGCTGTGTGTGTGTGAGAGAGAGAGAGAACCCTTACGCAATCTATTTCATCACGAAATTATGACAGCATGTTATTCTCACTTAAATATTTACAAGCATGCATCACAATACACAATAAATTCTACATTATTCAATATGTAACTGCTTGTAATTTATGTATACAGCAGCCTTGAAATTGTTATATATGCATTTAAACAATTTGATTCGTCAGATATTAGTGATTGGTTACATATTCATTGCTGGTGTGTATTTCATTTCAATACAAATGTCCACTTCCTTCATAGTATCTTGTTTCTTTCCTCCTGACGAGGCTTAAAAGTCTGGAGAGGTTCAGTTATCGTCCTTATCATTCGACCGTGGATCAAAACTATACGGTCCGTTGCCAATAGCCCTCCTGTTGCTTCAGAGAACGGAGTAAATTATAAACCAAATCAGAGAATTAACCTCCCCTTCCCCAGAAGAGTGCATTGTTTATTCGTCTTGATTGTTTCGATTTTGAAGACAACGAAACGTTATTAATAGAATATTTTATTGTATTAATAACTTTTGATTATCTTGCAATTAAAAAAAGTTGTCTAGTTCAATGTTTAATCAAGGCTGTTTTCGCCATATGTACGAGAGCGTGAACTTGACGCGGAGCACATTTTCAGACAAAAAAAAAAATGCCTCAATTTTTATAAAATTGTGTGAAATTGTAACTCATGCATTTGTTTATAATATAGTGTTTTTAAAATTTCAAAATATTTCATAAATAATTAGTTTTTCCTTTTAACATGAGAAGGGGTAGCTCATTTAGCATTACGGTATAGGGAAAAAAATGCAAAACACATTTTATAAAAGAAAAAATGTGTCAAAATTCGAATAAAATTGAGTAGTATGATAAAATAAGCGGTTCTCTATAGGATAGTGTAGCCAGAATATAATATTAATGTTTGAGTACTTTTATATCTGAAAAATATTCCGAATTCGGCCCCTATTCTTTAACATTAGCCGACGATAGCCTTGCGACATAGCCATCCTGTGATGACTATGTCGTTCCGGATCCGCGTAAGCTAGAGGTGTGGGATTATCAAAATGATGAGACATAATAAATTCTTAATCAACTTTTTATTAGAATAACTATATTACTTAATTCTAATTGACAACTTTAATTAAAGTGAGAGTTAACACCCAATTAAACCTAGTATTAAGTCAGATCACGCAACTAGAACATTTATCCTAATTATAATAAATTAACAGATCGTCTAACTTCCTATAAATATATTACCTTTTGCAGATCTCCTTCCTTCAACGATTCCTAATATCTATAATGTACCCTTATATAAGACGATTGCAACTTCTTTATATTGAACTTCTATTTCTACCAAAGCTATCGGACAGCTAACTCTTGACCTGAAAGATTCCACACTGCTATTTCTAAACTTGCCGCGCTACTTATCATCAAAAGCTTCGTATCCTTTTAAAGTATATCTCATTTACATATATATCTTGTTTATCTTCTTGGTATTAGTTGAAAGGTTTTGACATATCGTGGCCGTCAAAGCTAGTTATGTTAGCAGAAGGACGTGAGAGACGTCACAGCCTTATTACAAAAGCTGCGCTATTTAAACTGTCGTTTTATTGAATGTGTATTAATGACGCATTTCGAAACTATATATGTATTGCATGATGGCTATAGCGACAAGCCTCGTAATTTTGAACGATAGTCAAATAACTAGGACGACACCTAGGCTGGCATCTCATTCTTTAAATTTCCGACCCACACCAACATGAGGGCATTAAGCCTTAAAATATTTAACATGCATCAAATCTAAACTCGAAGAATCTTTTAGTGACGCCAGAACTCGAAACCGCGTCTCGATAGAAGCCATGTTAACCTCGGAGCAGGCACGTACTCGATACTAACGTTAATGGTCGCGCGGGGTGACTGAGTCACCTCAAATCCTTTTAATTTATAATTATTTTTATTGTACACGTTAAAAATCGTATCCAGTGAATAATTTAATTAAGAGAAAGTGTAATTACCAACTTTTAAGGACTTTTCAATTTTTTTCTTCGATAATTTGAGAAAAAATATCAATTACGCTGAACCAAGAAGTTTCAAGTTTAAAATGTGCGGGACTTTCGGCTAACATTACAGAGGAATGTAATTTGCAGACAAAACTGTCATATGTTGTACAAGTTATTGTAGTTTTATTGTCTTTTATCATCGACAAACAGCATGTTGAACTTTTTCTTGCTTGTGTCTCTTTGGCAGGGCGAAGTGTGTCTTGTGCTACACTAATGCTTTTTATTTTTCTTGATGGAGTTCTTTAGATAACATTTCAAAATTTTCCTTTGAACTCAAACGTTTCATGTTTATCACTTTACTTAAATTTACTTTCGCTATCATGATTAATATACACTTTTTCAGCAGGTTCTGCCTTGCTTGATCGGTTCCAACTTCCTTCACTTGAGATCACAGATATCCATTTCTTTATATATATATATTGCTCATTTACATTAATAATCAATAATAAGTCGTACAATGCAGCAATCAAAACCATTAAGTTGTTTACAGGGAGAAAATGTAGCATGTTCGTGGAAAATGTTTTGGAACAAAAGTGTTCACGCGGGGATCTCATTCAAAACAAGTACCTTAAGATATATAAAAAAAAACGTTTGCCACTCCCAAAAAAGAGGGAATATATGATAAATACATTTTATTTCCCATGAAGACTGTCATATAGGAGGATACTCTCGGTCAAGGTCATTGGTAACAAATAAACAGTTTTCCCACACAGAATAAATGATTTCGTGATCTTGGGGTGACTCTCCCGCGCTCGCTCCTGGGTTAATAATGATTTCGCTACCATGACTACTCGGCTGCCACTGTCATATTTGAACCATCATTACAATTGATTGGAAACATTAGAATAATTCATGTGTGCGTAAGGCACTGAGTTTTAAACTACTTATTTAAAATTTGCTATTTCGTTTTGCCTTAAATAATTGTAGTCACATTCATGAGCGTAAAAAATTTATTTCGATTTAAGTTAATTTTTTTTTTGGAAGTCCTGTTGTTAACCTATTTGAAAACTTATTACTTTAAAAAGAACAGGAAATGTGTTTGGATAGATATCCGTGGAATAGTGGAGCCTATTTTCTTCCTTTCTGGTCTTGAGGCAGTTAGTTATCTGGTTCTCTGATCGTTTGGTAAAGAAGGAGAAAAGCAAAGCAAGAAAACCAGAGTAAAAAAAAAAAAATGGTACCGAAGCTGGTTGCTGGGGATGTCAGTTGTCCGATTTGTCAAGTGTTCTTTTTTCTTTCTCTCTCTTCTTTATCTCCGATCCTGTGTCATTATCTTTTATCTAGACAAAAGCAGCCAGCCGAAAAGGAACTTCCAAAGTATTAGGGAAGTATTTATATAATTTTTCCAACATTTTCCATT
Organism: Trichonephila inaurata madagascariensis; assembly: GCA_019973955.1. Classification (NCBI taxonomy): domain Eukaryota; kingdom Metazoa; phylum Arthropoda; class Arachnida; order Araneae; family Nephilidae; genus Trichonephila; species Trichonephila inaurata. The sequence continues at coordinate 8,770 of BMAV01021459.1, forward strand.
TAACTTTTTAGTTCGATGCGATTAGGGCTTTTATTCTCTGTAGAAGTTCTCGTGTTATTGAATTAAAAATTTCAAGAAAAGGTGCATTGTGATCTAGTCAATTACTTTAAAAAATGCTTTGTAGTCGTCCATAAATGAAGATAAATTCACAACAGCCATTGATAAAGTTTAAAATGAAAGAAGTGCTACATTAATGGAGGGAATGATTAAGAGAATTTTATGTATATTAGAATGATTAACATAAGAAAACACACGCCATCATTTATTTTGTTGCGTATAATTTACAAAGAATAGTAATGATATGAAGTGAATTGATACACAAAAGAAATAAGAGCACAAACAAAAAAATAAAAACATGGATTACCTCCAAATTTCAGAAAAAAATGTCGTTCTAATTTTTTGAATACTATAATTTTCAGTTTTCCGTATAATAAAAAAGGAATGAGACACGTTTTAACGTAGAAAATTTTAACTTTCAAATGTGTGAGTGTGTGTAGTTCTTAAGGTATCCGACAACTTGCGACAATTTTTTTGTTTTTAAAAATGGAGGTATGGGAATTTGTGTGTGTGTTTTTAGATTTTGTTAGTTAGTTTAAGAAAAGTATGCTGCAATTAAAAGAGAAAACGAAGTTATTATTACTAAAATGGAAACAAATTGGTAAAAATTACATAAATAGGACCCATTCTGTACAAAAAGTTTATGAGCAAATTTTCAATTTTGATGTGTTCATTTGTTATTCAAATTTTAAAATGACTTTCAGGTTAAGATATATTTTAATGTTTACATAAACTAGAGCACTTTATCTTAGTTATTATATGAAATTGCTTAAAAAAACAGTGATTATAATCACATAAGAGACTGTAAAATTTGTAATAAAACAGTGATTGGTAAATCTGAAGGTTAAAACTCTTCTACTATTATACAAAACATGCACAAAAAATTTCAGTGAATTATTTTCAAAACTTTTTGAGCAATCACTGTCCCCCGTTTGAGCTTTTCGAGAAAACACACACACACACACATTTTGAGTAAAACGCATTTTAAAGCTTGACATCTTATGTAAAGTTAAAACACCTGCAGTTTTTGTTCTAGTGAATGGAAAATAAAAACCTTGGTATTTTTATAAAGCTGATAAGATAGCCTATAAAATAAAATTATAAAAACAAATCGTCAATTTTTTTAAAAAATCATGATTTTAGGGTAGTCGGATACTTTACCTATTACCTATTAAATCTATCACACATTCTCTCTCTCTATATGTATACGTAGCTTTTCTTTTTTTAGTCTACCTTACTTTTTTTTCTTTGATATGTAATAGGCATTGGTAAAGAACGAAATGAACTAATTAAAGTTGCATTTTATAATGGAAACCAAATAAATTGATGTCTAGGCAGGTTTTTTAATGAATAATTATAAAATTTCATTCCAATCTCCTCCATTTCCATTTTAATTTAATTTAAGCGACATTGTTTAAATTTTCCATAGGTTACTACTGACTCCTCTTTTACTTTCGTACTTCATTCTTTAGTTTCTTTAATCTTTTTTTATTTTATGCTCAGGCAATTTAACTTCATGAGAATGATTTAAAAATCACGTACAGAAAATTTTAGGTTTCATCCCTAAATTGATTTCTGCCATTTTCAATTACTCTCAATTTCCTTTAACTCTTGATTTGCATACCAAAATTGAGGAGGGAAAAAAATTCTCTCTTTTAACCTTTTTCATTTTTCCACATATATCATTCTTATCGCCTGTGGCAAGGATTCAATTTAACTTCTACCTAAAAATTTGATTTTGAAGCTGCGCTAAATATTTTACTTTTGCTGTCATCTGAATCCGGTTATAGTTTATCTAGAGACTCTCGAATATTAAGTAGTGGTTTATAATTAGTTTACTTTAGGTTTGGGATTCTTTATAATATAAATGTGGTTTTATTCAGTTATTAAAAATTATGATATCTTGCTTGAAGTACTGAATACCTTTTCAATTTTTTTCTTTACATTTCCAGTAATATTTTTAAAGCTTTTCTGATAGTTCAAAACAGGGGTACTCAACCTTTTTTTCTGCTGGGCCGCATACATATGCCAGCTATTTCACGTGGGCCGCATCATGAGGATAAAGAGAGGGAGGAAGGAGGTTTAAAATGTGGAAAATTGATCAAAATACTTTAACTCCTGTTTTGCTTTTTATAGTTACTATTCTTTATTTTTGTCACTAATACTGAATTATATAGAAGCATTTAAGAAACACTCTTTCACAATTTCTGCATCAGTAAACGGTTTCATATGATTACCAATAATGATATAACAAACTTCATAAGATATCTTTGTTACCGCTGTGACATTACCACTGATAAAACACTTTGTTTCTGTTTTAAAGATTATTCATGAAAGCCTATTTATTACATCTTGAAAGAGATCTTCGAGGAAATGTGTCATTGAATAATTCCTGTTTATTGGCATTTTTTAAGTTCAACACTTTCGTAACAGATCAAACAATTATTGATCCATGTTTGTTTTTCACCCCAAAATAGTCAACCTCTCAATCGTTTTGAAATGATATATTTTCTTCGAATATTTTTCGCTTGCAAGATATGCAAGATAGTTAAGAATTAGTTCCACCCATAAAGCTTTTACTACTCCACTGCTGTCTGTTATCACTAACCGCGTAACCGTTACAAATAAATAAAAAACTTCAATTCGCACTCGCACGACATCGACAGCAAAAAGCAAAATTGATACATTTTATTTCTTGACACCAAATTTTTAATATATTTTTCTTAAATAAGTGGATTTTTCAGAGCAATGCGCACTGACCGGGCCACTTGAAAAGGCTCGGTGGGCCGCAGGTTGAGTATCCCTGATTTTAAATATTATTAAGTATTATATAACCCCAAACACAACACTTACTTTTTTTTTTACCTTTTTCAATCCCCCTTTTGTGTGTACTTTACATTTTACAATTCCTAAAACTTCACTTGCTTACAAATATTCAAGTCACGCAATTCCTTATTGGTCATAGTAATTTGAAAGTGTATCTCAACAGATTTAACTTGTGTCCTTCCAAGCCAGGTGACTGTCATGTAAATGATGAGAAAAGTGTTGAACACCTTATTCTCTTTTTGTTCAGAATTTAAGAAAGAAAGAAAATGCATGTGGAGTTTAAACTGCATGATCTTAAAATCAACTAGCATCCTAATTTTTTTTTCGGCTTGTTTCAAGTAAAACTTCATTCACATTATTGTGTAACTTTATTCGTTTTATTTTGTGATTTTTTTCATTGTTCTGGCTTTATAACTTCATTATTTTAGCTTTGTTACTTACTTATTTAATATTTTAATGTACTTGTTTGTAACTTATTTGTTTCTTTTTGTTACTTCATTTGTTTCGCAACTTTTGTTTTGTTATTTATCCTTTACTTTATTTACCTTATTTTGTTTATTTTACTTATTTCTGTATGCTCCTTGTGATACTTATGGTGCACGGGAATTATTTAACTCCCTACAATAATGCATATATATATATATATATATATATATATATATATATATATATATATATATATATATATATATATATATATATATATATAGGTCAATTCTCTACTAACAAGAGATCACATCCAAACAATAAACTCGACAAACACATAGACAGCAGGAAAATCATACAATGAAGGACAAAAAGAGTAATCGAGATAATAAATATAAAATGGATGCTGCAGTGCCATGAACAATACTGACTTAGGACAGTTAGTATATAAAAATTAATTTATATAAAAGTGGGGTTGAACATGTTTTTTGGCCAGCCAACCTTCCCCCTTTATTTGTAAATAACACTGAGCAAAAACCAATAGGAAATAATGGATAGAAATATCTAAATCCATTACAAAATAGAGGTAACTTACCTAAAAATTGCACTTACAAATGCAAAGCCCGCGCTAAATCTGAGTGGAAACATTCAATTTGTTGCCAGATTCTATACCCTAATACAGATTTAAATCAAAAGAGTGGCTGAAATGTAGCACTTAACAAGAGATTACAAATGGAAATAAAATTAAAATAGTTGCATATTATAGCATAACTATAATAACACCAGAGTAAATATGAATAAAATAATAGTAAGTATTTTCTAATCTAATATTAGACTATGGAGATTACTATATCAAAATATTTGTTTATAGTAATAAGCTATTATCAATCGCATAATTTTAATTCAACTATTTTGAATAGCTTTATTTATATAACTATTAATAAAATAAATTGGGTATTTCTGATTTAAGCAATATTTAGTAAAATGTGTATAGTTATTTATAATGTCTGATTTTTTTGACACAAGAAATTTATTACGTTGTATATAATTAATAACAATATTTCTGAATATAGAAACATGTACATTACTCTCCAATGAGGAATTTTTATAATATTGAAATTAAATTCTTCTCTTTATCATAAATATTAGAAACTATTACATTTTCATATAATTTGACATGTATGTCAAGAAAATTTGCTTCATTGTTGTTATTATTTGTCTGTATTAAATTAAGATATTGTGGATAAAAATTAATGTTAGGTATAAAATTGGCTTGTTTGCCAAAGATGATTATATCATCTATATAACGATAAATATAAAATTTAGAATTATTAATGTAACTACTTTCAAAATAATGTAAGTATAAATTGGCAAGACAGTTGCTCGCAGGGCCACCTTGTGGCAATCCTTTAATCTGCTGATAATAGTTACCTTTATGATATATATAGTTCTCTTTAAGTACAAACCTAAGTAGTGAACCAAATCTATCATAATTAACATTATTAAATAAATTGTCTTTATGTAAATTTACAAGAATATTAATCAAATCATCAATATTAATAGAGTTAAAGAGATCTTCAAAATCTAAACTATAGACTGAATAAATTTTTTTATCTTTCATTTTCTCAACAAGTGATTTGCTATTTTTAAAAATGGCTGAGGATATAAGGTTATTTATTGTTTCATACAATATTTCATGGAGAATTTTGCCTGTTTTGCTTATATATGTATTAAAACCATTTGTAACTGTCCTAAATTTAACTGGGTCTTTATGAAATTTGGGAGTTAGAAATATATGTGGAAATTTAAAATTATTATTAATTTGAATTTTTAACTTTTATGAAAACCAAGATACGTTTATTTATTTCTCTATCAGAAACAGAAGACTTAATAAAAAACTGTATATTATCGAAATAATTGTTGATCAATAAATTATAATAGTATTTACATATGATTGCAAAATTTCCTGGCACTTTATCAACATAAAACTATAATAAATTTATTTTGTAAATTTTTTAAACTGACTTTTAATATTATTAAAAAGATTTTATTATCTATACCATAGTTATATTTATTAAGCTGCTTTGTAATTTTATCTTTGAATTCTGTGAATGCCTCTATAGGCATACTATATTTAATAGCTATTTTGTATATAAAATGCTCAATATCATTATATAACTGATTTTTGATAATTTATTATTATTCGAAATCATTAATCTAAAACCAGTACCTTTATTCATAATATTTCTAAGATTATTGTCTTTTACAATATTGAGATCACCAGTAACAACATGCTTGTGATGTTGATCAATGAAATCTTTAAATTCACTACATTTACATATTAAGTTATCTTGCTTTATAGGCACATTATAGTTAAAATTGATCTACCTATTTTTATTGTATTTAAAAGCTTTTTAATAGTGATATTTTGTATTGGGAAAGATGACATGTGTTTTAAATATGTCAGAAAAATTAACATTATCATATGATTTATTCATATATAAAGGGGGTACAGTATTCTATTTGATAATCCCTATTTACATTAACATTTATGTTATGTTTATATTTCAAAAATTTATGAATGTCCTTAATAATGTGCAAAGCATGACAATCTTTAATTTTATTTTGAAATTAGTACATCTTCTGTAATACATAATTCTGTCTTACTGGTCAAACATAAAAGATTTAATGTGTTTTATGTTAAAATTGTTATCAAAGCTATTACAAATATCTATAATACTATCTGAAAAGACTTTTTGGTCTCTACTTAATCTTTTAGTTCTAGCCCCTCTATTTTTTCTTTTATTAGATATTATATTAACCTTATTATTGTAGTAAAACTCTTGAGAATTTAGTTTGATTGCATTTAGAATATTTTTTCCTTGGTATAATACATTAAGTCCATAAGGATAAATTGCATTATAATATTTAATAAAGTAATATATATATATATATATATATATATATATATATATATATATATAACTACGGTTATTATAAAAAAAGAGAGTATGTAACGTGCTTCCCAAGTTTTAAGTGTTTTAAATGTGTTTTGTTTCAGGTAGTGAAAGAAAAATAAATACATATAATTATAGAGTCTTATTATTTTATCTATTTTTACTGATGGATTCAACAAATTTACCTGTTTAATTTATTGAATATTTAACAGATAATTCAGTAATACATTTAAGGTGACTATAGCTACAACTGGAATCGTAATTTTGAAAAAGAGTATAAATGAATAATTTTCTTTATACATTTAGTATCAGTTGTGAATTAGAATATACAGATGGTTGTCTTAAGAATATTGTTACAAGAAAAAATTATTCAGATGCAATTTTTTGGCAAAAAAGAGAAGAAGAAATGACATAATTTCAAAACATTCTTCTTTTATGAAAAGTACTTTTTTAATAATAATTTTTTGTGCCTATATGTTTTTAAGAGTTCTGCACAGGTCCTGAACTAGGAGTTTTGAAATGCAATGTTTAAAAGTGGATTTATTCACATAATTTAATACATCGGAGTAGAGAAATTCTGAAAACACCGTTATTATTTCAATTGGTCATAAATCTGAGAACAATTGGAATTTTTCAAAACTTTTAACTCGGTCTTTCTAGAGAAGTCCTAGCTATATATATGCAAAATATTTTTATTAAAGGAGCATTTTTAAAAGCGTAAAATGCTTAGAAAATATGTCATTCCTTCTTCAATTTTTGCCAAAAAATTGTATTTACATTATTTTTTCTTGCTGTAATATTCAAACAATTTCACATATATATTCGAATTCAAGTGAAACTAAACATAAAAAAAAATATTCACTTATAAAGTAGAACCTGTTTTTGTGCGGTCTTTTTTATACGATTTCCTTTTTGTGCGTTTTTTTAAGTGCGATATTTTTTTATGCGCTGTATGAATTTCAATATTTCAATGGCTTTGGCGCCAATGTAATGTTTTCTATCTATTTACTTGTGGCCTAACGGAGAATGTAATGACCCTCCACCCCCCTGAAATTCAGGTTTCGCCTTTAATATTTTATAAATTGGGTAAATACGTATTTAGCGTTAATCAAGCCTACCTCCCTCTCCCCCCGTGACAGGACTCAATGAATTTAGCTCCACTGTAATGTTTTCTATCTATTTACCAGTGGTATAACGGATAATGTTAGAACCCCCTGAAAGTCAGGTTTTGCCTTTAATATTTTATAAATTGGGTAAATACGTATTTAGCGTAAGTCAGGCCTTGGGCCCCTAGAGTCCACCCCCGTGATGCGGGGTGTACGTTACGCCACTGAAATGTAGACACTTCAGGACGCTCTGTTCATTTGTTATAAACAGTCTCCTGACAATACGCATTCAGTTGCTTTCTTTCAACGCTCCAGCAACCCGCGCTTGATTGAAGACGAAACTTTCAATGACAGCGACATTTTCAATAATTTGATAGATTATGAAGGACAAGAAGAACCGGATTCTTTGAGAGCGGATAAAAATATGCAGGGATCCAGCTTTCCAACAAATTGGAAAAGCATTTTCTTAAAATAGATACAAATTATTAAAGGAGTATAGAATTCCAAAAAGGGCTTCAATCATGTATATCTGGTTATCGTGGCATTTACAAGCAACTGACCACCCGACCTTCGTCACAAAATCTTATCTCTTACTTTATGTTGCCAAAAAAAAAAAAATAAATTGAAATTGTAACTTCAAGTAACGAAAGCGATTTTGAACTTATTCATTACAGGGTGTTGGATTACGCTCAGTAGCAATGAGAGAATTGTGTATGTGCATTTTGAAAACTTATCCGTATATACAATGAGAAACTATATGGTTTAAAAATGTTTCCATGTGTAATATTTAATTATTCATTTTGTTATGGAAGTACTCTTACATACAGTTCATAAATAATTGGCATATTTTATAAATGCGACTTTTTTTAGGCGGTCCCTATTCGCTGTATAAAAAACAAATTTTTGTAGTATTTTTACAAATTAGTTTGTTTTATGTAAGAATTTATATGAAATTTTTAAATATTTTTTTTGTGCGTTTATTTTTATGCGGTCCCTATCTACCGCACAAAAACAGTTTTAACTGTACTTTTTTTCTATAAATCGTTGTTCCAAACGAAATCAGTCACTTTAAGAGAAACAAAACTTGCGTATTTTTTATACCAATGAATTCAATATTTTGACAAACAAGTTCACTTCTTACATTTCTTTATGAAAAACAATCATCATGGAAAAACTTGACCTATTTTACTTTTGCCATTTGTATCGTAAATCAATAAACTTTTGTCAACAACTATTTCCCACTTTCTTCTGTTTACATCCATTTCTTTCCTTTCTTGAATGTGTTGTCTTTTATTCTTTTAAAAATAAAATTATTCGTTTAACTTATAAAATAGAGTTTTAGTATATGCTTTATATCCAATGCAACAAACAAAAATCGAATTATCTTCAGTAAATGTATGTTATTTAATTTGAAAGTTCTTTATTTAGCTTTTAGTAAACATTTTAAGCTTTGTATTCACAAAAATCTGACTTTTTTGATAAAAAAGCAGATTGAATTTTGGAATACTAATTCAAGTTTTTTATTTGGAAAAAAATTAGATTTCATCATTTGATTTGCGCTGTTTACTGTGCAGGTGGAACATGAATCTTTTGACACCTGCTTCGTCTTATTATCATTGTTCTTTCTTATTCTTCAAAGTAGGAGAGAAAAAAATTATGAAATTAAAATAAATCGATTTTTATTTTTTGTAATATTTCTTACACTGCAAAATAAATGGACTTTTTTGCAGTGTATTTGTTTTTAGCAAATGTTTACTTTTTTGCAGTAATTTTATTTGTAATATTTTTTTTTACAGAAAACGTCATTTACTATTATTTTTATTAGTATTTAACAGTTATTATGTATTATTTTACCACTTAGTACTGTTAGTTTTATTACCAACTTTTAATTTCGCTTATTACTTTTTTGCTAAAATTATATTAGTATTTTGAGATAAACTTATTTATCTATTTTTAAAACCATACTTTTTTTTGATATTTTAATATACTTTTCTTTCATTTTTTGCTGTTTCTTTATTAATATTTATTCTCATTTGTTTTCTCTTTTTAAGTTTCATTACTTAAATGTATCATTGCATGAGCAAAAAATTAATATTAGTGTAAGATCATGAGGTTGTAGCATATATACATCTGCTTACAATATCAGACAAGCAAGAAAGTTTTTTCGGTTTTAAACAGAAAGTAAAATCATGTGTGTGCATTTATACATAAAACAATTTGATTCACCCAAACATTCACTCTTGCACTGAATAGCCCTTTTTCAACACACACACACATCTAGAACTTAGTTTATAAATTATTTTTTAAATAACTTATAAATTGTCAGTACATTTTCATAACTAAACTGTTTACTCTGCCTATGATTATCTAGGTCTAAAAGTAGGTGATAATCCAATGGAGACATGTCTGAGGAATAAGGTGGCTGAGAAATAAATTCTAGCTTTAAATGCATAATTTATGACTCAAATGTTTGGTTTCATAATGCAGTGATTATGCGTTACCCATTTACTAGATTTTCACCTCTCTTTTATTGTACATAAATGTTTCCGTATTGTTTGTCATTTTCTTTAAACATTTCCTCAAACTGTTGAAACATTAAACTGGAATTGGTTTCTATCATTTTTTCCTATTTGGATTTAATGGTCTTGTTCAAAGGTGTCCAACTCAAAGGCTAACTTGGTCCAAACAAACAAAGTTTAACTTCAGGTGGACCGCAAAAATATCAATATTCATAGGAACGTAAGTTTATTTAGAATAATACATTATAATAAACATAAATAAAAGAACAAGAAAAATTTAATGTTTATATCCTGACATTTGACATCTCTTCTCTGCTACAATCTTTCCTATTTTCAGGAGAAATTTTGATACTTAATTACATGTTATTGTGTACCGATATACTAGTCGGTCCGCGAGTTTAACCCCTGGTCTTGTTTGATCTGGTTTAATCTTCTAGGACTACTGCAGAATTATTTTTAAACCGTCCCAAAGTGTTGTTGTGTAACTGTCTTTTCTCCAAACGCAAAACAACTTTTTTTGCAGCTTCTATATACCTCAGCTTAAATTCATAAAGCAAACATGTGTATACAAAACAGACTGTGTTTCATTAACATTTTTAAGGATTAGAATTGTGATTTTAAATTAACATGAATGGTTCGAGATTATCAACAACTAAGTTATAACACATTGCAATATAACGGATAATCAGTTTTTAAAACATCGAGAGAGACCGATAAAATATGCGAAAATTCCCTGTAATTATTAAACGTTATAAAAAAGACTACACTTTTTTAGTTACTTAATATAATATTCTTAAAATTTAGTATATTCGTTAAATATGGTTTTTTTTTTCAATTCCTACTTTTATTAGCTCATTTATTTATTTATCTTGGTGGAATTTTCAATCGTTAATAAAATACATTTCAAAGCGCTAATTGAGCTGAAATTTTATATACATGATTATTTTGGATGACAATACAATAATTTAATTATAATTAATAAAAATTAATTGATTAAAACTAATTATTTAAAAAAATTACAAATACAGCCACGTTGGCATCATTTTTGGCGACTTAGCGACCATTTTGGCAACTTGTGTCAAAACATGATAAGGTTTTTCTCACGTGTTAAAGTGTTCAGTTGAACTGAAATTTATATTGGATGACAATATAATAATATAATAATAATTAATAATATTTAATTTATTAAAACTAATTATTTAAAGAATTACAATTAAAATTGGATCATTTTTTTTATAAAAATTTTTAGTGATTGTTAAAATTAAAAGGGTTTTTTCCACTTTTTAAACATTTTTAATTTAAATTTTTAAAAATTGTTTATGAAAAGTTTTAAGGTTTTAAAATTAATGAATAATTTTTTCTGTCTAGTATTACCATTTTTTAAATTGAACTATTTAATAAAAAGAAAACTAAAAAAAAATTTTCTTTGTTGATCAAAGTAGAAATTGACTTAAATTTTTTTATATATTACTTGTTTATCTTAATCTTCTACAATAAAAAAATCCTTTTCCTACTTTTATAAAAACTTTTGCAAAATCAACCTTATCCCTCTTTCTTAATTCCCATTTTATTCGAAATGTATTCAACAAGGCTAGCTTCACCTTGAATAGGCTTTTACATTCATGCACCGAAAGGGAATCATCAGTGATGAATTTTCCCTTTTGGTATTATAACGGATGTTCATCCGTGTTAATCGAGAACCACTAATGGTCACGTCAGTCACAACTGCACCGTTGAGTGACACCCATCCATGGACACCGACATAATTACGTGAGGAGTCATCTCATCTGACAATTATCATTGTACGATACCGAGCGTCTTTTTCGAACTCAAATGTTAAAGATTCTAGTATGGTGATTTATCCTTTTTTTTTTTATAGGTGGGAAAAATATCGATGTTTTTTTTCCATATTAATTTGCTTTTTGGCTGTCTTGGCTAATGTTAAAAAAATGGACCCAAATTCGGAATATTTTTCAGATATAAAAATTAAACATTAATATTATATTCTGGCTTCACTATCGGTGAGAAACACTTATTTTTTTCATTTAAAATTTTTTATATTTAAATTTTACTTTTTTAAAAATTTTTTCGCCTTTTTTTCCTATACCCTAATGCTAAATGGCTATCCCTTTTCTTTGAAAAAAATTGGGTTTTTTAGAAATATTTTGAAAGTTAAAAAAAACTGTAATTTTAAAAAAAGATGTGAGTTATAATGTCATAAATTTTTTTAAAATTTAGAATTTTTTTTTGTCGAAAATGTCTCCGCGTTAAGTCCACATGTCTCATATGGGGAAACAGCCTTATATTAAGTGATGTTTGGATTTTTTTCATCACTCGGGAAGAAAATAAATACTTTAAATGTAAAAATTAAGAAATGCTTTTTTTTGTTTATTTCGGTTTTTTTATAATGCTAATATTAACTTCCGGGGCGTACGCAAGGGAGCCTACTTTTCCCAACTCAATAACGCGACCATGGGCCCCGAGGTGCATGAGCAGATGTTCGGTCAGTTTGGGGTCTGATGCAAATCCCCCTTTAAATTCCCAAGCCGGGGATCATTTACCAACTGGGGGGTGAAAAGGGTGATTTAGGCCCCGCCCGGGGGGTTTTAACCTTGGACCTGTGGTGTGGAAACGCGATGCACTAACCACTCAGCCACGGGCTTAAAGTAATTTGTTACAATTAAGAAAAAAAATATACCGAAATCCCATTAACGCACCTATACATTCAAGATCATTTTTAACTCTTAGGTTATTCGCCGTATAACCCCTTTCCCCTTTTTTGAAAAAAAACCTGAAAAAATTATATATAATGCCTTCTTTTGAAGTCATTTATTCCTTTTCTCAAGCTTTTAAAAAAAAAACATACTTCCAAAAAAAATTATTAAGTTTAAAAGGTGTATCATTTCTTTTTAATATAAAGTGCATTTTATTGTGGGAATCTAATTTTTATGGTTATCCTTCTTTTATTTTAAAGCTATCATTTTATTCCTGAGGTATAACGCGCCCCTGCGTTATGCACCGGATTTTTACGGTATACTCTCTTTGAAAGTATCACCTACCCATCTTCTGTTGCTGCTTGTGATAAGCGCACCTGCCTGACCGAAGTCAGATCGAGCCCGCGAAATTCACCGGCTAAGGGCTACAATTTTTACGCTTGTCGTTAAGTCTGCTTTGAGCACCATGCAGATGACAGTACGATTTGGCTCGGTTCCACCCCATTTCTGAGGGAGAAACCTGGGGTTATGCTCTCCACCTTTTCCCTTCTTCACCTAACCACACGAGAGGATTCTCGCTCGACGGCTATTTAGAGTACCCCCATGCCGCAAAGGCACTATACATTTACAAACATCTATGTCTTCTCCGGGATTCAAACCCAGTCCCTTCGGCACTGCAGTCAGCATCGCTAACCACTGTACCGGTTGGGCGACACCCATCTTCTATATGTATTTTAAACACGCATTTTTTCATATTGTTTACCCAAAATTTCATGACTATGAGGTGAGAGTAGCGGGGGTTCAAAAACGTCGCACTATGAAGCAACTCTATGGCTATTTGCGGCGGACCTCGCGATTTTGAGCCATGATCAAGTGACGAGGATGACACCTGAACAGAGAACGTTCACATCAATGGGAGAACTTTGAGCCTCAACAGATTTAGCGTATATCAACCCATTACATGGTGGGTCTTCGGTAGCACTAGGTTCGAACTCATGACACACGTCACGCATTCGTAGTCCTGACTACTAGGTTTGCGACCACTTTCATGACTATCGAAATTAACATTGAGTATCGCATTCGAATCCTGATTCCATAAGCGATTTTTCATGGAATAATGTGGTTGCTTAGCTTTTAAAGGACAAAAACTTAAAATCTTTATACAGCGTGGTGAAGAAGTAAAGGCCGTATCACACGTACACGTTTCAAGCAATTTTTCGTTCAATTCTTGCAATTTTTACTCAGTTGCCATAGCAACCACTTTAGAACAATTTTTTGCTAGCGAGCTCAAAAAGTTGTTCCAAATAAAATTGCTTGAAATTCCAGCCAATGGGGTTCTTCGCGCCCTACGTCATAAACAAGATGGCGGCTCCGGTTTTGTCTAACACTTCAGATATGCCGTATAATATTTTAATGGTGTATAATATTTTAACGGCGTATAATATTTTAAATAGAATGGTGCTCTATTTTTAGTTTACACCCATCAGCAATTGCGCAAGCGTAATGAAAGAAATAATTTTGGATGTTCATTTTACGAAGCAGAAAAATCGCCGAGTAATTTTTTCAATGTGGAGATAGAGTGCGGCTGACGTCAGAGCGTGTCGTTTTGCTTACGGCAACCCTTCCCTCTCAGATTCGGCCAAAAATTGGACGAAAAAATTGCATGAAAAATATACGTGTGATACGGCCTTTAGAGATACAATGTCACGTGTGCTTCCTTCTCAATAACGTGGTTCGTCACCAATAACTCCTGTGCAGCTTATACTTCTTTATTTAAAGCAGCGTTTCTCAAACTGTGGGGTGCGCCCCCCCCCAAGGGGGCGTGATAACTCTACGAGGGGGCGCGAGCCTATTGAAAAGTCGAAAACAAAAGATTATTTAAAAAATTATTAATTTACTGAAAGTAAACAAACAAAATGCATTCTGACATGACAAGAAATAAATACACATTTACACTGATATAATACACTTATAAATATATTAGTACTGCACACTATATTTTACAATTAATTTAAGAATACTAAGTTAAGAATAAGTTTAATAATTATCATTGACCCCGTGGGCTTGTCATAAATAAAATTATATACAAAAAGTTAACCCTTCTCCTGATAATTTGAATGGTTTGTATTTAATCCCATTATATTACTGCTGATTAAAAGATACGTGATTGACTACTCAACACTGCCGTTTTCCTCGCAAGTGTGTGTATGTGATGTATTGGAGAACAGAGGAGAAAAGGAATAAATAAGCAAATCCCCTCTGAAATAAGTAAATCCTTTGCAAACACTGTTAAGGCCATTTTGTTGTATTCCACTGACTTCGGAATAATTTTATGAATGGCAGTGCACAGAAAAGGGCGTACTTTGGAAAGACGTATATATACGTCCGAGGAAAATTAATGCTTTGCTGAGTGAGACGTTTATATACGCCGGAGGCGCTTAAGAAGTTAAAGTCGTATAGAAGCCTTAGCGTCAAAGTATAGTATTATTGAATTCAATACATTATAATTGTATGGAAGGGGGGGCGCGATGAAAATTATGGTTGAATATTGGATCGCAAATACTGAAAGTTTGAGAAGGACTGATTTAAATTAATCGAACATCACAATATCCCTTTAATACGTTTAAAGTGTATATCAATTTTTCCAGGTTGTTAACACTTATATTTAATCAAAAATATTTTCCATTAATATTTAATAAAACTCTAAATCTGTATTTTTTTACCTCTATTCTCTATCTCTGAATGCATTGCCACTGAAAATCGAATATTTTTTTAAGTGTGGCATCCTGAATCAAATGGGTTGATTGACTTGGCACACCACAGGCAAAAGTTTGCCAGCCCCAGTTATAGAATATTTAGAGAGAGGCTTTATTAACTTTATTCCCACCAAAAAAGAAGTGAAAAAAAAGTCTTTCATATTTATGAGGTAGGTTATTAATGCAACATTCTATTCATGTATTTGAATACACAAGATTCAAAGCTAACTATTTCATGTCTGCAAAGTCAGTGAACTCTCAGTTTATGGGGAATAGGTAAAGGTACTCCAGACTGATATTATCAAAGTTTTTATGCACCCGAGGGAAGAAACTTTGAGATAATGATTTCAAAACATACTCCACATTGAATGGTTAGGAAATTTTCTTGGCCCTTACATTATGTACGAAATGTATGTATGCATGCTCCAAATTTAATTATTCAGAATTTTAAAAATAATTGGAGATAGATTTATACGGAATAAAAAATAGTTGTACCACACAAAATAAATTACATAAAATAAAATATTTTCCATTTTGGTTGAATTAAGACATGTTCAGCAACAATCAAAGACGTATACACAATAATGTCCTGCAACTGTAGAACGTTGTCGACATAATGAATATTCATTTAATCTCTTTTTTTTTATTCGAAATAGTCCTGAATAAATAAAATCATTTGGCTTTGGTTCCGTTTTCGTCGCACTCTGAAGCAATTGGCGATGGACTTCATAATTTTGAACCACGGCCAAATGACGAGGACAACACCTGAGCTCTCCAAACTCCCACACCACGTCAAGCTAAGAATATTGAGGTTTGAAAGATTTATAGTGAATTCGTGCTTCTAAATGTCACGTTTTCTGTGGCATCAAGACAAGAACTTCCGATTCGACAGTGCCTACCATGAGACTCGACTATTTCGGCCAAAAAAATCGATTTGCGTATTACGGATAGAAAGAAAATTTGAAAGATAAATAAACTTAAAATCTAGTTTCGATTCTGATAGGTATTTAGTTACACACACCCAACTCTTTTTTTACACGATTTTGAAATAACACGTACACGAATTTAACAACTTTTTTTTTCTGCTCGAATTTTTTGTTCTAGCATGAAACTTAAAAAAGTCTGAAGATTCCTGCCCTTTGGATGAGGACGATTTGATCGAATTTATGAGAGTTTATGATAATGACGAAGTCTAAGGTAAATACAGCTATTAGCATTAATTTAATTCGCTAAGGCTCGAAATTTGCTTCGAAAATAAAACAACATTTTCTTACTTGTCTTCCTGACATGGAGCCTACATTATAATTTCAATGTAACGTATAATTGCAACGATGAACCCTTGATTATTTTTCAATTGTTTATATGTATATATATATATATATATATATATATATATATAGTATGTAAAATTTAATTAAACATTTGTTATTAACATTTTATTTCATTAATTAATGTTAATTATTTATTCAATAATTTATTTCTCCCTATTTTTGTTTCCGACAATCGACAATATCAAAAGAAACGGCACATATTGGGGTGTGATAAAAGAACAGTGAGCTTTCAATCCTCAATCCCCCCTTGAAAAATTCCTACGTGGGTCACTTTTGTACAATTAACTTAAGGTATCTGAATGCATTCGGAACCGTGATTATAAAAAAGCGCATAAATGGATAATTTTCATGATATTCAGTGTCACTTAAATTAGAATACATGTATAAAATTGTTTTAAGGACATTTTGACAAAAAAATTATTTAAATAAAATATTTCGGCAAAAAATTAACTTAGAATAAACTTTTTTCAAAATGTTCTCCTTTTGTGAAAAATGCTTCTATTATAATAATATTTTGCCTGTATATAGCTCAGACCTCTGTACACAGGCTCAACTATGATTTTTAAAAAATTCACATTATTTTCAGAGTTACAACCCATTGAAATAATTATCGGAGTTTTTTTCTTAAAATTTCTCCCCTCTGTTGTCGTAAAACATGGATAAACCCACTTCTAAGTTATGAATTTCAAAAATTCTAGTTAAGCCTCTGTATAGAGGTCTGAGCTATATACAGGCAAAATATTATTATAACAGAAGCATTTTTCACAAAAGGAGAATATTTTGAAAATGGGTCATTCTATGTTCATTTTTTGTCAAAATATTGTACTTAAATAATTTTTTACTGTAATAATATTCTTAAAACAGTTTTATATACATTTTTCTAATCTAAGTGACACTAAATATAAATATTATCCATTTATACGCTTTTGCAAAATCACGGTTCCGAACGTAGTCGGATACCTTACCATCTGATTTAATTCGTGAAGGCTCGAAATTTGCTTCAAGTATAAAGCAACATTTTCTTACTTATCATCCTGACATGGAGCCTGCATTATAATTTTAACATAACGCATAATTGCAACGATGGGCCCTTGATTGATTATTTTTAAATTTTTATAAGCCTATATATATATATAATATATATATGTAGTATGTAAAATTTAATTAAGTATTTGTTATTAATATTTTATTTTATTAATTAATGCTAATTATTTTTTCAATAATTTATTTCTCCCTATTTTTGTTTCCAACAATCGACAGTATCAAAAGAAACGGCATATATTGTGGTGTGATAAAAGAACAGTGAGTTTTCAATCCTCAATCCCCCCCTTGAAAAATTCCTAAGTGGGTCACTGGTGTACAATTAACTTAACAAGTATCATCCCCAATTGCCTTTTTCGTCATGCTTTCCACCTGAGAGCTGTTTTTTACTGAAGTTTCTTTATATTGTTGCCCGTATTTGGCATTTGAATCTTGTATATAGGTGTCTCCAAAAACCGAAAGAAATTATTAATGTAGAAAAATATCGTTTCGCATTGCGTGTGCATGAGGATTTATTAATGTCATACATTATAAAACAACAGAAGAGCTGTTGTCAATGGACCTGAAATTTTTTACCCTTTTGGTCAAGGACGAGAACGACACCAAACTGGAAACCCCCCCTCCCCCCAACACCCCCCAACCTTTTTTCATTTATTATTCGATAATTCTTTACAAGTTTATGCATGAGCTTAGTACATGTTTCTAGAGTACTTTTAAAAGTAATTAGTAGGGTTGTTGTAAAACCCACCATAACAAATAGGGAGTAAGAAAAATCTGTCGTTTCCCCCAACATTAAAACTCCATTAGTTTGTTTGAGTTAACGAGTTAAGCACATAAAATGTGTTGCTTCAGAAGTTTATAATTCTATAGAATCAGTAAACTTAATTGATTATGGTTCACCATAATATTTTAAGCGATTAAATATAATACCCAATATCGGATCTTTTCTTCAGGATTGTTGGATATAGGATTTTTAATCGGTATTCTAGAGAGATATTAATGCTATAAAATCTCTCGAATATCTTAAACCGCTTAAATAAACTCTACGTTTATTAAATAGAAATTGCGAATAATCGATTTTTTGCATCAATTATGCAATCAAATTCCAGATATGTTAATTATATACGTATACTAGCCGTTAACCACCCGCTTCGCTTATAATTTATAATGATGGTGTAGGACAATACTTTTTTTAAGTTATATTGATACCTATGTCCTAGAATTAAGCTTTCGGTTGTATTAAAAACAGTCTTATAGTTATAGACTCTTGATTTATAAGGGACAGGTCTTGAATTTATAAAACGGAAGTATATTTATATTTTTCATCCCCAAAAACCCCTACCCACCTCGGAGTTGATCTCTGTAAAACCCTTTTTCAGCTGATCTCTACTCAAATGGATATGTTTGCCAAATTTCAAGTATGTGGGCCTAGTAGTTAAAAAAAGGGAAATTTCATTTATAATGCCCCCTTTAACCCTCTCAACCTCAATTTTAAGTTGATTTTCGCAAAGTCTTTTCTTAGAGGATCTCTGCTCAACAAAAGAAATATGTTTGCCGTGTTTCAAGTTTTTCCCTCCCAATAGTTCTGGGGATTTCGTTTGGGAATTGGCGAGTGGGTAGAGTCCCCCTTTTTTTCCCATCTATATCTGTATATACTTGACATTAGCTGTATTTTCGCTGGGTATTTCAAAATGTTGTACGGTTATGCAATATTTAAAATTATCAATATCGAAGTCCTAGCTTCAAGCGTTCGATTGTATGGAAAAACATTCTTATTGACCTCCCCTATTGGTTTAAAAAGTACGTGACATAATAAGACGGAAGTGTAATTTAATCGTTTAGTCTGCCGTAACTCCTTCTCCCCCATCACGAAAACCATTATCGAAAAACCCATATTAGCATATATTTAATCAACAAAATAAACATGATTGCCACCCAAATTTCAAAAGGGAGTTTTTAAAACCCCAAAAGGCCCTTAGGGTACCCCCGAAAGATAATGGAAGAGTTTTTTTTAAAAATTCGATAAAAGGGAAAAACTTTTGCATATTTAAAGAAATTGATTTTCAAAAGAGCCCTGGTGGCCCTTAAAGGGTTTTGCCTCTAGATAAGGTTTGTGGGTCGTTTTTTCTTGGCTTTTTTAAAGGGGGGTAAATGGGGTTTTCCATGCCTTTAAGTCAGTGAAAATCCTTGAACCCCAAAGGCTCTATACTCTCTGCAAAATTAAATCATGACAATATTTAGCTTCTAACGAGAGCATAAATTAAAATCAAGCGTCAAAATTTGGTAGCGAGAGCCACCACTAGATAGTCCACCTTGAAATGGCTCTGAAATTTTAGACTTGTCATGTTTCAAAGCCGTGTCTACAAAGGGTTAATTCCTAATATGCATTTCATTAGAAAAAAAAAAAAAAGATTTTCAAAGGATGGGCACTTAAAAGTTAAAATTATGTGTTATTCTTGGAGTTAAAAATTTAAAATTTTTAAACGTTTAAATTTGTGTTGCATTCTACAGATTGGAACGAGATTAATAGCGGTTAACCCAGTGCTTCTCAAACTTTCAATGTTTGTGACCCAATATTCAATCATAGCTTTTTATCACCCCCACCTCCCTCCTTTCAAAAACAATGTATTGAATTCAATGATATTATACTTTGAAGCAAAATTTACAATACGACTTTAACCTCTTAAGTGTCGCCGGCGTAAATAAATGTCTTCTCAGTCAAAGCGTTAATTTCCATGGACATATATTCTGAGCACTGCTATTATAAAATTATTTCGAAGGTTTTCGAATGCAATAAAAGGACCTTGACAGTATTTTTGGGAAAGGGTTTACTTAAATTTTAGAGAATTTGCTTATTTTTATTTCCCCCCCCTAATATATAAACAGGTGGATTGGGGGCGAATCGCGTAACTTTTAATCGGTAGTAAAGGGATTAATTATAAACCCTACAAATGATCAAGAAAAGTGTTAATTTTTGTATATAACCTCTTATATATGGCAAGCCCATGGGGTCACTGGTAATTATTAAACTTGTTCTTAATATAGTTAAGGTTATCTTCGGCTAATGTTAAAAAACAGGGGCCGAATTCGGAATATTTTCGAAAATAAAAGTACTCAAAATTAATATTATATTCTGGCTACACTATCCTGAGAGAATCACTTATTTTATCATAATACTCTTTTATCGAGTTGCACATTTTTCTTTTATAAAATGTGTTTTGCATTTTCTCTATACCGTAATGCTAAATGAGCTATCCCTTTACAGATTAAAAAAAATAATTATTTATGAAATATTTTGAAATTTTAAAAACACTATATTATAAACCCAATCTGAGTTACAATGTCAAATTTGAAAAAAAATTGAGGCTTTTTTCTGTCCAAATTTTCCGCGCCAAGTTCACGCTCTCGTCCCCTTAAACGCGAAACAGTCTTAAATAAATTTAAAATACATTTTGCCAATCTGATATATTTATAAGTTATTTTTCCCCAGTATAAATTTTATTTCATTTTTTAAATTATTCAAAATTATTTTTATTGTTTGTTTATTTTCCCAATAAATTATAAACTTTTTAAAATAATCTTTTTGTGTTTAAACCTTTTAAAAGGCCAAAACCCCCTCGTGGATTTAAAAACGCCCTCCCCGGAAAGGTTTGGGGCCTCACAGACAAAAAACGCGGGGTTTAAACCCAATAGTTCTAAAATAAATATAATTTAAATCAAATTAAAAAATTTTAAAAAAAAGAACTCCAAACCCATAAAAAACTAGCTAAAGTACATTAAACGATAACAGAAACCAAAGGAAATCCCTTTTTCCATTTTATTACGGGACTTTTTAAATAAGTAAGAAATAATTTTTCCGGGGGCTAACCAAACCCGGCTTTATCTTTTTTAAGCACACACACCTTAGACGCCTGATAAGAAATGTTGTTCAAAAAAAAACCAAAAAAAAAAAATACTGGGAAAAGAAAACCCGGGTGAAAATATCCTTATCAGTTTTCCCAAGAAGCTATCTTTTTAAATTTTAATTCTTACCATAAGATAAAAAACCAAAAAAGATTCCCGATAAAAGAACATTAAACTTCTTTCTCTCTTTCTTCGAAGAAAACCACTCATGGGAAAATTTAAAATTCCAGTCTTTGGGTTTTGGAAATATATCCTTTTTAAATTGCCTCGACTTGTGTTGGCAGTTCCATTCATATAAAACGCAATTACCTGCAACAGTCACGGTTAGGGTGGACTAGCGGTCGAGATAATAACGTCATAAAGTTTTGGTTTTTGAAAAGTCTGATTTAAAGTTTTAAACTTCTTTTTTACGCTTGTTTTGTATGATATATAAAGGATGAAAGTATTGATTTCTTCTTGAGCTCCAAAAATGACGGATTTTTGAAAGCGCATTTAAGAGCCTTTATTTATTTCTGAAATACGTTTCGTTGTTAGTTGAGGCATTGAGTGTTCATTATCACCAAAAAAAGTTAATTCGATTTCTTTTTTTAATTTGACTGGAATTAAGGATCTCATTATCAATGTCTGAAAGAATATTATTCATAAATGGTGTGTGATTTTTATTTGGGTTTTTTCTAAGTTAACTTTTTTATTCCCGGATATTTAATTTATAAAATCCAACTTTTTAAAAAACCCACCCCTTTTTAATGCGCACCCATAATGCATTTTTTAATTTTTTACATTCCCGTATAACTCCCTCCCCTTTTTTTTAAAAAGGGAACCCGGGAAAGTTTCGAAGGGAAAAGCTCTTTGTTTTGAAGTCATTTATTCAGGATTTTCATTTGGCTTTCGAAAAACCCATTATACTTCTAAAAGTACAACCCTTTTTAAATTTTTAAAGGGGGGTGTCATTTCTTCAAATAAAAAAGTATTTCGGGTGCATGCAGAAATCTTAATTTTGTTTTTGATCAAACCCCGTGTTTTATTTTTAAACTCCTTTTTATCCCGGGGTATCTTTTTATCCTAAAATTTTATCTTTTTGTATTAAAAGTGCGCGTTATACGCCGGATTTTACGATAATTGCAATCTATAGAATGAAGTTTGTTGCATTGTGTGTGTGTGAACTCCTTTTTTTCCCATTACTTTTTATTCATTATTTCCAAAAAGATATTATGGAACATTATATCCTATCCTAATATATATGTATATATACAGGACGTCCCATAAATAGTGCCCAAACTCTACGCAACCAAATCCTCGTTGGGAGTACGTAAAATATTTCAAAGAAGATACTTGTGCGATCCATAGTTTACAAGAAAAATATGGTAAATAAAAATATATGATGCTGAATAAATGACGATGCATGATGGTTCCTGATAGGTCTCTGGCGCTTTATTGTGCTCCTGTACATGATTGGCTAAATAGGGCATACTCCGGTCGCTGGATCAGAAGTGGGCGTTCGGTTTTATGGCCCTTACTATCACCAAATCTCATGCCATTGGATTTTTGTCTGTGAGACATTCTCAAATAATGGAGTCAATTCATGACAGTCCAAGAATATCTCATTTCTAATAAAGGGAGCATAACAAAGAAATTTTTTGCAACCATTAATAAGAGACTGTTATGCCATCATTTTTACACTAACTACAAAATAACCCAATTTCTCACTGGTCATGGTAATTTCAAAAGCTACTTGAACAAATTTAATTTAGTTCCATCATCTTCCTGTGATTGTAATATTGGAGGCGAGGAAAATGTAGAACATGTGCTCTTTCTGTGTTCCAAGTTTGCCAGAGAAAGAAAGATCCTAAGACTGGCTTTCAAGGGACTTAATATAAATTGGCCTCCGAATTTTCACCAACTTCTTTCCACCAGAAATTCTTTCAAAAATTTCTGTGAATTTGTAAATATTTGTATTTCTTCTTAACCTCAATATTTTTTTTTTATTTTTTGTTTCCGCTGAATGTGTGTTGAATACTTACTTCTGTAAGCCCCGTGCGATACTTTGTGGTGCACGGGGATTTTATAATTGTTTTCAATAAAAAAAAATAAAAATTCATCACAGCCACATGATAAAGTGAAACACGTGTTTTCCATTGAATTCAAAACAAACATTAAGTTAATTGTACTTGTTGACCTATTTGTAAAACTTAGATAAAATTCAAAATTTCATAATTGGGTAAAGGTGTTCAAATGTTGTAGAAAAAATTCTTCACAAAAAAATTTTAAATTTAAAAAAATCTTATTTTATACAAGTAATTTTAAATAAAATACATTTTGTTACACACATTCGTGTTACTTTTTGTTGATAAATATGTTCATTTTAAGAGAAAGTTTCTACAAAGAACAAAAGTAGGCAACAGCGAAGCGGATGAACTCATTAGCTGGAAGCACGTAATCGCTTTTATCGTGTGACTATGACGTCATACGAGTTTTGGAATTGATTGGCTAGAAACACGTGGCTATCATTATCATATGACTATGACGTGGCATGAATTTAGCCCATTGGTATATCGACACTTATTGACTACACAAATGGACTTAGTTGCTTGTCCGTATGCTATTTGTACTTCGGTGAACCCCTCGCTGCTGCGACGTATGCACTCCTCCATTCCACGGCACACTCAAGCCCACCTCTATATGCCCGGCGGACACTGAGCATCTGTCTTTATTAATATTTGCAAATACCGTTGTTGATGTGTCTAGTACGACAGTGACGTCATACTTTGCTTTTCTTGTAAGTAACGGATCGTACAGGTACAATTCTTTGAGCATTTTTTACATACTTCCAACAAGGAATCTAGTTGTGCAGAGTTTAGGCGCTATTTTTGGGACACCAAGTATTGGAGAAAAGGGACTTAATCACTCATCACGAGATCTCTTGAACTCTCAGTGCTATCTACTTGAAGATTGGCATGCAGATTCCTTTTGTTCAGTAGAGATCCCCTAAGAATGAGCTCTGTAGAAATCGACTCTCAAAGGAGATTAAGGGGAGTGTGTTATCGGTTTTAAAAAATTTCTTTTCCAAACTAATAGACCCACAGACATGAAATTTGGAAAACATATTTCTTTTGCTGCATAGAATTCCGTTAGGAAAGAATTTTGAAAAAATCAAGACCCACAGAGGGTTCAGAGATTTTAAATAAATAAAAAAATCCCGTTTTTGAACTATTAACCTACAGACTAAGGATTTGGGGCAAGCATGTGTTTCTTTCTTTCTTCTATTGAGAAGAGATCCATCAAAAATTGTTTTCATGGAAATCCGCTCCAAGGGGAGGGGAGAATATTAGAGCATAAATATAAGTATATTTTTGCTTTAGAAGCTCAAGTCCTATCCTTTTTAAATCAAAAAGTGAAGGCTATAAAAAAGTTTTTCTGGACATTCGAAAGCTTATTGATACCGATTTAGATACCGATAACTTAAAAACAACATAGTCATACAACGCCATAAAGTACCCATTAAAGCGAGCATACTAGTACTGACATAATTGAAGTGTTCTTAATTTGTCTGTTTTTAATATGTTTGAGAATACTTCACAAACTTTGTACAAAAATGCTTTATTGAAACAATTGCCAACCTAAAATTATTTTGATACATAAATCCTGTTTTTCAAAACCTCAGTAAATGCTGGATAAATAATATTTTGAAAAGACATTTCAAAGTGCCTAGTTAAGGTTTGATCAAGATTTTAATTAACTCTCTTTATACCCCTTTGTGTGCTTCTCCCTGTACTTACCATTAACTTAATTAATTTTTAAATGTTCATGGGAAGTTATTTTCCCACCTATGAATTATGCCACTCTCATTTCAACAAGTCGTAATGCAAAGGACCACCTGTAAATTTCCTGAACAGCAAGAAAATTGTTCCAGATGACCTACGATTGACTAAAGTAGGTACCCATGTGCTAGTTCGAGACATTTTTGACAAATGAAAAAACATTAAGGCGTTGCCGTTTGTGCTCCACTAAAGCACGTGAGAGCAAGATACCTTTGTATAGCTTGCAATGTCCCTGTATTCTGAAATTTCATTGAAAATTACATGTATAAATTCATATAATTTATTAATTACTAAATATATCTAATTAATAATTCCTTTAGTATATTTTAAGATCTACAAATTATACTTTAAGGTATCCGACTACGTACGGAACCGTGATTTTGCAAAAGCGTAAAAATGGATAATATTTATGATATTTACTGTCACTTAGATTAGAAAATGTATATAAAACTGTTTTAAGAATAGAATTGCAATAAAAAATTTATTTAAGTACAATATTTCGGCTAAAATTAACTTAGAATAAATATTTTTCAAAATGTTCTCCTTTTGTGAAAAATGCTTCTATTATAATAATATTTTGCTTGTATATAGCTCAAACCTCTGTACAGAGGCTCAACTAGAATTTTTGAAACATACGACTTAGAAGTGGGTTTATCTGTGTTTTACGACAACAGAGGGGAGCAATTTTAAGAAAAAAACGCCGATAATTATTTCAAATGATTGTAACTCAGAAAATAATGTGAATTTTTCAAAAATTCTAGTTGAGCCTCTGTAGAGAGCTGTGAGCTATGTATAGGCAAAATATTATTATAGTAGAAGCATTTTTCACAAAAGGAGAACATTTTGAAAAAAGGTTATTCTAAGTTAATTTTTTGCCGAAATATTGTATTTAAATAACTTTTGTTTGTCAAAATGTACTTAAAACAACTTTATACATGTATTCTAATCTAAGTGACACTAAATATCATGATAATTATCCATTTATGCGCCTTTTTAAAATCACGGTTCCGAACGTAGTCGGATACCTTAATGCAATGCAATATAAAAAGAAATGAAAAACGTAATAGGGAAAACAGTAATAATTCGACTTACGCGAACCCGGAGTTACGCAATTTTCAAATCTCGTCGATATGTCTCTTGTTTGAGCGCTACACAACTCGATTACTCCCTCTCCGCTTCCAGTTTCGCTAATATACTTGTTCAAACGTACCATGTGGAATAGACGCCCATAAAAATTTATTTTAACTTACTATAATATAATCAAGAACTGCTGGATTTCTACAATCAAGAGCTAACAATTAATGCGTTCATAGAAAGGCATGAGCAGCAGTAAGACATTAAAGAACTTAAGTCTTTGGAACTAGTTCAATCAGAAAATCGAATGACGGTGTTGGAGAAGGCCTCGGTTTAATTTTAAAAGGATTTCAAATTTTAGAAAATATAGACTCCTACTAAAAGCGTATTTTTCGAATAAAATAAGGAAAAAAAAAATATATATATTAGCATCCTACGAGAAAATTATGCGGGAGAAAAAGACTTTGAGTTGGCTGACTACTTTTAACATTTTTTGATACCTTGTACATCAAAATAACTTCGGTTTGCGATTTTGTATGTGTTTATTAAACATTTTTTTTTCTAAATTATTATTATTGTTTTTTTTGTCTCCAGCCCCAACTAAAAAAATTAATATGTATTTATATGCGAAATTATACCTCCGACTTATGCGGTTATCACACTGTCCCACCTATCACGTAAGTTCCAGGTATTAATGTGTCTTTAAATTGCTGCCAATGAGTTGTGGGAAACATACTTCCTACCAAAAAAAGGGTCTAAAAAATCAAATAAATTAAGTAATAAGCTAAATGAATTTCCTTTTTCAATTCCTCTACTATTAGTTCCCTCTCTCCCTAAATATATATATATATATATATCTTGTTCAAATTTTCAATCGTTAATAAAATACTTTCTATTTATCCATTCAAGCTCAAATACATTTTTTTAAACTTGTAGTTGATAACACTTGATATGAATACGGTTTTTTCAAATATTAATTCAGAAATTAAATTAAAAAAATGAATAAATAACAAAAAAACAAAAACAATAGTCACAAGCATATATAGAGAGCAAATTCGTTGATGTATCCCTGTAGTGCAATGGATAGCTCGTTAGACTTCTTTTCCAGAGGTCGTGGGTTCGAATCCCACCTGGGGTGGCCTAATTTCTGAGAATGTGATTTCTTTTTTACTATACTATTTTATCAGAATAATGAATTTTAATTAATGAATAAATAGTAACAAAAAGTAGTCCAACACCCTATATAGAAAGGAGAATGAAAAATTGCAAGGAAAATGGCTTTCTATATTGTCAGTTAATATTGTGATCCTGCCATATGTATATACATATTTATATTAATTGTATATAACTATTTTGTAAAAGTAACTAAAATAAAATTTTCTTTGCTGACCTAAGTAGGAATTGACTTATAATTTTCTTTTTTCAATTCCTACTATATTAGCTCTTACAATCTCTATATATTTATTTATATGTTTATTTATTTATCTGGGTGGAATTTTCAATCGTTAATAAAATACATTTTAAAGCGCTCAATTGAGCTGA
The DNA here is from genome assembly GCA_019973955.1 of Trichonephila inaurata madagascariensis. NCBI lineage: Eukaryota > Metazoa > Arthropoda > Arachnida > Araneae > Nephilidae > Trichonephila > Trichonephila inaurata. The sequence continues at coordinate 36,840 of BMAV01021459.1, forward strand.
AATTTTATATACAGGTTTATTTTGGATGACAATACAATAATATAAAATAATTAATAAAAATTTTAATTGACTAAAACTAATTATTTAAACAATTACAAATACAACCACGTTGGCATCATTTTTGGTGACTGCGACTCTTTTGGCGACTGGTGTCAAAACTTGAAAAGGTTTTTTTCTCACGTGTTAAAGTAATCAGTTGAACTGAAATTTATATTGGATGACAATACAATACTATAATTATAATTAATTGATTAAAACTAATTATTTAAAGAATTACAAATACAACCACGTTGGTATCATTTTTAGCGACTTAGCGACCCTTTTGGCGACTTGTGTCAAAACTTGAAAAGGTTTTTTTTCTCACGCGTTAAAGGATTCAGTTGAAATGAAATTTATATACACGATTGTTTTGGATGACAATGCGATACTTTTAATGATAATTAATAAAAATTAATGACCACTTAATGTTGTGATTCTGTCCTATGTATATACATATTTATATTAATTGTAACTATTTAATAAAAAGTTGCTAAAATAAAAATTTTCTTTGTTGATCTAAGTAGGAATTCACTTAGAAATTTTTTTTATATTACTTGTTATATTACTTCATTACTTTAATTTGATGTTACTGATCAATTAGAAAAGATTATTGATATCCCAATTTACACATTTTAACAAAATATAACAATTTTTATAACCAAACTTAATATTTCAACTATATTTACTCCCCAATCTTCTTCTTTCCATGGGAATTTTTTTTTTCGATATTTATCTTCTTTTTCCTTCTAACGGTCTTAATAAGTAAAGAGCCCAACTCTCAGGAATTGCCTCCAGGGCATATACGTCTACTTGCAGTTACTTCCAATGAACATAAATATAATCTGGACTTGTCATTTACTCGGACAACAACTCAACCCTTTATTCTCTCGGGTAACTAAACGGTTTATAGGCAACTAATGGACCCTAATGTTTATTTTATGCTTTCCACCCAACTTTATGGCTGTGGGCAGAGATTTTACAACAAATGAGGGGCTCGAATAAAACTCGAAATGTAAAATAACAATAGAAATGCTAAAACAGAATGTGCATGTATATAATGGAGGGGCGTAAGACTTGATAAGTTGTTGGATGCTTATTTTTTCCCCTGCTCTAAGAGAAGTTTTTTTTGTGTAATAAATTGCAGCTTACTGAATAGAATTGTAGATTGTTACTTTTGTTTCTATTTTAAAATTACTAATAAATATTACCTGATAGAGGAAAATTTAGACACAATCAATTTATACCTTAGAAGTGATATTCAAAAGCATATATCGTCGGTCTAATTATCAGACTGCTTAACTCCATCTGGGATGCTAATTTTATACTGTAGGGCTAGGCGCCAAGTTATTGCTTATGTTCGCCAAGATAGGGGTAATATTACAATATAGTTTACTTTTTATATTTTTTTCGTGCGGTAATGTGGTTTACCATGGGGATAACGTATATTGGTGTTAGTTTTTTTTTGGTTTTTTCCGGGATCTCTGCTCAGCAAAAGTAACACATTGTAACAAATTTTGTGTAATGAACGCTTAAAACAGTATAAATAATTTATATCTGGGAAATGTAATACATTAATATTACCTTCGTTCTTTTTTTTTATGTTAAAAATTTTCCACCCCCTTCCCCTTCGAAATCTGGTTTTATTTTGAAAAAAAAAAAGTGATTAAGATCGAGCAATAAAAAAAGCGGAACGACAAAACAAAAAGGGTTGGAATCGCGCCAAAAACGCTTGGGGGTTGCACCCCTTTTATCAAATCAAAACCGGGGAGAGCAGTCGATAACCAGGCCGACGATATATACATTCGGTTTTTTTCCAAACAATATCGAAATTTATTTTTACGAAAATTAGGTATACAGGTATACAAGTGTGACATTCGAGAGAAATAATGGTAGCGTTAATCTAAATATTTGGTTTATTTGCGTCACAGCTATTAATTACAGTATATTCATTGAATTTATTAAAAGTATTGTTTAGATCATTAGAGTCCCGAATTTGATGTTTGTGAAAGAGGAGATCGCATCCATTCTGTCCATGTTTCCAACGGATTTTTTTCTGCCCTCTCTAAGCTCTTAGAATGGAGGGGCGGTCGCCCCTATATCCTCAAATTACATCCGGTTTGTGGGTGGGGTGAAATTTCTCACAGGAGTTAAAGGTTGCCAGGGCGATGACAGAACCTCACAAGATTTAGAAGTGCACGTGTGCATAGGAGCGCGGTTATCCCATCCACAAAAAGAGACCAACTTTTCAGCTGTGTGACTCGAAAACGTCACAACAAGTATTAAAGAAGATTCTATAAAACACGTAGATCAAGATAATTGAAAATTTATCTTCTTCATTTGAAATACCATTAAAATTAACTACACATTTCTGAATTAATAAAGAATAGGATCTGTGAAGATCAGGACGTGCATTTGACGCAAAAATGAGTTAAAATCCAAGTTAAGTCGACACCTTTGAAAAGGAGAAAATTGCATTCACAGTTCATTTTTCTATATTGGACTTCTATCCAATATAATGATAATAGTTCACCAAGTTGACAGTAAATATAGGCATTGGAGAAAATAGGTTTCAACCAGTTAACTTTAGAATTTTTAAAAACAAAAGGCATTAAAAAATTAAAACCCTTTCGGATCAGTTTTTCCCCTTTTAGGCCTAACTCCATTTGAACAAAAACCCTTTTGCTGTAATAAAATTAACCAAAATGTAGGGTTTATAATCATTCCAAATTTCATAAGTTCCAAATCCTGGTCACACTGATATAATCACGGGACTCAGAAAGGGGAAAAGACAATCTCACATATGATACCGTTTTCCCTGAAGTGAACACAGTACAGCCACGGTAGAACAGTTGAACCTGTTTTTGTGAGGTTGATAAAAATCGCATAAAAATAACCGCACAAAAAAAAAATTCGGTTTATAAATTTCCCCTTACATGTAACAAGCCAATTGCCGAAATATTGCAAAATTTTTTTTATCCCGTCGCACAAAAAAAAAAAGTGGGCAAAAAAAAAGGACCGAAAAAACAGGTTCTTTGTATATGTAATTATGGTCCTGAATGGGTTTAAGCGTTTTATTCTCTCATCTACCGAAATCTAAGCAAAACATATAACTTTTGCCAGTATAACATTTTTTTCCCATGTGATCATTTGTATATCCAACCCAAAATTTTTTTAAACAAAGACGCCCACGAACATCTCTACTTTTCCCCGTCGAGCCGACTGCCCCCAATCCAAAAACCCAAAAAGTGGCAGCCCCTGTAAAAAGAGGTGGCATAAATATTTTTCATCTACGTTCTAAAAAAAAGTAAATGCTAACTCTGGCTACGTGCATCATATTCTGGTATTCTTCATTCAGGGTGATCTTGCTATGTCACCCGGATTTACAAAATTTGGGGGAATTTTTAAAACCCCCTCTTTTTTTAAAAAAAGAATCTGGCAGTGATATCTTAGGTGTTTTTTTTTTAAATTTTTTTTTTATAAAATTTTTTTTTTTGTTTCTTTTGAAAATTGATACAAATAAAAATTAGGCTAATAATATAAATGCTTATTTCCGTAAAATACTAAAAGAGAATCAGTGTAATGGGAAAACTAAAGAGTTAAAGCTCATATCATTCTTTTCAAAACTAAAAACAATTCAAATTAATTAAAAATATTGAAAAAGGAATTCTCCATTTTTTTACGTGGTAACCAAGATTTTAAAAATAGATAAATAACACTCTGTCTTAAGGAAACTAAACTACTAAATTAATAGTGGCAATTAACTTCTCTGAACATTGATAGTTTATATTTAATCAGAAACCAACTCTAACCTAAGCCAATTTACTAGTTTTCATTCATATACTAGTTTCAACACAGTTTATAATGAGATTACCAAATAAATATTTAATATTATTTGAAGAACTTTCACTCTCGGCAATTGTTAAAAGAAACTCATTCATGATTAAAACTGTAAAGTATATGTATTTTGTCAGAAATTTTTAAGACATTGGTAAATTGAAAGTTATACTTCAAAATTGCTCTTAACTCCATAAAAAATGACTTTCAAATAAATAAAAAAGAAAAGTTCAGCCCCCTTAAATTGATGATCAAATTATTTTGCACACCAATTTCTCAAAATGCGCTTCAAACTCTTAAAACCTTATTTCGTGATATAAAAAATTATTTTCAAACCCAAAACTCTTGATAAAGAAGAAAATCACTAGTTATATAAGAACTCTCCGAAGATGAAGTATATAAATTCATATAATATAGAGCTACTATAATTTACTGATATAATCAAATAGATTTATAAAGTTTCTGTTTTATATTTGGTGGATTAATAGTCATTAAATCACAAAACTGCAAAAAAATGCGAATGAAAAACTAAAATAATAAAAAAATAAAGTAATGAAACTTTTTAAAAAGCACTTTAAATTTTAAAATACTTCAATTTAGAACATTTTAAGACAAAAACTATACCTAATTTTTAAAACCAACCAAATTAGTTTTATTTCGTAAGGTTTGGCACATATTAATAGAATTTTATAAATTTACATACTTGAATGCTTAGATTTTTAACTAAAAGTCCTTCAATATGTGAATAAATGCTTACGTTTACGAAAAAAAGAAAAAATTTACAAAAAAAAAGTTAATGACGGAATTGGTAAATTCGCTGGATTCACCCGCCCCGTATTCCTTGAGATTAAATTGAATTGTCGTATGCTATGTTTTGCGAAAAATAGTTTTAACCACCTAAAAAGGGCTATGTTATATTTTAAGACACACCTTTATTTTAAACAAAAACATTCTCTGCGTATTATTAACTCTCCTTCCTTATAGTAAATTTATATTTTTTCCTCTTCAGCATTATTTTAGTTCTTCATAACGTATTTTTAAAATTGATTAAATTTCCAGTTTATATAAAATAAATAAATAAAATATTTCAAAACAACTTCGTTAAAAATAAAATTTAGACAGTAAAAACTTTAGTCTTTGGCAATGCATTTAAATATGTGTTAACGTCGGCAGCAAAATGTATTGTCTTCTGACATTTACTTCATATATAATATAACACATTTCATAAATTTATAACCACTTACACACAAGCGCATATTGTTTTCCTACATTCATTTTTTTATTTAGAAAATTTGCTGCCGTTTATACAATGAATATACTTAATATGCAAATTCTCTTAGTCTTAAGTGTTTTAGAAATGCTATTTTAATCATATTTAGAAGAAAAATATTTATTTTCTGCTAAGGTTTTTATTTAATGTAATTTTAGAACACATTCAAATTTGCTTATGGGAATGGAATATGTTAAAAATATCATTTGTACGTTAAAGAATACAACCCAGATGGATTTAGAGGAGAAAGTAATGAAGCATCAACATGAATCTGTAATAAAATAACCATTATATTCACTAGAACTTTATAATAACATGCAAATTTGTCTTCCATTGAAAGCAGACGATAAATTCACTTTGCTATAAAATAGATAAATACGAGATCTTTGAAATTAAAAAAAGTCGTTTTCAAATATTATACTTTCTCAAAAACGAGCAACTTTTTTCAAATGACTTAATTTTTTACTTTTATCTTGATAAAAAAAATAATGAATTAAGTTCTCTAATAAAAGGTACATCACTTTTGCATTAAAGAATGATTAATGAGTAAAGTTTTTACACGATCTCGATTTTTTACTTTTGAATTTTCAATTGCATTACAAGCTCATTATACTCCTAATGAGACATTTTATATAACATTTCTTTAATTTTTCATTCGATTACATTCTATTCTTTTTAAAAATAAAGGGACCTTAAATAATTTAAGTTGTTAATTTGTTTTTTTTAGATGTTTAAACAAATTTTTTTTTAATCAAATGCAAATTTAAATAGAATTTAGAAATAGCTTGTATGAAGACACAGAAAGCAATAGAATCTCTGTATAAAAATATTTTTATTTTTAAAATAATTGACATTTTATAAGTGATTTAAATTGCTAATAATAAAATGGATTTTTAATGCAAAAAACTCAAGATTTACACACATTGATTTCACCGAAAAATAATGCTGAAATAAAATGATATAAAACTTTGCCAATTAATGCAACTTAGAATAAAAAAATTATTCTGTGCATCTTAATGATTCTTTTATTAATTCATTCTAGTTTTTAACAACTGAGTGTTATTCCGATTATCCATAATTTTGTTTGGTTACATCTTTAAAAAAATCTTAGTGTTTCTTTAATGTTTGTTTTTTAACTAAAAGCTATCCAATGCTTGAAAAATGGAATTTTGAAACATTTTGCATAACAAAACGTAATTTAAATCATGTTACACGTATAAACACCTTACTATTGATTGTTATGATTTAATTTTCTAAACATGAATTATATATATATTACTCACTGAAATGAACAGTTTAAGACTATTTTGGGAAGATTCTCTATGATCTAATTTCAAATGATTAATTTTCCATTTCTTAAATTATTTTCTAGGCAAATATCGTTTGTACGAAGCATGAAAAAGAAAAGGTTAAAATGCAAGCTACAATTGAAAAGTTACAAGAAGCATTCTGTGATAAAGAATCAAAATTACAGGTAATTTATTCCAATTTTTTAAGATGAAAAAATTGTTTGTTTAATTTAATTTAGAAATCCAAATTATTTGGTTGTTATGTATTATACTGTCGACCCATTTCGTCAAATTGCTATACATCGTCAATGTCGCGATATGCAGCCAATAATGGAAAACTTTTTACGTGGCAGTTTAAATGCTATAATTTTGTTAGTGCATGCTCGGATATAATAACATAGTTTATAATTTGTAAGTTATCTATTATCCATTTCATATTTTGTGTTGAAAAGCGATTGAAATTTTGGACTTATTGCCTTAGGAAACGAACGCAGCTAAGTATTTCCAAAAATACGGCCTAATACGCAAGCACCCGAAAAAGCATGAGATGAGAAAAATGGCGAAATAAGAAACATAGCAGAACTTTATGACAGCATTAAGATTTGTACTTATACGAACTTATGTGGCGGCGTCTACTTAAAAAATGACTCATTTGTCGCAGGTGGGGGGAGGACCCTAGATGGCCCAAAGCCTGACTGAAGCTCTTTGTAAAATCCGACTTGGGGCCCAAAACCTGACATTGCAGGAGGGGGGTGCCTAATGTTCTCCGTTACGCCACTGTTATTTGGAATGCAATTATGACACATACCTAAATACTGCAGTTATTATTGATTCTTTCGTTTATTTCTAGTAATTTTTACTTTAAAAAAAACTATTTTTAATTCTTTTAAATCTTTATCAATTTATTTGTCAATAGACTATTTCTGAAGGAGCATGCGCTGGAGTTTGTTTTTGTCAATTTCGGGAAAAGATGATAGCATTTGGCGACGTTTTTTATTTGGCGATGTTGTTTACGTTGCGAAATGGGTCGGTGATATAATACGTAAATACCAATATTATTTAAACCAAGATTTTCAAAGTTATTTATAGGTATATACATTTTTCTTTTATTAATAAATAATATTAATAAAAAATAATATACAAATAATTTATAATAATTATCTATAAATGATGTATAATAAATGATACCCTGAAATTCATATAGGTTCACTAAGAATGATATACAAGGTTATAAAAAGCTATTTTAATACAGAAAGATGATGGTAAAATATAATTGGCTATTTTTTACTATTTGCTCTGTACCAGAAAAAAACATATAGAGTAACTTAATCATAAAAGGAGGGGGAGTAAACACCAAAAACGAAATTATCCTATAATATGGGAACATGATTAATTCTTAAGATACGGTATATTCCATTAGTTTTTCACGTTTTATCTTTTATGTTTTCCCAAATATATTTCTAAGGATCCCAAGTTTATTATGGCTTCATTGTGTTTTCCTTATTCAATTACGTAGCTTATAACAGACATTCACTCATGCAATGTGGGATAGATAATTAGAGTAATAATAAGTAAAAAAGTAATGTTTTAAGCATGAATAGGATTTTTTTTAAGCTGTATGGAAAAAATTAGATAAAAGAAATTTAAGAATTAATTTTGAATTGATAACTGTGTAGAAATATTTATAGAAAGATAGTTCTAATTCTTTTAAATATATGTACAATTCTTGATTTTTCACACAAAATTCTTATTGTTATGTGTAAATATTGATTAAAAAGTTGAAGATATAATAAATAAATTTATTAATTTCGATTTAGTTATGTTTTATACTTTTTTACAAAAATCTTTCCTTATTAAAAAAAATATCTTTATCCTTTTTCCGCAGTTAAAGTCATAGGGAGATAAGAAAAAAAATATATATATATAATAACTAATGCAAACAATTACCAATTTGTTTCTTTGGAATATATCCATAATTTTCTGCTGTTATTTATCGAATTAATTTCAAAAGAATAACTAGAAATTATATAAGCAAAGTGTAATAATCATTAATAAAGATGTATTCCTTATGACAGTACTTTTTTTTTTGTTAAAATACGCTTAACTAAAAATTCATAAGTTAGCAGAAATAATAATTTACCGTAATTTTAGAAAATTTTAGTGAACATCATAAGTGATTTAATAAATAAAAATTGAAAATATATCTTTTTCACACACACACACATAAAAATCAACAGTAAGTCAGTAGTGTGAAAAAAGTAATTGGAAGCAACGATAACTCCTGCTACTTAACAGCTTACTATGGCTCTTTACCAGCCATCTGGACTCGGAGGGTTGCTATATATAAAAAGGAAATTACGCGGTTCATTTGGATTTTTCCAGCTTTCACTTTCCTCCATCTGAACTTTGTTTGCAAGTACCACTTAGCAACTCCTTCTTACAATGTTCAATCAACCAATCAGGTAGCTTCCTATCAACTCAGGACTTCCACTTTAGTCAGGCACCGAAGAACTGATTCTGATATGGGATGGAGGATCGCTTCGCGACGTCAAGCGAAGCGGTGCCTAGTGCCGTCAAGCGAACAGCGAGCTTATTTAGATTTGAGTATCAATCAAAATATGTAATATGTAAATATGAAATGTGTTCTTTGAAACATTGGAAATTGTTCTCCTTTTCACACAATTATCTTCTGTTTTGATTTAATGATTTATATAAATCTAATTTTTCTTACTGTTTATTTTCTTACTGTTCGTCATCATATAAGCCTCTCAGGGGACTCACCTTCTATAGGTGAGCACGGGTGTCACAATCCCGAGGTACCCTAGTTATCTTTTCCTATTTCCAAGAGGTTTACTGTCTTTGGTAAACATGGGTTTCACGAACCCGGGGTACCCTAGTGATCTTTTTCTATTTTCGACCCTCCTTCTTGTCATTCAATTTATCCTTTCTTTCTTTTCCAGTCCACAGATTCCCTTTCCACAGATTTTTACGTCCAGACCACAAACAAATATTATAAAATGAACATAGTTCAAATTATTGATTAGTTTTTTCTAATGAGAAAATTTACATTTATTACTAACATATTTTGGTTTACATTTTGTTTTACGTTAGTTTAGTTTCTTTTTCTTAGATTTCTTTTAATATTTTGATTATGTTGCTTTATTTGTTTTCTACTAACACCGTTGGTTAACCAACCGCATATTTGCCGTGTGCGGCGTCCGTTAAGGCGGAAAATGGTGTCATGGGGATACTTTTTGCATTCTCTTTGGACCACGCTTCACTGTAGACGGGTGGCAGGAAGTGAGCCCACATATGTCAATCGGCTGGTGATACCTCTCTTTGGTGTCCCCGAAGAGACATTTCTGTAGGTTTAGTGCTGCAGCATATAAAGGGTGGTGGGTTTACCTGTTGGATCCTCGCTCTGATGCTGTAGCATTATATTCTGGGTGCACTCCAGGTAAGCATCGTGTCTGCCTTTTGCCAGATGACCAGCACACTACCTCCCTTGTTGAACTCCTTGGTGGGTGGAGGCACGCCAGCACGAAGTTGTTTTCGCGCTTATGGATCCAATACTGCTGTGCCCGGGTAAAGGCCTTGTTTTACCCATATTTCACACCATTGATCAGATAGCTAGTACTACACGTTTTTTTATTCTATCGTTACCCAATAATGAAATGTCCAAAAGAATCCAATTTTCCAATTTTTAAAGCCCTCCAAGCTATAGGCGAGCCAAAATCTGTATAAGAAATGTGATCCGGTGACTTACTTGTGGAGACAAAATCAGCTATTCAATCAAATTCCTATCTATCTACAAAAACATTTCTAGATTCTACACTTACATTTACTCCTCACAGATCTCTAAACTCCAAACAAGGTGTCATATCTGAGCCTGACCTGTTGACCACCCCTGAAGCAGAAATCCTTGACGGATTCTCTGATCAGGGTGTAATTCAGGTCAGAAGAATTACAGTTAAAAAAAGATGCAACAGTTATTCCTACGAAACACCTGATTTTAACTCCCAATAGCCCGAATCTTCCTGCTACAATAAAACCTGGATATCTAAACTGCAAAATACGTCCATATGTTCCGAATCCGCTGCGCTGCTTTAAGTGCCAGAGGATCGAATACTCACAAACTTCATGCCGCGGTCAACTTACTTGCTCTAGATGTGCATCTGTTGGACATGCTTCCACAGATTGCATTCTAGAGCCTAAATGTGTTGAGTGTTCTCAAGCCCATTTCGCTGATTCAAAATTCTGCCCCAAGTGGAGAACTGCAATACAAATTCAGAAAACAAAACAAATAAAAATATCTCGTATCCTGAAGTCCAAAATTTAATAGTCCCACAAATATCTCAAACATACGCCCAGGTTGTCAAACCCTCAACTTTAACCATAACAACCCAGACTGATGAAACCGTTACAAAAATAGTATGCCCGCTATTGAAATTATTACAACTATTGATACCCGTTCCAAAGCCAACTATGACTTCCAGAAAATTTACAGTTACCAAATCATCTACATCAGCTCAGGCACAACTCTTACCATCCACATCTTCTGTCACAGTTACATCGTCATCAAATCTCAATCACCTATTCCTTTAATAGATACTGCTCCCACCACATCTAATTGTCTATGCACCTCTGTTGCATCATCCTCATCCAATAAAACACTTTCTTCAACTACAGGACCAATGTTTTCACCTTTACCAGCTGAAACAAGTCCTATTCTTGAAACTTCCACTACATCCCAGGCTCCAAAAAAACGACAAAAACTCGTAAGAAAAAGTGTCCTGATAAAGCTATTACCCCACGACTCAACAACCCATTTAAACCAAAAATAGAAATACAGATGGCGCCTCACAAATCCAAAAAGAGTGAACCTTTACAGGACACGTCAGATGAAGATATGCTTGTGTACGATATCGAGGAAGAAATAGAAGAAGTGAAAAAAGATACCAGACGCTGGTTGACCCCGACTAAATACAGGAAATGATATTTTTCTATCCTATATATCGGATTTGGTGGGGCAAATCCACCCAAAAATTTAGATAATTTATTTTTAGAACTTACATTTTATACACTACACGATATTATATACTTGATTTTAATTAAACTACTTTTATACACATACATTATTTGTATAAAATTTTAATATTTTGAAGCATTTTTAAATTTTTATAGTATATAAAACTCACAAATATTTGGCGCAGTATATAGCCGAAACCGGCTCTTGCACCAATAAACCCTAAAGTCACTCACTCATTGACATTATAAGTTATGTTGCTAAAGATAGCATCCTCCTTTGTGCAATGAGTCTCTATGTGGAATTGTTCAGTTGAGTTTTAGAATTTGAATTTGCTGTTTGTTTTTGACGCATAATAGAAAACGCTGTTACTATTACTGTTTGATTTAATTAGATTTAGATTGCAAAGATTTTTTTATACATTTCCGTTATCCGGGCATAAGCGAAAAATCGCCAAATAATGTAGAATTCCTCCAAAGTTCTTACAACCATAAGGGGAATGTTCGTTTGAGGCCATGTGCTCTATTCTCTGAATTCATTCAAAACAAAGCACGTTTTTCGTTTCTTTCTTCCATCTTGATTTCTGTTTTAAGAAATGATGAAAATTCCTCGCTGAATTTATATGAAGACGAGAAGTAAACGATCCATTCGAGCAAATTTTCAAGGGCATCACCGTAATCTGCAAAAACCAATAATTATAAGCATTCTTTTTGGGTAAAACTATTTTGTTTGCAATTCATTAATATTTGCTTATAGTTGAACTTGTTTTGCTTACTGTTAGTTAATATTTGTTTATAGTTGAACGTTTTCGATTTTTATTCCGTTGACTGTTTGTCATTTGCTTCGCTTGGCGACTTGGCTCACGTTTGGTTCACAATTGGCGACATTTGCACCCGGCTGACAAAAAATTACCGATTTTATTATTATTATTGATATTATTACGTGTTGGTATGTGCTTCTGCTTATTACGTCCTAGATTTATTTAAAAGTTTAATTTATTCCCAATTGATTATTTACAACGTATATTCAAACACTTAATCATCGAAACGAAAACGACAAAATAGTTAGTAGTACACGCAAAGCTTTTTACCATGAACTTTCTTTGCATTTGCTTTTTATGTGTTTCTTCTCACTTCCCTTACTCATTCCAATATTTCGTTTACAGGACACAAAATCTCAGCTCGTACGCGAACGTCGCATGTCTGAAATCATGGAACGTCAACTGAAAAACGCCCGCAATTTATCTGAGCAGTTAGGACGAATAATCAACGATCGAGAACAGGAGATTCGAACGCTCAAAAACCTCTTGAACAAGCGACAAGACACCAAGAATCTTTCTGAAACTGCGGTCCAGGCTGCCATGCTCAAGGCCTCCAGGCAGTCAGACAGAAGGAGATCCACTTCCAAAGATGATTTTCAAGCTTCCATGAGAAGGGTAAGTTTTCAAGGAATTTTGAGTTCTCAGGTAATGTGTAAGATATTTTATTTGAAAGAAAACGTAGTTGTCCTTAAGAGTTTAGTCTTAATCGAATAAGAACTTGCAGTAACCATCTTAACAGAATTGCTGCCTGAAATTAAAAAATTAGAATTTCGTTACGTAATTTGCAAAATAATGAGATATAGTGAAAATCACTTAACATGAAACTTAAATTTTTTTTCGTGTGAAAGGATGTTGCAAAAATAATAATAATAGTAGTAAAAATGTATATCAACAGGTTTATTAGAGTTTATTTTATTTACATAAATATGTATATATTTATTAAAAATCAATGAAACAAAAACATTCACAAGAGCTTAAAGAAATTTAATGCAAAGTTTTCAATATTTCTAAAAAGAAATCATTTAATGAGTTTTTGAGAAATGATTTGATGTCTTTCTTTCCATTGTTTTTTTTAGCATCAAATTGTTTGATATTGTTCATTTTGTGATTCATTTCACCAATGTAATGTGCGTATAAATAGCCGCGCATACTTTTCATGTTCCTCATTTCGGATGATGTGAAACTTCAAAATGACTCTAAAATGTCTTTTTCTGCCATAAAATTGGGGCTGTAGACGCATTATCATCAGGTACTGCAATGATTTATTCCGTTAGTGAAACTGTGCAGCTGGGGTTTTTTGTATTGTGTTCATTCTCAAAAAGAAAAATCTGTTCGTGTTAAGTGATTTTCGTTTTGTGTTAAAAGAAAAATGTATGAAAATACATAGTAGTTTGTCGGGACTGTTCTATTATTTCGTGTTAACCGATATTTCATCTTTGGTGACTGCCTACCATCGGACCCAATTTTTTTTATAAAAACAAAATTTTGAATTAAATTGAGTGTTTTTAGGAAGCAAAATAAAAAATAATTATGTAAATACATAAGGATTTTTAAATAAATATTGTACTTTTAGAAAAATTGGTTGTTTTCAAGGAAATTTTTCCAAATTTTTATAAAAACGGGTAACACTGTATAAAAGTTTCTTACACAATTATCATAATTTCTTTATACACAACACATATATTAATATGCTCTTCAAAATGAACCAAAATCTAAGAGAAATATTAAAATACAAAAAAATGACAAACAATTATACATAATAATATGAAAAATTTGACATTTTAAAGTTTTTCTTTATAAAAACTACCCTAAATGAAACAATATTTAAGCTACAACAAAATTTATGGTCCACTTTATGAAAAATAATATAATAAACATTCCCACAAAATTTCAAAACGTTATCTGGTTTGGTTCTTAAGATATCATGTATCTGGTAGAGTTTCTTTCGAAAACATGATTTAAGAGAAAAACCCATTTTAAGTTTTATCTTACTGTCCTTTTGCATAGAGTGATGTTTCTTAAAATCACTATAACTTTTTATTTCTCTTTCGCGTAAAGGAAAAAGAAAAACTGTTATGGAAAGAAAAATGTTCAAACTATAAGATTTTGAAATAAAAAAAATGCCTTATATGTAGACGAAAAACGACATATTCAAGGTCACCTTAAGCGTTTTCGCGTTAAACGTATTTTACTGTATATTGTACGATAGTAGAGACGTTAAAGATTAAACTGTAAATGGTGAAATTTACTTGGAACAAAACACAGTCAGGCTAGAGATAAATATTATTGATAAGCTTTAATTTCAACACCATTTTTAAGCTTTACATACCTTGTGTCTTCCCTATCGCTCTTTTCTCGTCTCTAAATTGGTTCTCCTCTGTACGCTATCCCGTTTTTGGTGCCTTTTCTGCATTCGTACAATCTAAGGCAGTCCCTATTGGCTATTCGACCCTGACGAAATCCTGGTTTTCTAAGGTAATACTGTTTGCTACGATGGTAAATCCGAGTTTTTGTTCAAAATAATCTGCTTAGTGTAACTATTATTTATTAATTTAAGATAGTTTATACAAAGACAACATATATCATTCTAAAAAATAATGGTGGCAAAGAACATGGACTGTTTTTCATTTGTGAACAAAAAAGTATTTCAGTTTTTTAGAAGATTTTATCCTAAATGCAGATAAATATTGTTTCCTGAGACAAATTGGTTCTTACATATCATACCGTCATCCAATTTTGTCTGATAAAAAGACGTCGTCGAATATTACGATATGCAGCCAATAATACACGATATGTAGCCAAAACCGTTCAAACACAATAATTATAATGCCAGAATTCGGCAACGTGTGTGTGTGTGTGACGCTTTTTGATTTGGCGATATTGGTCGGTGGTACAATGCGTAAGTTCTAATAAATCATATACCTTATCGAATATGTGTGAACTTATTTGAAATATTCTGCTTTTGCTGTATTCTTCCTCCGGTTCTCAAGAATTTTGGAGGAGGGTCCCTCATTCGGGACCCTTTGAACATGTTTTCCGCTTAGTTTTCATATAAAATAACTTTTCGGGGTGTCGGATGCAGCTCTAAACCCTTTGGGTGGGCTCGATTATCCGGAGTAAATAAGTATTTGAAAAATATTGGGTATACTTGCGTATTATGTCACTGACCAATTTCTTCATATCAAAACATGTCGCCAAATGCCTGTAATATGCAGCCAATAATGGAAGCCCGTTCCAATCATGTTAAAACATTATAATTGTAAGGATAATTATAAGGCATTTGTGGTAATATTTGTTAATAGAGAACGTCTTTTGATTTGGAAAATTGGGCTGACAGTATAATACATAAGTAATAAATATTTAATGGGTTCGAGATAAATTTCTAGATTTAAAAAACGCGTCATTACCTTCAATTACATCAATAAATATTAAGCTTAAAAAGCAGCATGATTCTCAGCAACTATTTTGTATGTATCATCTAAAAATTTAAATATAAAATTAAGTATCATAAAGTGATCACATATTATTTAAATACATAAATCCTTTATTTTTATATGTAAATCATCTTTAAAAAATTGTTACGTGTTTAACTCTCCTTTAAATTATTTCTCCTAGAATTTGAAGCTCTTTCTCTCTAATAAAATATATTTAAATGTCGTAAAATTTTTAAAAAGTTTTCATTGAATACTAAAGCGGTGCTTTAGATTTATCCATTTAGACTTAGTTATAAGTTTTACAAAGTCTACTTTTTAAGATAATTGAGCTCAATTGCAATTTTTATTTTTCTTGTTCCTAAAGGTCATGTAATTTTTCGATAAAAAAATTCAAAGGGTGGAAATAAAGGTAATATTAAAAAATCATACTTAAATGTTATACCTAATTAAGTGAATAAAATCTCACGGCTTAATATTATATATATTTTTAAAGAGTATCCAGTTTGTTACTATTTTTTAATTCTATTTTTAATTTTCATTTCTTCTTCAATTCTTTATTTTTAAGTTTAGTTTCTTCTTTAGTTTCTTTGAATGTTTTGCTGGTTCTTTTTTCTTTGTTTTAATTCTTCACTCATTTGATATTATTTTGTGATTTTTCGTTCATTACAGCAATTTATTTCTACTTATAATTTAAATATATTTTTAGACGAATAGAAATAATACATACTGCATCTAAAAGATTTAACTGGAATCAAAATCTCTTAAGGGAGAATCTTTTTTTTCAGTTGCAGCCGCTGAAGTATATTGAGGATTCTTAGTATTTTAAAAAATGCAGATTTATTTAGTTATCGTAAAATGTGGCGTATAACGCAAACACACATATACTTTCAAGCAGCATTTTTTAATTTTTAGGTATATTAACCGTATAACACGCACCCTCTTTCTTATGATGAAACCTGAAACGTACAAATGCAATGATCTTATGTTTTGAAGTCATTCATTTGAGGTATTATCCATGTCTTTTTAAAACTATTATACTTCTAGAAGTACAAACCTTTTAAATTTATAAGATGTGTTATTTTTTAAAAAAAATGAAAAGTATTTCGATATATGTGTAGAAGACTTAATTTTATTTATAGCTCATCTTTTTTTTTTTAAAGCTATCATTTTTATATTCGGCTTATAACGCACACCCGTAATTTTCGATTTTATTTTATGTGTTAAAAGTGCGCGTTATACTCCGGATTTTACAACAATTAAAACACACACAACGCAAACAGAGACAAACACACATCACAACGACACGCGGACACTAATACGATAAACAAAAGCATTTTTTGATCGCTCTGGAGATCTCAGCTTTTATAGTTTTATATATATTAATTAAGCAAAAATTTGAAATTATAAGAATCCTAGAATACAAAATCCCATTTCAAAATATCAATGGCGAATATAAAAACGTAATAAAATACCAACGTTTTCAAACAAAAATTAAAAATTTATCAGATAAAAATTATTAAAATATCCAAGCGCAACCTCCGACTTAGAGCCGATATGTGGGGTTAAAATAGTTTGATGTCTCCAATCTTCCCCCTATTGCGATTTGGTAAGCTAATCTGGAAATATCCGAATCCTCAAAAATTAAAAATTTTAGTTGAGCTATTTAAATTGAAAATACCGAAAGAATCATTGGGCTAAATTTCAGAACTATTAAAATTTCTAAGGATATCACTGATTTCGAACAGTGAAACAGGATTAAACAACGCTTTGTGGGTCCACCTTCCCCGTTCAGCAGAAATTTTCAACTGAATAGAAAAACAGAACCCTGTTGAAAATTAGGCCTGTATCTACCTACACGTTGGAGGAACACAGAACTATAAAAATAAAATGAATATATGAATAATGAGAATGAAAAGAGGTTTTTCACACATAGAAATGAATATTAAAAGAAAATTTCAAAAATAATTAACAAGAAAAACAAAGATAAACACTTACATATCTTTAAGCTAATCAGTAAATTTTTTTAAGATGATGCGTTCAAATCGAAACTGACACACTAAATGACGTGTTCAGTGTTAATGCATAGAAGTAAAAAGCAGAGACGTGTATATCTAGATATATATTATAAATGCGAAAGTTTGTGAGGATGTTTGGCTGTCTTTCACGCAAAAACAACTGAATGGATTTTAATGAAACTTTGCAATAGAATAACACATCAGAATAACACATAGGCTATAATTTATAGCATATAGGCTATAATTTATAAAGATATTGTGTTAAGTGTCCAAAATATAACGATATTTGTCAAGTAAGTAGGAAAAATACTGCCTTCTGCAAGCAATTCTGACGTGCGCTGCAAAAAAGACCACAACTGCAATATCTATCTTTTATTTATGAAGAAAAAAAATTTTTTTGTCTACGCAAGACGAGGGCTTTTAATTTATTCCTGTGCTCAGTGTAATCCCTATTTTCTTATGTCAGAATAAAACGAAGCTTTGAAGGGAGATGTTGTTTTAAATCCCTCTTTATTTGAATGGCTACTATTGATTTTTTTCATGAGTGAATATGCTTATATCAAAATAAATACTTTTATCGCTTCTGGTACTTAAAGTAAATAAACTTTGTCTTTCACACTACATAATTTGTTTGTGGTTAGTAGTTAATTATAAAGGTATAATAAACGTTAATATAATTATAACGTTAGATATATTTATAACGTTATTTATATTGCATTTTTTTAAGTATAAAAATAATAACTACTGTATTGTATTTTTTGGAGTTAGTGAGTGAATATTAACGTCGCAACGGAATATTGGCAACGGACCACGTAATTTTGAACCATGGTCAAGTGACGTGGACGACACCTGAGCTGGCACCCCTTCTCCTAACTACCACACCACACCAACTTAGAAGGAATATTTTACCAATACTTATCAGGAATATTCTTTGAAATCCACCCTTCCAAGATATATGGCAGCACGGGTTCTATGATGAGTATTTTAGCAGGGAAGGCGAATAGTTATGTAGAAGATATTGCGTTTTCAGCTGTCGGCGTTTTCATCGGATTGCAAAGATTCTTATTTTTGTCCGGAAATAATAGTTTATGTCAAAATTTAAGTGTCTTATGTTTTTGTATGTTAATGAAGACCTTAGAAAACGATTTGACTATTTATTTTAAGGGAACGGTGTATATAGTTAATTTTACAGTGTGGAATATCTTTAATTAATTTATTAGCTCTAACGGATTATTTTTCCCAAAGTGGAGTATATTGTTTATGTATATTCCTTTTGAATGTAGTGATCCAAAAAAAAATTATTGTATGAAAAAACTGCTGTAAAACATTATGCGGTATATAAAGTATTAACGTGCATCGCTCCCCTACACGGCGGGTCTTACAAAGAAGCTGGAGCTATGAAAGTAGCTAGACATTTGGCAACTTGACTCTATCGTTAACATTTCGCTGTTTTTCATTGAATCGCCATTATAATTTAAGAAACGGCTTTGCTTGCGAATATTACAATTTTAACATAAAATAAATACAACATAAAGTAATATTAATGTATTACACTTTCAGATATATAAATTATTTACACTATTTTAAGCGTTCATTACACAAAACTTTTAACAACGTCTTACTTTTGCTGAGCAGAGATCGGCTTATGGAGGTATTTTCAAAAATCGACCCTCAAGAGAGTTACGGGGAATTATAAATAAAAAAAATCTTTTTTATCAGCTATTAGATCTATATACTTAAATTTTAACAAAGGTGTTTTTTTTTTGTTCAGCTGAGATATGCAAAAAGCTTTTTTGTTTAATTTGTAATTCACGTAAAATTAACTCATTAAAAACTTCTTTATCCTTCAATCTGTGTTGTTTAATTTTTCAGTTCACCCGTGCGAAGAACGGGTATACCAGCTAGTATGCATATATATATACGCCTCTGCTTTTCATGAATGCCTGTCTGAAACTGGAGAAACACTCAAAATTTGAATTACACAATATGAAAACATAAATGTAGAATTTATATTAATTAATTAGTCTGGATTTTTTTCACTAACTATATCAATTTAAAATAAAGTTAATAAAATATAGCACCAATTACCTAATAAGAAATTTCTGATGCTCTTTGATAAAGCAGTCGATATAAATGATGATTAAAAGTTATAATTACCAACAAAAAAATTCAATGTTACCAAATCGTCTGCCCAACAGTAAACAAAATAACTTATAATAATAATATAAAAGATGTATTTTTCTCCCTTTCTAAGAAAGGAAGTATTATCATTCCATTACATTTTTTTCATCGCGTTCTAATTTTAGAAAAAGCACTTTAAGTAAATTACTGACTATAACCAAATTAATTTTGACTCAACCATAAAATTTCATTTAATCTAAATGCATCATTATATTAGTTTAAACAAATTACCATCATTTTATTTTAGCTATTTCTAATAATTGCATTGGAACTATTTATTTCAATTATCTAATATTAAACAAATATTTATCATATGATGTTTGATATATAGTTATTAAATTAACGAGGAGAAAGTGATGCCTTTACGTTTTTCTTTATCATTGGTAATGTTTTTTCAGAATTCTTTTATGGTGAATCTTATAACTTTTTTCTTTGTGTTGCTTTAATAGATTAAATACTGCCATAATTTGCATCAAATTCAAATTACTGATATAAATCTTATTTAAATTTAATAATAGGATTTTTTTTATTTATTTGAGATCGAAATGATTAATTGTTTACATTTTATTTTTGTGAAATAACTAAGATT
This sequence comes from Trichonephila inaurata madagascariensis, assembly GCA_019973955.1. NCBI lineage: Eukaryota > Metazoa > Arthropoda > Arachnida > Araneae > Nephilidae > Trichonephila > Trichonephila inaurata. Next base: position 57,337 of record BMAV01021459.1, read on the forward strand.
TATATGACTTTAATTTCGATACTGAAATTAAAAATTTAATGTAGAAAAAGAAATAAAAATACCTATTTTATTACAGTTCTAGAGGTAAAGAAAAATTTATTGGTATTTGGATATTTTTCTGTTTAGTATACTCGTATTTAGAACATTGATCAAAGATAAGCAACGGAACTTTTCATTGAATCTTCAGAGCTACCTGCCAAGTACAGCCTTATGTGTTGATAATAAGATTGTTACGAATTTTGCGTAAAAAATACTTAAAATAGTGTAAAAATTTATATCTGGGATGTGTAATACGTTAACATTACTTTCTGTTGTATTTATTTTATGTTAAAATTGTTATATTCGCAAGCAACGCCGTTCCTTTCTTTATAATTGTGATTCAATGAAAACTTGGTGAAATTATGACGATGAGCCAAGTTGGCATCATTTTGCGACCATATCGATTGATCTGGAAATTAGTGGAGAAATATACTAATATCACTATCTAGGACGCAAGTGGATTTTTTTCGAAGGATCCGCGATGTCTATAAATAGGGAGTCACTCACCGAAGCTGAGTAGGATTTGTTTGATTGCGATTAGTTAGCCTTGTTTTGACCGTGAAGAGTCGACCAGTGATTAGTGATTACTTCGGCTGTTGAATAGGTCGAGCGAGAGCTTGAATAATTTTGAAACGTACTTGTATTTTAAACACCGATAGTTGTGTCTAAGTGCCGAAGAAGGTGTAAAAGCCTTCTGAGATTTACTAAGAGAATTTGAGTACTACATGCTCTATTTCAAGGATTATTTTTCGACAATAAATTACATCACTCCTGAAAAACTGTCTTGCTCTTTGAGACTGATTGCATAAAATCCTCGGACCTCGATCTACGTAACAATATTAATAATGAGAGATTTCGTACGGCATATATATATATATATATATATAGCTAAAATAAAGGGCAATCGCAAGTTGTGGCGTTCATATTTTTGTCAAAGATTATTTTATTTTATTTAAAAACTCATTTCGTATGATTTAATTAAACAACTCTACTCAAAATATTAGAATAACCTCAAAGGCATTTGCAATGTGCTATAAAATGCATAATATGCATAATAATTAAAAATGGAAACAAATGAACAAATTATGAAGTCTTCACAAAAAGTTGACATGTAATTGGTTGCTCAAATGCGCCGTTAGAAGCTAATAGATATTTTAATTAAAAAATATAGTAAAATTATTCAAAAAATAAATAAATAAAATATTTTCAGGAGAGCAATTCAGAATATGAAAATGTTTATAGAATTTTGTGACTGATCAGCATTGATGATGAAATTTCCACAAATGCCTCTGTAAAGTTAATACACTTACGAAAACTTGTTTGAAAGATAGCTTTGGGACACATGAAAACATGAACCGGACTCTATTACGCTTTGAGGCACTTAGTCAACAAACGATTGCCGAGTAAAAGGATTCTTCCCAAGAAACTATAAATAAAATTTTAAGATTATTCTAAAAATCAAAATTTTTAAAATAATCGTCCAATTAGTGGGCGTGAAAGAATGACCATGCTTTGACAAGGTAAAATGCTGAATTATTTTGTGGAAGTAAAGTTGCTTCTGAAGTCGTTAAGTAAAATGTGGCGAAAACAAAGAGTTGATAACTCAACATTTATCGTGTGATAACCCCCTACCTAGGGAAACCATCTCTTCATCTACTCGACCTAGATTTGTGGGATGTAATGATTGATGACACAAGCCAGCCATAATAAAACCAATTTATTATTTTCAATTATAATAATCAAAGACAGTCTTACTCTAGGAAGGAAATCGGAAGTGATATATCATAACCCTAAATCCTATGTGAATAAGACCCTGGAACCCTAACCGCTTAACTGTAAGTAAATCTTAATCTTCCTTAATTTCTTTGACTTGCTAAAGACCGTTCTATAGTTAAGCTTCCAAGTTCAGATCCTTACCATAAGCTCACGGCGTTCAGCATCTCAGCTTCCTTTCCTCCTTCCCCTTACGATTACTAAACCTCCACTATATATCTACTAACTAATCTGCATATCAAGGTTTCTTCTTGAGAGGACTAACTGTGAAATAACTCAATTAATGACCCTAAAGATTCCCCAAGAGGATTAGTAGGAAAAACTGCTTAAAGCCCCGTCACAACTGCGATGACTCCATGAATTTAATTTTGACTCCATGAATTTTCGGTCACTTGTCCCCAATACAATACCTCTATCAAATTACTGGTAAAAAAGATTCAGAGCACGCTGATGGAAAGACAAATTTCAATGCAATACTTAGGACTAGAAGGAGGCCATTATAGAGATGAATCGATATTTTGCGTTTCCCATAACCATTATTGTATCCTTGTTGTTGTGTTGTTGCTAATCTTCCAGTCTGACGAAATCAGACAAGATCTATCAGGCTGTTGACTCTTAAAAAGTAGAACGTAAGAAGGTTATGCGTAGGATTGCAATATCGGACAAAAGCTCAATACCGGTATTTGGTACTATTTAGGTCTTAATACTGGGATACCGGTTTTAATACCGGTAGTAGAAATTTTTAGAAAAAGGAAGAAAACACATGTGTTTCTTTGTTTTATTTGCCAGTTTCATTAGAGAGTGTTAATGTCTCAAAAAAATAATGTGTAACTTGAAAATTATAACAGTATATAACAAAAAAAGTGTAAAGGAACACCTTAATTATTTAAATCACAAAAGTGTAAATATCACTATTCAGTCTGTGGTTTTCATATCATATGAATAATGAAACCAAACCGAAGTATTATCAACTGTGATTGTTTTATGTTCTTTGAAGTTATTCTTATTCATTGTTATGAGTATACATACATAGTAAATCTGAAAAATATTTTGAACTCTAAAGTAAGACATGCATATACAATTTGAATAATAAACCAATTAAAAAATATTGAAATATTACGCACTTTCTTCACAACTGCAACCTTGTTTTCATGGATACGAATATGAGACTACGAATCCTGCGCTTGTGCAGTGTCGCTCTGAGAGGTAACAGGATAGTTTTGGCCCGCCTCCTTGGGATGATTCACATATTTTATCGCTTCTCTTAATTGTTCGATGTAACTATGTATTCACTGTCTAATTAATTTAGCCCGTTAAGGAAACATAAAAACAAAAACGTATACTATTTTGCTATATTGGCGATCCCTGAACATATAGTGGAGAAAATTTTAAAAATTTTTAGTAAATACTGAAAAAACGATCTTTAAACTTGTGAATACCGGCATTACAAAATTGTACAAATGACTCAAAATACCGGTATTCGGTATTGCAATCCCAATTTTATGCGTATAGTTATCTTCTTGTATGTGTAGAGTAACAAATAAGAATTTTTTAATAACATAGCTGTAAGCGCTTAGTTACGTTTAACACCTATGTCCCTCTGATTTGAGGATTTATGACTTAATGAATACCGTAAAATATTCAATGAAAGCCAAAGATTTCCAAAGTTTTTGTTAACGTGAAACAAACAACTTCATTGAAATCAAATAATAACTTCCATTTAAGTTAACAACAAACTTTAATAATCTATAAATTACCAATAGTTAATCGGTTGAGAGCCGGGTATAACGCCAGATCCACTCGCTTCAAAGGGTACATACATCTGGTGAGTGTAATCACTTTTATAAATACAAGGGGGAGGGCTACCACAATTTTCTGGCGTGAATAATCCTCGCCAAGGGACGATGAATTGGGGTTTTAACATGACTGAGTCTTTGAAAAGTTATGTATTTTGACGAAAAGGGTAAATTCCGAAGTATACACCTAAGTACTTCGTCCTTTTTTCCATCTTTGGAAAAATTATTTGGCAATGATTTTATTTTCCAATTAAGATTCAGTATCTTCCCACACACCTAAGATCACCATTGCTTCGCTTAAGAACTATAAAATCAAACATTCTTTTTGGCCAACCAATTCGCCCAATTTAAGCCTTATAGGGCCAGGGTAAGCATTAAGTTGATCACGATCGACCGGTGGACCAACAAGACATTTTGGGGTGACCGCTTTCACTAAGACCTAATAATCATTCCATCACATGAAGGTCTAGAAAAACCGTATTTATTCGAATCTAAGCCGCCATCAATTCTAACTAACGTCCCAAATTCTCAACATGATTTTCTGAAAATTAAAAAATAGTCTAAAATGGTTTATCGATATCCAATTTTACGAAATTAATATAAATCTAAAAGGAAAAACTAATAAGAAGTGAATAATTAATTATTTTATCAGTATTATAAACTTTTAAATACATGCATGAAGCTGCAAATGCTCTAAATACCCCATCCAACAATTTTTCCCCCCTTCGATTCTAAGCTACGCACAATTTTAAGATGGATTAACATTGGGGGAAAATGTGGCTTAGATTTGAGTATATACGGTATTTTGAAAAATACGGAGGAGGTTATTTTACGAAGAAAATCGTAAAATGTTCGTGGTTCCAAGAAAAAGTTCGCAAAATGGAGAAATTAGTAAAATAGAGGTTCGTAAAATGGAGGTCCGACTGCCTTGTATACTTTCTTTTAGCTCACTACACCAACGCCACTAGATGGACAGCAACACCTTAAAAAAATTAGAAGTAGCCCGCGCGCGCGCGTACCCTGGAAAAGTCTGCCCACCCCTGTTATAGGGAATATGTAGGACTTAATGAGGAGCCCTTAGGATTTAGTTTTTAAAAAAATGTGTACTCGTGAAAAGTGCAAAATTAGTTAGGCAATTATCTGCAAAATTGAATGCTAAAAATTACTGCATAGCGTGACAAATGGTGGGCATGATATTATTAAGTCCAAGGAAGATGCCACTAAATATTAACTATTCACGACGTTTTTATTTTAAATGAATTATACTATTTGTGCATATTCTAATTTTTTAAGCCTTTCTGGCAATTTTTTTGACAAAACATTTAAGGAAAGACTCATTGCGAAAAACTTTACATCACATTGATTTACGCTTTACAACATCACAACATTACATTACGCTCATCTACGAATTGCGTTCAATTTGAGATGACTCGGTTTATAATCCTCAAGCATTTATTTCTATGGGAAAATTACAAATCTCAAACACTTTGAACTACATTTTTCATTATTCTAATATTCTGAATTGGAGTCGTACATATTAACAGGTCCACTCGTATGATAAAATTAATGTTTAAGAAATGCTTAAATAATTTCAATAGCGACCTTGATTTTATTATGAACCGTATAGATCCGCATTTGTCGCAGAAATCCATTGCATATGAAAAAGTGAAGTGTACTTTTAATAATTTTTTTACAAGTAATACAGAACTAAGAGTAGTTGTTGACGTATGTGTATAGGATATAATTCACTGTAAACCTACCAGTTGGAAAAGGATTAACCATCCCTTAATACCTTTACAAAATTATAACTATACTGATGTCCTTGTTGTTTCTTCTTAACATAACTATATATCCAAAAATATCAGAGGTCCTTCTCGATATAATAATTTAAAAATCATATTAACTCTGCATTATCTTTTTTTAATGGCCATGTCTGAGTTCAAGAAGACTCACCGAGTAGGATTAATGCTCGTTAAATCTGCCGTGGCTCTAAGCCCTTCCGTGGCGTGGTGTGGTTGTCTGCAGACGGGTGAGAGCTCGGGTGTCCTCGTTCTTTGATCGTGGTTCAAAATTAAAATACTCGTCGCCATTACTATTATGTGAAGTTAATAAAAACTCACTCATTTTATTTTTTTATAATACTATTAATTTTATTAATCTTATAATTTATTTTTAAAATTTCTATTAAATTTTTTAGCAAAAAAGAAAATCAGGCAAAATACTTCAAAAAGTACTAAACGTAAATAACTGAATTTTTTTTTCAGTTAAATTTTAAAGCTTAAGTGAATAAAGATCTTTTACAATTAAAACGTTCTTATTACGGAAAAGAAAAACAAAATCTTTTCATTTATATAAAGATAAATAATTGCGTATGAAAAATGAAAAGGTTATAGTAGCGAATGTGGAACACATAATAACTGTTTTGTTCCTTACCATCAAGAAGATCATCAAATAATTTCTTCAATTACTTGTAAAATATTCACTAATTATAAATAATCTTTTTAATCCACTACTTTAAAAAAAAAGCCACGTAATTATTTTCAAATATTTTTTCTGAACTAAAAATTCATGTTGTCATTCCTAATGTATTCCGCTGGATGGAAATGAATACTTGGGCAATATATAAAACTACAATCAAATCTTAATCTTTTCTTTCTTTCATTTTGAATACGCATTGAATCCATTGAATAATTCTCCTTTAAAAGTGCATGAACCAAAAGCGGAAACTTCAAAATACAAACGAAACAACGGTTCTTCGTTTTTTTTTAAAAAAAGAAATATTTTATCAGAGGGTGAATGAGAGAGAAAAATAAAACAAAATTAAGAAACTTTTATTATTCGATACTTAAATACTTCTTGATAATAAAAAAAAGCACAACAGGAATTAAAAAAAATGAGCATGAAATATTTTTCAGAGCAGTTTAATTATCTAAAATCCAACAAAAGAACGGTAGAACAATTTTATCCAATTTTTTAATATTTCTTTTGTAATGAGAAAAATCAAAGATACATAATATTTAATGAAAAATCAATAATGTCTCAAAATTCGGATTTTTTTTTTTTGGATGAGACTTTTTTTTTTCTTAATTCATTAAGCGTATATCACAAATTTGGAAAAAAATAAAGCTTCTTTTTATTATATAAAAGCTTTAATCTTTAAATATAACAAGGATATACCTCTTAATACATTCAACTATTACGTTTTTCGATTTAAAAAAGCTATATTTAAATGACCGATAAAACAAAAGGGTAGAAAATATACTTTTATTTTCTTCTTCCGTGTACATTCTTTTTAGCCGACATATCTTAAATTACTAGTTTCCTGATTAAACTTTCAATGAAATGATTAGTAAGAGAAAATATAAAACAAAAATAAAAGTAATTTATCATGTTAGGGAAGTAGAACTGTAATTGTAACTTTCCAAAAAAGTTTTTCTCATACATATTTTTTATGATAAGCTATCAAATATTTAAAAAAAATTGTAACTAATTTTTCAGATAAATCATTGTTGAAACTTCTGTTAATAAAAAACAATTAGAAAACTTTTTGACTTCTGGAAAAGGTATGGAATATATATGTGGAGAGTTAAGTATGATTTTAAAACAGTAATTCTCCTTTACGAAGTGACCGCGGTAACCTATTAATCAAGGTCACGGATTCGTGACTGGTGCGTCATGAGCTCGAGCCTAGTGTCGCTGAAAACCCGCCATGTTGAGGGGGCCGTTGCATGTTAAATCTGTTGAGGCTTAAATGTCCTTCCATGGTGTGGTGTGGAAGTTAGGGGAGAAGGTGCCAGCTCAGGTTGTGATATGGTCGTTCTATGGCGACCATATCTTTGATTGTCAGCGTGAATTAGAGGTGTGGGATTCTCGAAATGAATCGACATTTTAAAATTCTTAATATGACTTTATTAAGAATATAACTTAAATTTCTAATAAATTAGATAAACTTATATTAAGTGAGAATAAACCAAACACACAGCTGTAGTTAAACCTGATCGCGTAACTTGGATCACTTATCTAAATAATTATATTATCCGCCTACTTTCAATTCTGATAATATTACAAGTCCTAATATCAAATAATCAGTCCTACCTTGATTCAAGCTAAGGTTCAATCAGTGTTCAGAGACTTTAGGCGCGCGTTTAATGGTATACACCTTGTAATAATGGCTGGAAATCTTGGTAACCTTTTGATAGGCCGTCAATTCACACTTCTATCTCTTCTAAGCATAACTTTCTCTAAATTGCCGTCCTGCTTACTGAAACTCCTGTTCTTTAAAAAGCTATCTTATTTGCGATTCACAATTGTATTTCACTTCTTGGATTTGGGTTGGAAAAGATTTGCCATTAATCTTGGCCGTCAAAGAACCCAGAGGTTATATTACAGAAAAGACGCGTGAGCCCGTCACAAGGTGACGTCTTCGTCACTTAACCATGGTTTAAAATTACGAAATCCGTCGCCAGTCCCCCTCGTGCTGCTAAATAGTAGTAAAAATAGTAAATATAATAATAATAGTAAACCAATCTCAAGTATGACAATGTTAAAATCATTGTTACTCCACAAAATTTATAAGGCCATTCGTTACTTTGTGATACCCCTCCCCCTGCCCGGGGGTATCATCTCTTCATCCACGCGACCTAGATTTGTAGGGATAAAGGGACCACTCGATCCTTCCATAATAAATCTAGTTTATTATTATCTCAATATATATTAATCAATGCAACCCAAGTCTTACAAGGAAAATCAGATCAGGAATGATACGACGTATTTATTAATACTAAGTTAAATTAGCATCTGCAATCCTACTCACTACCTTTGTGATAAATTAACCTCCGAATCTTTATCTATAGCAATTTCTAAACTAGCTAGAGTCCGCTCTATAATTAAACTTTACTAATCAATCTCTTGCCGATATCTCTTGCAATCAGCAACCAAGCTTCATGTCTCCATCTTGTATATTCAATTCCTTTAATATTATTCTTCTATATATATCATTATCCGACTTGATCCATCTTCTCTTCAACTTTCTGGCTTCTAACCGACTTCTATATTACTCTCCGGCCTCCAGCCGACCTACTCGCGAATGCAAAAGCTTCAATATATATAATCATTCACTAATCTGCATATGGCGTTTTCTTCTTGAGAAGGTTAAATTGAAATGCCATTATGGCCCCAAAGATTCCCCAAGAAGATTAGTTTAGAAGGCGCTATAAAGCCCCGTCACAACTTCTATCAAATAGTTATGCTAAATTGAGTTTTTACTATGCTGGATGGGTGACGTAGTTCTTTAGGCGTTGGCCTTGTACGCCCAAACTTGCGGGTTCGAACCCGGCCCAAGTTGGTGGAATTTCATGATTCAAAAAGTCGACAGCGTCCATATCATATGTTTATGCGGCATGTTAAAAATCCCTAGAGGGCCTGTTTGGCTTGGGTGCTCTGGGCAAAATTAAATTCTGAGTACGATTTTGCATCGTCAAAACTCAGGTGCCTTCGTCTGGGGAGGAAACTGGTGTCAAAATTTCATCGTGTCGATTGTTATCCACCTACATGTGTGCCACATTAAAAGGGATAGCAGCTCCCGATGAATGTACTATGTCTGCAGTGGTAATTACCAATCCGCAGCCCCATTTGAAAGAAGATTTTTCTTTTTTTACTTAAGCAAAATTTCATGAGAATCAGATTTATGAGGTTCGTTGCCAGTAATCCTCATGTTTCTTCAGAGTGCAGCGTAAATTAAAATTAAATCAAATTATGATAATTGGAATAGTATATTTTTAAAACGAACTAAGCAACATTCCATGTCTTGCCTGTTTGTCTCGATAACATTATTTTCATTCAAAAGTAGAGGACTGCAAACTTGGAAATCTCCTAGCGTATCAAGTAACACACTCATTTAGCAACAGAAAGAAAAAAACATTACTAAAATTTATGAAATTTAGAAAACTTTAAATGGTACAATTTTACAAAGTTTGAGAATTGAGTTAATTAAAGTATGGCAAATTGTGTGTGATTTAAGCATTTGACACAGGCATTTTCCAAAAGAAAAATCTTTTTTTCAGAAGTTAAGCAACTCTCATCAACTTCATGACTTTGTTCACACGTTAACACACATATTGTAATTTGTTGTCCGAAAAGGCTATTGATAACAAACTACATTTGTGTACATTCTAATAGTACTTCAGATATTCAGGAAAAATCTTGGCTATGGTGTGTTAAATGCTGTCTGTTTTATACTCTTTGAATACGGAATAAAAAAAGGTGCATTTTAAGCACTGGATGCTTATTTTTATTGTTAAGTCAAAAATGCCCCACAAGAGGCAGACAAGATATGCAGTGTTTATGATGAAGGAGCTGAAAGAACTATTCAGAAGTAATTTTCTAGGTTTAAAGCTGGTGATTTCAAGCCTGAAGATCAAGAACTCCCAAGTTGATTCTTCATTACAAATAAAGACCAAATTAAAACACTGATAGAAAATAATGTTGCGAACATAAAAAACGAGCCCTACGTGAAAACCACTTTGTTGTATGGATTTCGCACGATTCAATGAAGAAAAAATATATCATGGATCATTTCCATTTGTGACTCGCTTGACTACGGTAAAACACCTTTAAAAAGTAGCGAAAAGGGAAAAGGAAAAAAAAATTTATAATAATTTTGGAGAAAGCGGAATGAACCATCTTTAAAAATCGGTCCTCGTCCGAAGAAGGTCCTTGCTCTGTGTCTGGTAGGTAGGAAAAGAATCCTACATTATGAGGTTTCACCAAAATCAGGGATTTAAAGAAGTATTGTTCACAATTAGACATCAATTGTTCAAAAAAATTTCAGATACAGCTCATTGAAGGGCCTCATGTGTGTTCTAGACATCCACAAAAGTTTCGGAGCTGGTTTTATTCTACCTTCAACCTATTCATCAAAAATCGCTCTTTCTCATTTTCACCTATTTCAATCATTACAAAATTCACTTAGTGAGAAAAATTTCAATTCTTTGGTCGAGATAAAAAAAAATCCCCGACAAAGTTTTCACTGAAAACCCTCAGAGATTCTAGAATAATGGAATCTTCAAGTTGTATGAAAGCGTGGAAAAGGGTTGTAGAACAAATGACATTTAGTAAATGTGCACAAAAAATTAAAATCTACTAGTTTCAATTTTTCTTCAAAATTGGAAAACTTTCGGACACACACACACACACACAGCTCCATTAAATAAATTGATTCTATAATATTTAAATTAATTGGGCTTTCCATAAAACTTAAATGATTTGCGAGAATACTCCAACGTTTCTTTAATACCAAAAAAGATTTTCATTCTTTCATGCGACATCTGCTTCTTAAAAAGGAAGGCTTATGATATTACAAAATTCATTTTTAAAAAGAATCTCCCGCATTGCAAAATCAATTATTCAAACCATTACTGCGAGAATATTGAAAAACAGGTATCAAATAATAATGTTTGCCGCTTAATAATAAAATCTACATTTTTATCACCAAGAATCCCTTCTTATTTACCATTTCTTGATAAGCCATCAAATATTTGAAGCTCCTGCAGCCAGCCATTAGACGAAAATTATCGTTAAACTTCCTGCTGATGGTGACGTTTTCGAACGAATATTTTGAATGAAATTTTATTGGCTTTGATAGGATTCCGATCAAGCAACCTCTGTGCAAACTCAAATAGTTTGTTGACGTTATTCCATAGGTATTGATTTTAAAGGAAACCTAACATTGTTCTATCAGGATATGATTTTCAAACTTCGAAAGGCTAAGTTCTGGTAGATATAAGTATATAAAAGCCGAGAGAGATGAGTCCCATGAGGCTGTAATGAACAAAACTGGCAACTCGTAGGCGTGGTTAGAACGTTCGTGATTGATGAGGTGTCAGTATCAGAATATCTACTGCTCCAATTCTACCACGAGTTGAGTATTTTTAAGTGATAAGTCCCGACAGTTTATCACGATTAGGTCATTTTTATCCCTACGAAATGTCTCCGTTGATGTGATATTGATTTTGCATTATATGATTAAACAGAAACAACTTCGAGAGAAATTAGCTTTTTGATGATGGCAAACGTATAAAAATAATTTTATAGTAATCTCTGTTTCTGTCAATTTAAAAGCTTCCTGTCACTTTTGGTGAAGCTTTATTTTATAAATGTTTAAAGTTGTTTTTTTACCAGTTTACTTAAGGAAATAAGCGAAAAACGTGTCATAAATTATTCTGGAAGCAAACAGTAAATATTTATTTTGGGGTGGAAATGTGTAACGAAGATTAATAAATTAAATTTTTTTTCTTTTGTATAAATTTAATAATCTTGGGCCAGTAAAATTATAATGAAAAATAAGAACTCTCTTGTACTTTCATATATTCTTATAAGTAGTTTACATTAGCGTCATGTTTATCCATAGGAAAATGCGAATTGAGTTTTGAAATAAATATTCCATATTTGGCTTATAAATTTTTAAGCTAAATATTAACGTAAAAATATTTTTACAAGCATCATAGCATCAACAAATACAGTATGAATTTTAATGATTATTTAAGAAACCCCTCACGAGAATTATTATTAAATAATAAATTTAAAAAATTAAATTAATTAACAAAATTAATTACAATTATTTATACAAAAAAGTAAATTATTTTTGTGAGATTTTAATTTTTGCAATCGTATTATTGTTAAAAAATTGAAATATACTTGCTAAACGAAAAAAAAAATCGTTTGCTGATTTCTGTCGTTATTTAGATTACTCTCACATATGGTGCTTGAGAATATTTTCTTGTTGGACCAAAAGAAACGTAAATGAAAAAAAAATCAACTTTAAATTTATCGAATTATATTTATAATCAACTAAATGTGCATTCTTGTTTAATTTTAAAATGTTGTCAATTTTTATATTCCAGACTTTTAAAATAAGAAATTCAGATAATAAATAGGAAAAATAAATAAAAAGTTATATTGAAAGCAGTTAACAAATTTAATAGCTCAATAAATCCTCTCAGGTTTACTGTAATATGAATAAATCGAATTTTCCTATAATAATTAGCCTTTTTAGCTGTCACTTTTAAATAACTTAATTATAAACTTTGAAATGGATTAAGATAATCATTAATACCTCTAGTTTGATACTTTACTTAAATATCCAAAAATAAATAACTGTCATTGTGTTATTACACAGAGCTTAAAATACAGAGCATTTTTTTGGAATCTAAGCTTTTAAATTACTATGATATTTAAAATAAAACTATTTTTGTATAAGGAATTTAAAATTCACTACAGAAAAAAAAACAGTTTTCTAGATGTGTTTTTGCAAAATAATAAAATAAATTTTTATTAGCAAACGTAATCAAAAAAGTACATACAGGATGTCAACAAATTAGTTGGGCAATTGCATAAGTTAAGAACTTCCAAACTAATAAATGGAATTAACCCGTTTAAAGTCAAACAAGTAGTGATACATCCTCATTCACAGAGGACGTTAGGTGTCATAATGTAAGAATCCGAGGGGTTTAGAAAATCCTCATGCAATCATAGAACATTAAAGGGATGGTCTCGAAGTAAACTTGTTTTGTGCAGTGAGCTCCTCGAATGTTTATGACCCATTTTTCTTCGCCAAAAAGACTGCTAGAGGAATTATTTACCTAGGCATGCTATAGATTTTCCTTTGCCAATCATCAAATAAAAAATGCCAGGAGTTTACATTTTTCAACAGGATAGCGAGCGTTATCACTAACATATCGATGTTACATGTTACCAGAATGCAGAGGAACTAGTTTGGATTGGTAGTGGAAGGGCTTTTTAGGGGCCATCACGATCACCAGATCTTTCACCGTTGAGTTTAAGTGCATGGGGTTTGTAAACGATCTAGTGTGAATACCCAGCATTTTCCTGCAGCCAATCCAGAACTAAAATCAAGAATCCGCACTGAAATTGATTTGATCGACAGTAACCTGCTGTAAAATCTGTGGCAAGAACTGATTTATCGATGAGACATTAGCATGGTAACGATCTGAAGCCATTTCAAACATTTGTGATAATAATAATCTTTTTGGACTATTTCTCTATCTTACAACAATATGTACTTTAATTATTTTTTTTAAATTACAAGCAATAAATCATTCTTTTTGCCCAACTGATTTGTATAAACCTTGTATTGTAACAATATAGTCAATGGAAATGCATGGTTATTCATAATTCCCTCCAAGGTTTCGAAGCACTATAGTGGAAAAAAATAAGACAAATACCGCAAAAAAGAACATTTGAAAGAATATAGAAATATTTTAAGTTTTATTTACATACTTTATAGGTGTTCCATGTGTGAAACTTTGATTAAACTGCATACATCAATGCTATAGTCCTGTTCCTGTTGCACTCTACTCGACATGGTACTATTGACGTTATTGACAGCACATGTTATATTCTTCCCTTGTTATCCTTTATAATCCTTTTTTCCCATAAGACTAAATTTTCATAACCTCAATGCAGTGTGATGTTGCAGAACCGCTTGAAAAAATAACATGTGTTGACAATAACATTTATAGTACCATCTTGAATAGAGTGTAGTACCATACCATAGTACCATGTTGAATAGAGCGTGTAGTGCCATACCATAGTACCATGCTTAGTAGAGCAGAGATCGCCAAAGTGGTGGTCCGTGAGAAAATTTCGCTGGTCCCCAGAAAAATGTGGTATTCTTGGTAATGTCCCCCAGAAAATGTGGTAAAAGTGAATACCCTTTTCTTAGTGAACATCGATGAAAATTCTAATTCAATTCTCCACAACTTATTTGTGTGAAAAGGCCTTTTCATCTGTCACAGCCATCTAAACACGGTACCGATCTCAGCTTGAAATAAATGTCTTGCAGTAACAACATTGGATCCAAATATCCATAATCTTATTTCAAGTAAACAAATACATCCCTCACACTAGCAATGTATAACGCTAAATATTTTAATATGAAACCATTTTTTAATTGTTTTGTTTATTTTATTATGGTTTATTAATAAAGCTTATAATTAATAGTTTCATTTTATTAACAAAATACATTTTATGTGTTCTTGGATCACAATTTTTTTCATAAATATATTTAAATCCTATTAGTGGGCCGTGGGACATAAATTATGAATTTACTGGTCAGTGAGGTCAAAAAGTTTGGCGAACGCTGTAGTAGAGGGTGGCAGGAATTGGACTATTACATTGATGTACGCTCTGTGAATAAAACTTCACACATAGAACACCTGTAAAGCATGTAAATAAAACTTAGAATGTTTATATATTCTATCAAATGTCCTTTTTTGCTGAATACGTCTTAGTTTTTTACTACAGTGTTTCGAAATGCTGAAGGGAATTATGAATAACACTGTATTTGTTGTAAATTTCTATTAAATGCTAATTGAAGATAATACGCTTTATTAATTCTTTTTGGAAGCTTCACTAAAGTCCAAGTTTTTATCTAGATTAATTAAACAAATTTTAAAAATATCATTCACTTTTATACAAGATCTTCCTTAGGACTTAAGTAATTTTCAAGCAATGCACTTTTTTAGAAAAAATCTGATCAGTATAAGTTTTAAGGCATATACATTAGCACTATGTAAAAAGTAGCTATTAGTTTGAGAAACAACTGAATATATATATTAAAAAATGGAAATTCTACAAATATATAAAGGAGAAAAGCGACTCACTCACTCACCATCACGAAATCTCACGAGCCATTAGGCCTACAGTTTTGAAATTTGGAAGGCAGGCTTCTTTTGTTGAGTAGTGATACACTAAGAACGAGTTTTGTGAAAAAGCTGACAGTGAGATTTGGGGATTATTGATTAAAATTCTCCTATTTTTGAGCCTATTAAACCAACAGAATTCAAATTTAGTTTGAGTAGAGTTCCGTTTCTTCTTTTTGTTCTGTAGTTTATTTGTTTGAGTTGAGATCCGTTAAGAACACGTTTTGTCGAAATTGTCTTCCACAGTGGTGAAAAAGATATTCAAATATTTGTTTGAGATAGTATTTTAAATTGACAAATGAACCGTATTTCCGGGGTTTTCAGTTGTATTCATTTATTTTACTTCGCTATTTTATATACCGAATCATTTTTCCTATGAGTTTAATTTGCAATTAACTTGAAATTATTTAAAATATTGTTAAATTTTGACCTTAAATTTTTTTTACCATTCTGTCTTGATTGTTATATTATTTAATTCCCCTGTGCGAGAATAACGGGTATACCTTCTAGTAATAGCAATGTAAAATCTGCGTTCAGTAAAGAGATAAGTATAACAAAAATTTCAAATTTAAAATGTAAATAACAAATAATTCCCTTAGATAAAGATCACATAACCACTTTGAGAAAAAAATAGTTTCATTCGATTTCTTAGCACAGCAAAATTCTGTTTTCTATAACAACACTATAAAAGTCAAACGAACAATTAACTCTAAAAGGAATCGAAACAACACCAAAGTAAAACATAAAACATTGCCGTATTCTGAGCTTAAGTTCAAGCTTTCAGTTACAAAGCTTCCAACACCTGAATATTTAAAGTATGGGACTTTTTTCATAGAATGTTAATTTTCTTATCTCGTCTTCCAAAAAGCATTCTTGCGTTTCAAAATGTCTTTCCCAGGAAACATTTCCTTCATTTAGGCCTAACACTTTTATCTCGACGAAGGAAAGAACGCGACTTGGGCTCTAATCTTCTTTTCAAACTCGTGCTCTTCCACGGAACAAATGTTTTTTCCTTGCATGCAGTGGCTTCTGACAGTTACATTCTTAATGAGTAGTAATGCGCTGAAAGTTTGCTATGCAATGGTAACAAAATACTCATTCTAATTTGTTGAGGGTGAAACAAATCTCTTGGAGAAAAAAATTTGTAGAGTGCTCTCATATATTTTGGATGAATTTCTATTTTTGGAAGATGTGAAGTGAAGCAAATTCTGATAATGATGAGGATTTTAATAAATTTTCACTGAAATATTATATTTTTCATATATACATAAGATAAATAAAAAATAATACAAATATAAATGAATTGATAATTGATTGAATAACGTCGCATTTTCATACACGGGGGTTTTTAGCGACAGCCCCGATTTTGAACCAGGGAAGTGGTACGCACCTGAGCTGGCACCCTCTTTTAACCCCACACCCCAAACGGGGGGTTTTTTCCTCTCAACAGATTTAACGGTATCCTGCCCTAAGGCGGTCTTTAGTGGTATGGGCTCGAATGTAAAAAAGGCAAGCCAGACCCGATACCTATACCCCCGGCAGCCCCCAAAATATAAATAAAACAAGTAATAAAAAAAATGGTTTTAATCAACCTACTTAGATCAACAACGAAAATTTTTTTAGCTATTTTTTATTAAATAGTTAATTAATATAAATATGTATATCAAGGACAGAATCACAACATTAATTATAAATTTTTTAATTATCATTAAAGTATCGTATTGTTTTTTAATTTCAGCCCAACTGAATGCTTTAACACGTAAAAAAAAACCTTTTTTCACACAAGTTTTGCCCATTCCCAAAAGGGGGTCGTAAGTCCCAACGGGCTTATTTGAAATTTTTTAAAAATTTAGTTTTAATAAATTTAATTTTTTATTAATTAAAATTAAATTATTTTTTTTCATTGATTCTGTATAAATTTTTTCCAATTTTGGCCTTTAAAAATGTTTTTTATTAACGATTGAAAATTCCCCAAGATAAATAAAAAAACAAATATAGACAGTGGAGCTAATAGTAGGGAATTGAAAAAAAAAAGGAAAAACTTGAATCAGGAAAAATACTTTTAAACATGAATAAAAACGAGGTGGGGTTAAAATTTTGGACTGAATCAATAACTTGATGCCAATAACGTTGACAATACTATATTCAGTAGAATGTCAGAGCTGGATACAGGTTGATGAAAAGGGAACACAAACTTTCAAATAAGGCTGGTTTCACACATAGAGCTCCTGTAAAGCATGTAATGAAACTGAAAATATTTCTGTATTCTTTCAAATTTTCTTTTTGGCTTTATATCCGTCTTAAAAAATATTATAAATTAAATTTGTGAAAACATCCTCCTTTGAAATAAGACCCTTGAGCAACAACACACTTATTCCATTACTTGTAAATGTCATTAAAACATATCTGGAATCCATTTTTAGCCATGTCCTTTAATTCAGCCTGCGAAGACTTTTTTAATTTACAAAGGCCCAAAGTGACCCAGTTCGTGAAAAGTTTAAAACTCAGGAGGCTAAATCAGGGGAAGGGGTAAAACGGTTGTTTTTTTTTCATTTTTCTTCTTAAAAACCATTGCCCCGCAACCCTTCTGTTTTTAGCAAAAAGTCCAAAAAACCAAAAGGCCCGGCCAAAACTTTCCCTACCTTCCATGAAAAGCCGATGTAACTGAAAAGCTTGCGTTTGCGATAATGTGTTATTGTTGTACATACGATTCAACATTCCTTCATTCTCCGTAGCACTCTACAAAATTTGATATTCATTATCTGCTCTACAAATGTGCTTTCTTTCAATCGATGGTTACTAAATGCGTCCGTTTACAAAATACGATACCGTGATGAGCTACCGAAGGAAAAATCACTTTTAGCAATGGGAAAGAACACAGAAATGTTATCGTAGTCACTGTAATGCCAAATTTTTTCTTTTTATTGGCTCAGTCCGGGAACTTTTGAATCTTACCTTATATATATATAAATTTTTAGTCTTCCGGGGTTTTAAAACCCCCCTTTCCCCTAACCCAAAAAATTTTAAATTTTTTTAATTTTTTTCCTAGAGATTACCTTTTAATTTTTTTCCCAAAGGCCCATTTTTTGTAGAATATCCCACCATAAAAGATCTGTGTATTCCACTGTGCGTCTCTACTGTACTTGCGTGCGTGCGTGCTTGCGTGTGTGTGTTTTATGCGATGTTGTTCTTAGTTATGTTTTGGGGGGAAATGTTAACAGGAGATTGTGTTGTGTGTGGGTGTGTGTTTAATTATTTTAATAGTACTTCAATATTTTTAATTTCACATTAAGTAAATAGTTTTAATTCATTTTTCCTATTACAAGTTTGTTCAATAATAGCATTAGTGTATTTTAATTTCTTATAATGACACATTCATGACACTTTCTCCTTTTCGTATAACCCAGTAACATAGGCAAATTACAGGTGAAGGGTGGCTGGCCTCAAATCATTCTTCTAACCTGCATTCTGAGTCCTAAAGGATAAAAGTTTGCTAATGTACTCTATTGTACCTTACTACACTGTCTAGTTATACTTCTATGTATGCTTATTTAGGATTATAGCTTTTTGATATTTATATTACGATCATTATTATACATACATAATTAGTTCTCGAATCTTTTCATATCTTTGCAAATAATCTGTTTAATT
The DNA here is from genome assembly GCA_019973955.1 of Trichonephila inaurata madagascariensis. Taxonomy (NCBI): domain Eukaryota; kingdom Metazoa; phylum Arthropoda; class Arachnida; order Araneae; family Nephilidae; genus Trichonephila; species Trichonephila inaurata. The sequence continues at coordinate 76,316 of BMAV01021459.1, forward strand.
TCACGATTATTTTCCATTAACTCTGAAAACATTTAAATGATAACAATATTTCTCTCCGCATGAAAAATATATAAAAATTACACCTCTTTACAAAAAGTTGTTGGAATTTTTTTATCTTTATAAATAATTACTCATTACGATGTTAATTCCTTATACTGATGCATAGCAGAATCAATAATTTCACCTGATAAATTAATACTTTGGGAGTACTGCACAAATTATGCCATAAATAACACTTCAACTCCTAACTTATTTCCATCGTTTGTAGTCCACTTTTACCAGCTGTCAGACGATTTGACGATCAACCAAACGATTATGGTAAGTAGAAACGCAATCATTTTCAAAAAGACGATGATGAACTATTTTCGCCTGATTAAACTGCTTGCTAAACGTCTGTTTCTCGATTCATATTCACGCGATTTTATTCCACAATCAAACAGCCCGTGTTGTTTAAATTCGTAGGCTTAATATTTATCATCTGCTCACAACTTAACTGATTAAATTGTTCATCGTTTCTAAATCCGCCTTCCTTAGTGTATGCAAAACGTAAAAACTATATTTGTATAATGGTTCGAAACTTTATATTTCAAAGATGTTGAATAAAGTAATACGATAAAGAAAAGTTGAAGCAATTCTTGAAATAAATGGTTCGAATAAATTATATTGTTCATATTTCTTCTTATTTAGTTTTTAAATTACGTTTGCGTTAAATTATGTATACTAAAAGATGATGGTTTTTAAAGTTGTTTTGTTCTTTTTAAGTAGTTGTATTTTAAATAATTCTGGATAACGAACAGTTTTCTTTATTATCCATTTATCATTCCATCTTTATTATCCCACGGACATGGACATTCTATGAGTTCCATATTGGTTTTCTCGTTTACCGATTGTAGAACAGCTTTGTGTGAGATTTTATAGTACACTGTTTTTACACACTTATGCAGCGTAGCATTTATAAACTAATGGCTATATGGATACTATATTTTTACCACTTTCGAATTGCAATAAACATAGTTTTCTTTATTATTCTTAAGCATAAAATTGACTTTATGTATGTGCGAAAAAAATTAGTTAAGGTGATTGACTGCTTTGGGAATCGTGCTTTTCAAAAATTGTATAAATAATTTGTTGATTTTTTTTTCAATGTTTAGTGTTAGTTAAATTAAAATATACGTATAAAATTGTTTTAAAGCTGACTTGTGTAAAAGTACGAGAGCTTGAACTAAACGCGAAGCACATTTTCAGACAGAAAAATGACTCCCATTTCCCATGGAAATTTTTGCAATATTATAACTCATACCTCTGTTAACAATAAAGTGTTTTTAAAAATTTCAAAATATTCCATAAATACTTTCTTTTTCGTTTTAATATGTGAAGGCATAGCTTATTTAACATTACGGTATAGGAGAAAAAATACGAAACACATTTTATACCAGAAAAAATAAATCAACTTGGTTAAAATTTGGCAGTATGATAAAAAAATTCTGCTCTCTAAAGGATGGTGAAGCCAGAATATAATATTAATTTTTCATTTCTTTTACATCTGAAAAAATGTTCCAAAGTTGGGTCCTATAACATTAACCAAAGGCAGCCTTAAGAAATTATTACAAGAAAAAACTATTTATAAGCAATTTTTCAGCAAAAAATAATTTCATAACATTCTCCTGTTATGAAAAATGCTTCTGTAATGCAGGAATATTCATAATTCTCTACGTGATATTGAAACGCTATAGTAAAAAACAAATAAGACTAATAAAAGGCCAAAAAGAACATTTGAAACATTACAGAAGCGTTTCCAGCTTTGTTACATACTTTTACAGGTGTTCTATGTGTGAAACCTAATTTGAAAGTTTTCTACATGGCTAACATTAATGCGATAGTCTAGTTCTTGTTACACTCTACTGAAAGTGGTACTATCAACAGTTAATGACAGCAACTATTGTCATCTCCAAGTTATCCAAAAACAAGATCAAATTTTCGCAAACCCTTTCCCACGTGGTGCAACAGAACTGTATGAAAGGTCAACACTTGCTGTCAATAAAGTTGATTGGACCATGTTGAGTAAAGTGTGGCAGGAGCTGGACTATGAAATTGATGCATTCCGTGTAACCAAGGTTTCATACATAGAACATCGGTAAAGTATGTAAATAAAACTTGAAATGTATCTGTATTCTTTGAAATGTTTGTTTCTGCTGTATTCGTCCTATTTTACTATAGTGTATATAATTTATGAATAACCTTGTAATAATATTATGCTTATATGTATAGAACTAAGACTTATGAGCAGAACAGGAATTAGGGTTCTTGAAATATGTAATTTAGAATTGGATTTTATCATATTGTAATGTATCAGAGAAAAGTTAAAAAAAAAACAGCGGTTATATCGTTACAACTCTGAAAATAATGTGAATTTTTCAAAAATTGTAATATAGCCCCTGTATAAAAATTCTAGCTATATAGAGCCGAAATGTTATTATTAAAGAAACGTTTTTTATAAAAGGATTATTATTGAAAATACATTATTTTTTCTCAATTTTTTTTCCCAAAAAATTGCATCAAAATAGGTTTTTACTGCACTTATATTCTTAAATACAATTTTATATGTAAATTCTAATTCAACTGACACTAAGAATCAAAAAAAAAATTCATTTATACCGGGTTTCTAAACTGTGCCCCCCTTTTGGGGGGTAAAGTCTACGAGGGGGGGCGCGAGCATATTGAAAAGTCGAAAACAAAAGATTATTTTAAAAAAAATTTTAATTTATAGAAAGTAAACAAACAAAAAATAATAAAAATAAAATACTATTCACATGATATATTAAATTATAAGTGTATAAATCACACAATGTATTTTAAAATTTAAATTTAAACAATGCTAATTTAAAGAAAAAAAGAATAGTTACCAGTGACCCCATGGGAAAACATATAAAATTAATCCCAAAATTAACACTTATCTTGATAATTTGTACGGTTCATGATTATTCCCTTGACTGTCGATTAAAAATTACAGGGTTCGCTTCCCAAAGTCAACCGTTTTCCATGTAGGCGAGTGTGTGATGCATTTGAGGGAGGGAAGGAATAAAGAAGCAAATAATCTGAAATAAGTAAATCCTTCGCAAACATTGTCAAGGTCCTTCTATTGCATTCCAAAGCCTTCTGAATAATTGTATGGATAGCAGTTCACAGAATATCGTACTTCGGAAAGACGTATATATGCGTCCGTGGAAATTAGTGCTTTGGCTGAGCGAGACGTTTATATGCACCTGTGGCATTTAAGAGGTTAAAGTCGTGTCATAGTTTTAGCGTCAAAGTATAGTATTATTGAATTCAATACATTGTTATTGTATGAGAGGGGCGCGATAAAAATTATGATTGAATATTGGGTCACGAATATTGAAATTTTTAGAAGCACTGATTTATACTTAAAAAGCAAAGGATAAATGTGCTTGCGATAAAATCTCAATACGTTGAGTAAAATACAAAAACTTAGTTGAGTAGTAAAGCAATTTTCAGTGCAACAAAAAATAATTACAAAGTTTTTCTATTAATACCACTAAAAATGCAATAAATAAATATAAAATTACAGATGCACGAAACAGTGAAAAGAAAACTGAAAATTTATATGCAACTAAAATATAGACACAAAACGACATACATGCAAATTTCCACGATCTTATCGAATATAAAACAAAGGACGCGTTTCCTACAGCCTGCGCAAATACTATTATAGAATTCCAAGATGGTGGTGCACATCTTACATGAAATTCCATCCTAAACAAGAGCGACCATGTTCGATCGATCGGTGCATACCATACAGCGATGAATGGATGAATGAACTCCTCAAACGTGGAAAAAAATAAAATACGTACAGATCGGTTGTCTTTTATAAGTTACTGGTACAATTTAAAAAGTAATCCATGGAATCTAGCAATGATAAGCAATATTTGAAATTTCGATTATGGTGTGGAATGCTGTTCAGTTCAGAAGCCAGACCTATTTGAATTTTTAAACTATAGACAGTCTTTATTGAATTTCCAAGCAGTATTAGATAATTTATTGAATGAATAAATGAAGAATAAATTGGATTTTATAGCAAAATACTACAAAGATTCAAACTTCGCCAGCACATACAAGTTTAATATTTAAATTCTCTCAAACTAAACCAGTCTGCATTTAACCTGATTTAAAAATTATGAAAGTCTTTGGGATAATCTAATATTTACAATACATCTTATTAGTAAAGATATTTTTTTTAGTTTAAAATCTGAACCAAACTATTGAAATGGCTTGATTAGAATTTGGTCCAGAAGCTACAAGTCGGGCGTATTTATACATTTAAAAACGATAAAGATTATTAAACGATTATATTGTTACCATGAAGCAAAGATTGATACTCGTTCTTTAATTTGTGTCCCGTGTTTTTATTATTTTTAATTTGGTGGATAATTTGTCTATATATTACTAAGTTGGCGACTAAGTTCCCGCTGTTTTGTTTTGTTGTTGTTGCTGTTATCACTTCAAGCTTTACTTCATGCTCCACACTTATGAATCTTTCCCATAAAGTGAAAATGCTTCTCTATAGTAGTGTGGTTGTCATGATAGACTAATGGTCAAGGTAACGGACTCATAGTTGGCATGTCATGAGTTCAAGCCTGTATCACTGTAGACTCGCTGAGTAGAGAGAATCGCTGCAGTGCCGATTTAAGCTCATTTCGGGTCCTGGGTTCAGAAGATCTACAGGAACCCTTGGCACTGGCGGATCGAAATATATTATCCAGCTTATCCGGGCCCCTAGACACCCGCCCCAAGCGCCTAATGCATAAACCAGAACTGGATCGCTGCGCGTTAAAACTGCCGAGGCTTAAACATCATCTATTGGTGTGGTGTGGAAGTTAGGAGAAGAGGGTTCCTGCTTAGGTGTCATCCTCGTCACTTGACCATGGTTCCAAATTACGAGGTCCATCGTCAATAGCCCTTGAGTAGCTTTATAATGCGACGTAAGTATAACTTTCACTCACTATAGCAGTGTGGGAGTAATCCATTAACTTGTCTTTGTCATTTGGCATGAATTTTCGTCCAAAAGTTGCTTTAATTACTCTTCATCGAATTCAATCGGTTCGTCAGAACGAGGTGCATCTTTGAGGTCAAACTCTTTTGGGAAAGGGGGGGAACCATTCACGGGGGTTCTTTTTACCTTTTGACACCCCTCTCCTACACAGCGCATTGGGCCGGCAACTTTTCGGTCTTAGAACCCATTAAATGCAAAAAGAGTGTTGAAAATACTCTTTTATTCTAAGCTTTTTATTCCATTTTAATAATCTGAAAATTAACACAAATTAACTCTTTCGAATGATTTAAAACACTATGCCAAAAACATCTAATGACCCGAGGAATGTTGAAATTAAAAAAAAATAGTAACAGCGGGAACTTAATTGCCAACCCAATATTTTATACTAGAGCATAATTTTAATCTCATATGTGTATTTAAAATAAAATATTCTTTGTGCATTACTATCAGTGGGTTAAGTTCGTGAGGGTCACGTGATAACTGCAATCACGTGTTCTCCATTGAATTCAAAATAGACATTAGTTGTTCTACTTAAAAAATTCAGATAAAATTTCAAATTCGATAACTCGGTAAAGATTTTTTTATGTATTAAGAGTTTTCAAAAAGTTTTTCATAATTCAAAAAAAAACATCTTGCACTCGTATTATGTGACTATATTTACATCAAGTACATTTGTTTACCAATGCGACTTATTATTGTTGACAGACATGTACTTTGTAAAAGAAAGTTTCTGAAAAAATGTAAAAATTGGTCCAAAACGGAGCTCATAAACTAGCTGGAAACACGTGATTGCAGGTATCATGGCTAATTTAAACATATAAAATTTAGCCCTCAGTAATTCTGAAATTTCATTGGGGTTTTTTAAACCCAAAAAATTCTTGTGAAAGGTTGGGTTTTTCTGAAAAATTTTCAAATATTCGGGTTTTAAAAAAAATTTTCAATAAAAATCCTTTTTTGACGTGTTAAATAAATATTCATAATTATTGATTGTTGATTGGCTGATTTAAGATTACTTGTGGATTTCTTTCTTCATCGCGTAGAATTCAAACCCTTTGTAATTCCAAAAATCTAATTTCTATCTCCTTTGATTTTAATTATTAGAGCTCCTCTACGAGTGACCACACAGAATGCCCGAGTCTCTCTTCGCAATCTGTGGACAAAATGCTGAAGGAAGTCCACTCTTTAATTGATGGTTTGAAAATAAAAGACGAAGCCATCAAGGTGACTTCAATGTCGTCTCTTGTTAATCACAGACTAAAAACAAATGCAAGAAACAGTTTTATTTAACTATTCTTTTTTTTTTCATGTCTCTGTCTCAGGGTCTGCAAGAAGAATGTACCAGGAGGTTGGACAAAATTCAAATTCTTCAGAGAAGTGTTCAGGTTCTTCAAGATCAACTCGCGCAGAGTTCCCAGCATCATAATTCTGTACTGATCGAGAAAGAAAATTTGATTACACAATTACAGCATTCCATTAAAGAATCAGAAGAAACTGTTAGAGTAAGTATTCAAATAACAAAATACTAGATACAAGAAGTTTAATTCTCTTGACAAAAAATGCCCATCGACTTTGGTGATATCTCAATCAAACATTGCATTTGATACGTTGTATCATTTTAAGACTAAAAATAATATTACTGACGATTTCAATGAAAATAGATATATAATTTGAAGAAAATTAAAACATTTTGTTGGAGATAAAAACTGGATTTTTTTAAATTCCTTATCAGATTTTCGTATTTAGATGGGTCGTTGCTTATTTACAGAGAATTCTCTGGACAACTTCTGATTTGATGAAGATTTTAATTACTTGAAAAATATACTGTAAACGAATTTGTTTAAAAAAATAAGTGCATTTTTACTCTAGAAATTACTGTTTGAAAAGAGTATTCGAATTCTTCAAATAAATTCATTTGGGCTTATTTCTGGTTTTGAAAAAAAGGGGATGGGTAGTGTGGACTGTTAAATATTAGAACACATTTGTTTGTTTTTTCTTTGTTAAAAGATTTTTTTTAATGTTTGGTTTGAAAGTAGTTTAATTTTTTACCTTTAAAAATCTGTTTAGTTTTTGTTTCTATCATTTAGAAGAAGAGTTATAATTGTTATATATATATACAATGTTACACAACGCATATACATTGTGTTTGAAAATTACATTCTTTAAAACTTAAAATTCACATTTATGCTCAATTATCAGATTCCATATTTATCAATTGTTTTTCGTTGGTTGAATTATGATTGAGATTTAAAATTGATTAGAGTTTACATAATGTTAAAAAGCAGAGAAAGCAATGACCCTTAAAAGACATTTCAGTTTTTTAGCATTTAAATTATCCCAGAAAAAATTCCAGGTAAAAGTAATATTATTAAGTTAACTGTTTATTCGTCTGAAAAAGCGATTGTTAGCATTATACAGTTTACAAGCGTATTTACTTTCTTTAGAGTTGCATTGTCACATAGAAAGGCTCAAATTCCTACTTTTTTAAAATAAATTACAATTAAAAATCCTCTTATAAAATTCTTTTCGTATAAATTACAGAAAAAAAAAGTTTGGTGTATTTCCCTAATTTTAAAGTATTGTTCAAACATAAAATATGCAATTGAAGGTTTTATGCATAGTGATTTCAAAAATCCATCCCCGAAGGTATATTGATTCCTTAAATTATCTTTCAAGCTGAATATTACAAATTAAGTTTTTAATTAATATGCAATTAAGCATTTATTTTCAAACCAAGCAAATTTATTTCAAGTAAAATTAAGAAAAGTGTTAATATCTATGTAAAAAAAAAATAGAATCTCGAAAAGTCTAAAAAGTTTTCTATTAACTTATTTCAACTTCAAGATTTTCAGATATTAAAACTATGTAATGTCATGAATTAGTAATTCAATTTCCTTTTTTCGAAATACGAAAACTGATTATGTGACAGTTACGAATTTATTTATTAATTTATATTTATTTCGACAGAAAAAAATTCATTAAAAGGTTATTAGAATTCTTTTCTCTAATAGAAAATGCATGATTATTTTTCTTTTATTTTTACTATGACAAACGTATTTAAAACTTTTACCCACGTTTATTATTTATACATATATATATATATTTAGTTTATGTTAAATGATTTGGACATATTTTTAACAATTTTACTAACCACAATTTCAAGAAAAGGATAAAATATCTCATTTCAACAGTTATTTGCGTGAGGTAATAAAACAGTTCTAGAATGATGCTCTAAACCCAATTTATCTTTTGCGCAAAAGTAAATTTAAAAAAGGGTTCGTATATCATTAAATGCTTGTCCAATACTATTAGATTCCCTTTATTATCAAAATTTTTTAACGATACAAACGCTTTATTTAAGGCAGTTGTTTGCTATTTTGCATTTTTAATGTTTTTCAATAATTGCAATAAATATTTTTTATTTAAAACAAAATATTTGCAAACTAGTTTAAATTGTATGTTTAATATATTAATAGTGAATAAAAAGAAATTAGATACACATAAAATTATCGTATAAGAAAAAGCATTTTCCATCACAAATTGTCATTCCGAATATTTCACTAAAAAAATGTTATAACTTAATAAAATGATTATATTTCTGGGGTAAATAAAAACTAATTCGAAACATTCAGGAAAGTACTTGACCAGTTAATTTGCTTAAAAATAAAAATATATCTGAATTTTTTAAAACTTTGAATTGTAATTTAATTATAATAAATATTGCTGCTTTTTATTTATATTTTTTTTCAATCTTGTTTTTGCTAAAAAACAACAACACAATATTAGAATCAGTTCTTTTAGATAAAAACGCTTGTTAATTTACAAAAATCTTGAAAAGAGATTTTAAAATTATTCAGTACAAATAAAAAAAATATAATCCCCTGGAACTGATATAAAATCATACATTTTAATATGCAATTGGAGTAAAAAAAAATTTTAAAACTAATTAAGCAGCACAAAAAACTTCGTTAAAGATTAGTAAAAACTAGCTGTTTTTTTGTTTTTTTTTTCAAAATAAAAATACTTCTTTTCATGTCTTTGATATTATTTTTAATGTCCAAGTCCTTGACAAAATGCCAGAGTCCTGTCCTCTCTAATACTTGATGAGTATCTTGACAATTTTTTGCCAACAGAGTCTTTTGAGTGAAAAAACAAAAGTGGTGATAGAAGGCGAAAACACGATCCAAGAGTTACAAGAAATCATCGAGCAGAAAGATTTGAAGATAAAGAGGATCCAGAGCCAACTAGAAGAAGCTCTGGACACGAAAGAGACAGAACTCCAACAACTCAGAGATACTTTAGACAACAGACAGAAAGAACTGGATACGAAGCAAAGGGATTTAGAAGAAGCCAATGAAGAAATTTTCAGGCAAGTAAACAGATTTTATCTAACTGTGACTTTTTTAAAATATTAAAAACGTAGAAATGAAGATAAAATGTAATTAATGTGTAGCTTGTATAGTATTAAAGTTTTGGAGAAGTTATTTATATATAACATTTTTTTGCTCCATGTATCAGAAATTTTAATGAAGTTGAATGTATACCTGTATTCTTAAAAGTATCTTTTTACTACTGTTCCCATTTATGTAATCGTCATTCATATCATTTTAATTGTTTGATACCGTAATGTTTGTTTACACGTGCAATTTTTAGGCCTAATTATTTTTCAATCATGTTTTATTTTTTTTTAATTCCACTATTAGCTCCTCTCTTATATATTTTATTTATATATTAAATCTTTTTCAAATTTTTAATCGTTAATAAAAAACTTTCTATTCATCCCAAAAAGTTCAAATAATTTTTTTTAAAATTGTATGGAATTTTTTAATTTTTTTGTTAAACAATTTTTTTTAAATAATTATTAATAAATTTAATTCAACCCCTTTTCGTTTTTTACCCCCCAAAATTTTCCCATTAAAATGGGAATTAACTTAATTTTTTTTTTTTATTTTATAAACGCAAGAGGATGGTTAGGATCCTATAAAGCAAGTTAATCTTGTTTCACTACCCCAAGACAGTGACAACTTTAAAAAACATAATAGTTTCCCCTTTTTGTTCAATTACAGTTCTTCGGTTTTTTATTTTTTCGCTTCCGGTGGCAGAATTTGGGCTTTTTCGTTTTTTAGATATTTTAAATTTTAAATTTTTCCATTATTTTTTTTTTTAAATTTTTATATATTTTATTTTTAAATTTTTTTTATATATTTTTATTTACCCATTTTTTTATATTTTTTTATTTATTTAAACAAAGTTTAATTTTTTTTTGTATTCTAGGATTCTAATAATTTAAATTTTATTTCTTTTAAGAATTGTGATTAGTTTATATACATTTAAATATATATACCATATTTATTCTAATCAAAGCCGCCCTCGATTCTAAGCCGCATTTCACATTCTTAACAAGCTTTCGTGACAAAGGTAAAATAGTGTAAAATCGTTTATCGAGATATTTAATTTTACGGAATTAAATAAATTTAAATGGCAATAAAAAATAGTATACTTTTTTTTTTCATCTTATAAACTTTTAAATGCATTCATGAATTGTAATTGCTCGAATTGCCCATCCCAAAGAATTTTTTCCCCCGATTCCCCAGTCAGAATTTTCAGCAGCATTACATTGGAAAAAAAATGGGCTTAGATTCAGAAACCATATATATATATATATCCTGTCAAATTATTTTAAACATGTCAAAAGTTTTGTAAATTTTTTTTAATTTAAAAATGGTTTTTTTAAAACCCAAGGGGAATGAACTTAACCAAAACCCCGGAAAAGCCAATGGAAGCTTATAAATTGATACAAGGCCTTAAAAATTCATCATCTTTCGCGATTTAGGGAAGTCATCGCCAAATGTAAAGGAACCTGAACTGAACACAAAACATGTTTTCATACAAGAAGAACGTCACAATTTTCATGAAAATTTTAACCCTTGTGATTCATACAACTGTTTATATAAAATTGCTTTTTTAAAATTTAAAAATATTCCATAAATAAGTAATTTTTCATTTCAACACATAAAGGAATAACTTATATAGAAATACGGTATAAGATAAAACATATTTTATTCCAGAAAAAAAAAGATCAACTCGGTTAAAAATTGATAGTATAACAAAATGTGTGATTCTATATAGGAGACCAGGGGATGCCAACCCGAATGACCTTGTGGGGCACTTCGAAAAGACATTATAATCCCACAAGCCCATATAAAAATATATATCTTTATATTTTTTTGGCCCTTCCTTTTTCCCGGTTTTTCCCGTTTAAATTTTTTTTTTTTTAAAATCCAAAAAAAGGTTGCGAAAAAAGTTTCATTTTTTTAAATTTAGGTTTTTTTTTCTCCCTTTCCCCCATTTTTCAAGTCGATACCTGGGGATTTTGATCAAAAATTGTTTGGGCAGGTTTTCGTCAGTTAAATTTGAGCACGATTTCTGTTTAATACATTTCAATTTAAAAAACAAAAACAAATTAGCAGCAACAGAAACAACGTGATAAAATAGAAAGTTATGGAACTTATTTGTTAAAAAAAAAAACTCTAAAAACAAAAGTATTGTACAAAAAGTCGTATTTTTCAAATTTTTAACACTGGCGTAGCTAAAACATAAAGGGGGCCCCTGAAAAACCCCCGGGGACCCCCCATTTTTTTGGGCCCTTTTCAACTTTTTTTTGATTTTTGCTTACAAATTTTCCCCTTTGAAAAAACCCCATTCATTAACGGCGGAACCCACGCCCCGGTTGAAAGAATCCGGGGCCCGGCAAAATTATTCAAGGCGGACCACATGCAGCCCCCGGGCCGCGGGTTGGCCACCCCTGTACTAGAGCTATGCAAATGCCCCATTGTTTTGAAATGTAGTCATTTGAGGAGGACGAGGTTCCCGACTCAGTGTAATTCGGTCTCTTAATCTTCCCTCCATGATGTGAAAAGGCTTAGAATCCTAATTAAATTTGAGGTACCTTCTTTATTCCGCACGATGGTTTTTAATGGAATCAGAATTCGAACTTTGCAACGTTCGCGCGCGGGATGTGTATTCCGAAGCCCTTCAATTCCCTCCCCTTCCAAAAGGGCCCAAAATTAAGGGAAATTTACGGCCCCCTTACTCCCACGTTTTCCCTCCCCTTGGGAACCCCCGGAAAAATTTTTTATTGAAACCCTTTTTTTCGGGGTAAAAAAGGTCTTCATCACAAGAAGAAGCAAAGAAACATGGCGGATTTTTTTCTGTAGTGAATTCCATTTTTTTTCTATGAATGAATAATAATGTATAAATTATTATTATTATTATTTATCTGATTTATAAAGGGAAAAATTTTAATTTTAAAGGCCAGAAAAGGGACAAAAATTTTTTTTGGCAATGCAAGGGGGGTAAAATTTAGGGCCGGGCGCGTGATAAAAAGCACACAATCACGTGATTCCTTTAAAACCCAAATTTTGACAGTAGACTTGTACTTTTTGTTCTAATTTTAAATAAATTTCCCAAAAAACCCTTTTCAAAAAGGGGGTTTCCTTTAAAAAACTTAAAATCAAGGGTTTTTTTAAAAATTTTCCCATATGATTTTTTGTTGACAAATGTGTACTTTTTAAAAGGTTTTTCTAAAAAGAAAAAGGTGTCAACAGTGAAGCTATTGAACTGGTAGGCTGGAAACACGTGATTACATTTATCCATGTGACTAAGACGTCACATGAATTGAGCCCATTTACACTTAACTAAGCCGATATGGTATTTTCCTTTTCTTCCCCAAAGGGGGAAAAATACCGGGTTTATTCAAAAAATTTTGGGGCAAATTTTAAAAAATATATAAGTATTTATGGTGAATATCTATCGTTTTACTACTGGTCTTTTTTTAAAAAGGAAACATTTAAAAATTCTAATTTAACCATTTTTATTAGTGAGAGTAAACTATAGTACCAATATTAGATCCTCAATCCCGGAACAAAATTTTAAATCTTTTGAAGGTTTGGAAGGATAAATAAAGCATTTAAAAATCAAAAAAGACATTTTTTTCTAATATATTTGTATCTAAACTTCGAAATGAAATAAAATTTAGCTCGCAATCAAAAGCTCCAGGAATAAAATGTGAATGAAACGAAGTCCTTAATGTGAAAAAAAAAAAAAGTTGAAAAGAACTATCGCTGTAGAAAGTCCTCTGCCTCAAAGAACTTTGGCAAAGAAACTACAGGTATCACAATCGACAATTTGTCATCAGATAAAGAAAATTGTCTATAAAAAGGTAAATAAACCGGTCTATCGTTAAATGTCTGCAAAGACCGTAGAAGAACGAAGAAAACACTCTTGACCTCTGTATTTAATGTTACGCAAAGATAGGTACAAAACATGAATAACTTCGGATAAAGTACTGTTTCATCTGTCTTCCAAAACTGGTGAAATGAAGATGCAACATCTTCCACGCGAAAAGCTTTGCAAAGATGCAATTGTTTTGGAAAAGGCAAGTTAGTCGTCACGTGTTATGGTATTGACAGAAATGTCCTCTGAAGGCTAACAAAACCATTTTTTGTAAAGAACCAAAAGCTAAGATTGAGGCTTCATACTATCAGCAAAAAGTTGTGATGCACATGATCGAAGAAAGTAAACGTCTTTACCTTCAAGGGAAGTTTGTTTTTACCAAGATTCTGCACCAAGTCATACTGCAAAATCAACTGTCTGTAAAATGGCTGAAAATTAAAAAAAAAAAATTCTTCGTTATGAGAAATATCTACCATCTACCCGACTGGGCTCCTTGTGAATATTTTTTATGGAGACACTTAAAAAACAATTAAACATATGTAAAGTAAGAACATTTGAAGGGCTTCAAAAGCTTGCCTTTTCAAAGAGGAATTTAGAAAATTCCCCAAAAATATTCGAGAAAGCTCTTTGGCTTGGCTAAACGTTTACTTAAAGTATACTGTACTAAACGAAAACACACTGAAAATTTCAAGTAAATGACATTATTCAATAAAAATTTATGAGATGCTCTGAAAATGGTCACATTATTTTTGAATCAACCGGTGGAATCATCTAATATCATGTGACATGGGAAGAGTCGACCTCATCACGTGGTGATCGATCAGAAATAAATAAAATACTGAAAATTGTCAGTGACTTTTAATGATTTTTTACACTAAAATTTTATTTACAAAATTATTTGTTTATAAATAAACAATATTACTTTTATATAACGACTCAGTAATAATGTACACCAAATGTGACTTTTATTCAAAGTTCAATTTTATTTCCAGTTTTAAGTTTTAAAGCGCAATGTGAATAACAAAATTATATATATATATATATATATATATATATATATATATATATATGTTTAATCATAATAAAACATAAATAGCATAAGTTTCTAATTCAGATAATAAAAAAAATTGATTTTTATAAAACTTTTGTAAAAAGCCTTTACAGTAAAATGTATTATTTTTCAAAAATCAAATTTTAAAAAAGAAATAAATTGCTCGAAGCCATTCTGTTGCTTTAATTTACAAAATTCCACATTTCCGCGAAGCAATTTAAAATCTTAATTTTCTTCATTCGCACTCTTTGCTTACAAGAAAAATCAAGTAGAGTCATTTTATTTAAGAGAGAAAGAGAGAAAAGAGTTTTAATCAACTTTTACTAAGTTATTCAATACAGGCAACTGCAATGCTAATTCCTGTAATTTAATCACTGCGTAGAAAAGCAAATTTCTTAAATTCGGGAGTTAATCGAAAATTTCGACAGTGCTTCTCAATTCTCATGAATATAAATGAGGTGCTTTGTTGTTGCTTTAAGCAAGAACACAATATTTTGAATATTCTGTCAAGCTTTGCTCCTTGTTTCTCATGGTAAACAATTCAGTAATCAAATGAAAAATAATGCCATCAATACTTTTAAGAATACTTTCATGGTTAATAATGAATGCTGGGAAATAAATTCTCATCATTTGATCTTAAAATAAGAAGTGGTATTTCAAAAAAGGAAAGTAATGCATCCTAGAAGACATTCGATGATGTAATTAATTGATGTTTTGTATAAAACATTCTCAATTTCATCATTGTGTAGCTCCAAAAAAATTCAAATAATCAAAACAGGCATATTATACACAGAAAGAAATTTTTAAAACAGTTATTGCCTTAGTTACTTGTGAAAGTGCCCCCCTAGGGTACCCTTCTCTTAGATTATCTGCGTGAGCTAGAGGTGTAGGAATAAATGAAGAACTAGAAGTTTCCATGATCTTAATATGACTTTATTAAGAACTAGAACTTAAGCTTTTAACAGATTAGATAATAATCATATATGTTAGAATCTACGATGAACAAACACACAATACAAGTAATACCGAAATAATCTAACTCGGACCACTATCAATATCTAACCCGCCTAATCTGAATTCCAATACTATCGCAAGTCCTAATATTAAACAGTCAATCCTACCTTAATCTAATCGTTTATCCGATACTAAGGAAGTTGCGTCTTTACTCGAGTGATATGGTATGCACCTTGACCTAATGGCTCTATCTTCGGGATAATCTCAGTTGGCTGTCACTTTACGATTGTATCACACTTTCTAACATAACATTCCCCAAATTGCCATCCTGCTTACTTAAACTTCTGATATTTAAAAGCTATCTAATTTGCATCTTTCCTTCACGTTTCACTTCTTGGGTTTTGGTTGGAAAAGAGTTGCCATTAATCTTGGCCCCAAAAGAACCCCAAAGGACATGTTAATGAAAAGACGCGTGAGCCCGTCACATATAGAAGATATTGGGTTCATTTAAGAAATCAAAATGCAAACATCATGCTTCCTTCCTTCCTCGGTGGCTCGACAGCCCAGGGTGGGCCTTGGCCTCTCAAGAGGTCTTTTACAGGTCAGCCTTCTTCCTTCTAGTGTTCTCCAATTTTTAGTTCTCAAAACTAGAAGATCTTTTTCCATTCCATCAATCCATATAACATTTGGCCTGTCTTTTCTCCGTGTGCCAATTGGTTGGGCATTGAAGACTTTATTAGCGGTGGGGTTTTCGTCCATTCTGACAACGTGACCTGCCCATTTAATTCGTTGTATTTTGATGAAGTTAACGATGTCAGATTCTTTATATGGAGTGATAGAGCTCGAAATTCGATCTTCTGCCACGTTCCATTTTCCTGAGTTCCTCCAAAAATAAATCTTAAATTGTTCCTTTCATAGATACTCATTAGGTTCTCATCTGTTCGAGACATGGACCAAGTTTCACATGAATAAGTTAATACTGAAACATCATGCTGCTTCAAATAAATTAATTAAACGGAATTACAATTTATAAAACTAAAATGCATGACATTGAAATTTTTCCCGAGTGTTTAAATCTTGATAACATTTAAAATATTATATTACAGAAAAAGTGTGTCCAAAAAATAGGGCTACACTTTGAAAAAATGAATTAAAAATAAACAAACAATGATTTTTTATTGACGGTTGCTTACGTTCCATAAAGGAAAAATTAAAGGTTTTGTTCAAAGAAGTGCAAAGTAGATGTCGCAATTTCCACTTTTTGCAATATTCTCATTTCAAAAGGGTTTCACCACAAGAACCAACTCAAATTGTAGAAGGGTTTATCGAATTTAAATGTGTAAAACATTTACAGTGTAAATAGAACACTATCACACTGGAGTGTTGAAGTGAAAAAAAGTTCCTCGGGCGATGGAATGGAAAGAGGAAGTCCAATGCCGTGGCCACCTAGATCTCCATACGTTACACCTTTAAACTTCTTGCAGAGATACGTGAAAAACATTGTTAACCAATCTTCAATTCGCAACATTGATGAATTGAAAATCAATTGCAGTCAGAATATTGAATGAATGTACAATGCTTTATAGAACGTGACCAGAAATCTCGTATAGACTCTTTGTTTTGCGAACAGCTATTAGTGCGCACATTGAAATCGTGCAATGAAAACATTGTAAAAAAAATTGTGGCATTTTACTTATGGAACAAAAGAAGCCGTAAGTGATTATTTTTGCTTGTTTATTTGTAATTAACATTTGAAAGTATAGTCATTCTTTTCGGACACCCTGTACTTTAAACTTATATGTGAGAAGATCATAAGAATGTTTTAAATTTATAATATACAGCTATTTTTATATTTTATACAGGCAAACTTCTATTTAACGAACACGCTAAGCCTCGAAAAAAAGTTCGTTATATGGAATATTCATCTTTTAATATACTCTAAAAACCAAATATAAAAGAAATTTTAAATTCATAAACACTATGTATTATTTAAAAAAGTAATTTTTCACACTTTTTTTTCAAAATTAATATCTATTCTTTTTTTTATCTTACCCATCCAAAAGAAATCTGCTAAGAAAACAAGGGGGGAAGGTATTTCCAGAAATACACTGTATTTTCAACTTTAAAGAATAATTTTATATTAAAACTAACGAATTTTTTAACATTTTCTAATTTTAAACGTACATTGTTTTATAACCTGTAATTTTAAGCATACACTAACATATGCGTCTTTAATTTTAATTACTGATAAAATCTGTTAGCTTCATTTAAGTTTTTTGTTTAAAAATTATGGTCGTTTCTGTGCTCTAGGTGAATTAAGCACCTGGTAATACCAGTTCAAGGTTATTGATCCCCATAAAATGTGTAAAAACAGAGAATAATTTGAAAAATGACCTGAACAATTTTAATAAAAGGAAGAAAAAAATCGAATTACTAGAGAAAAATTTCGTTATATAGAAATGCACTTCGCTATTTGGAGGTTATTTTACGAAGAAAATAGTAAAATGTTCTTGGTTCCAGGAAAAAGTTCGCAATATAGAAAAATTCGTAAAACAGAGGCTCGTTACATAAAGGTTCAACTGTGATTTATCTGTATGTTAGTAATATATTTCCTTATTCTAAGGTCCGTGTTGTTCAATTCACTACACAGATTGCAAATTTTCCTTCCTCAATTTTTATTAACAAATAAACCACGTAACATGTAGAACAACAACTAGAACAATATATAAAATCAGACGATAATTGCAACATACAGCAATCGATTGGCTTAAGATAAATCGAACAAGAATTATGGTTGCCACAGTCCCAAACGAAATATTTAATTACTTCGTCTTTAACTGTTTGAATTTCCCCATCGAACGGGGAAGACGTGCTTAAAATTCTCTTTCGTAGGGATTATCAAGCATTTGAGGGATTCGTAGGTATTATTAAGCAATTCTTTAGATTATACTTCTAAATGCGTTGTATATATTTTACAAATATATGCTTTTTAAATGTTTTAAGTACAATTCAAATTTATAAATATACTTTAAACCGTTCAAGACCATGTGCACATATATGTGATCACTTCAGGTAACTCGGTTTCATATGTGAGATTGCGTTTTCCCCGTTCTGAGGCCCGTGATCACATCGGTATGATCTTAATTTGGAGACTTATGAAATTTGGAATGATTATAAACTATAAATTTCGGCGTATTTTGATACGGTAATGATTTTACATGGATTTTTAAATGCATTTATGCTCAACAAGAAAAATCGCTTGGTACTGAAATTATGAAAGTAAATGCTTTTAATTTATAGTACATTTAAATTAATGAATAATAAATTAAAAACATTACTTAAATTAACATTATTAATTACTTTTAAAAATATGAGTTTATAAATATGTTTTTGATATACGTTTAAATGAATTTCAATTATATTTTTTTTTAAAAAAAATACTAGCTTTAAAAAATAGCTTTTTTGATGTGAAATTCTTATTTTATTTGTTCGTAAAATACAGTTTCATCGTATTTCAGCAAAATGCATTCTAAAATAAACAATAAAATTGAAGATTGAGTTTAATTTAAAGGAAAACATCAGGATTTCCTACCTGAAAGCTGTTCCTAACCCAAAAATATTTTAAAATATATATTTTATTCTGTATTCTATTCTTACACATATTTAAAACTTTGTTTCGCAATCGCATCCGATTGAGAAAAAAATTTGCTGAAGACTTTACCCAGGACAGTAATTACTCACAAGCAAAGCAAATTACTTTTTCAAAATCTAATCGAAACTTTTACTCAAGCACTTCAAAATGTTTTTGGTTCCATTCTCAAAATGCTTTTTTTCCTTAACTTGTTGCGTGAAAGCACTGGTACTTTCAGTTTCCCCCAAAAAATTCTTGATCGATATTTTGCAACGCAGCAAAAAAAACTTTTATCCGTTTAAAAACCTGGGGGAAAAACGGGGATAAGAAATATTTCGGCTTTTTTTTGCGAAGACGAAAAATAAAACTCGAAAAAAGAAAAATATACAAATACATAAGTTTAAGGTTGGGTGCAAAAATATAATGCAACAAAAAGTATAAGGAAAAAAATTTTTTTTATTCGAATACAGTAAAACCTGTTGTTTTTGTGTGGTAGATAAGGACCACATAAAAAGAGAAACCGCACAAAACAATATTCCAAAATACTATTTTGTACATACTTACATGTAACAAACAACTTCATTTTTAAACCATTTATTCCTTGTTGTATACATAGAGAGGTTTTCAAAATGCACATTCATAATTCACTGCTATTCGCTGTAATCCAAAGACATTTTCCTGTGATGAATTAGTTCAAATTCTCTTTCGCCACTTGAAGATACAATTTCAACTGATTTATTTTGGGCCCATAAAGTAAGTAATAAGTTTTTGCGACGACTTTCAGTTGGTCAGTTGCTCGTAAACGTCACGATGACCAGATATACATGATCGAAGGTCTTTTTGGAATTTCAGACTCCTTTCGGAATTGGTATCTATTTTAAGAAAATGCTTTTCCAATTTGATGGAAAGCTGAATCCCTGTATATATTTTATCCGCTCTCAAGGAATCCGTTTATATACGTTTTTTTAATCTAAAATTATTCATAATATAACTGTCATTGACAGTTTCGTCTTCATTCAAGCGCGTGCTGTTAGCGAGTTGAGTAAAAACAATTGAACGTGCATTGTCGGAGACTGTTAAAACAAATAATAGGCGTCTTGAAATATATGATATTGTAAGTAAATATTTAGTGTCCCCCAAAACCGTAAAATTCACTTTTAAAAAAATAATATTTTCCTTATATACCGACCATGTACAGAGGTTTTAACTAGAGTTTTGAAAAATTCACATTATTTTTAGAGTTACCACCAATTGAAATAATTATTGGGGTTTTTTTTTAAAAAATTGCCCCCCTCTTTTTGTCGTAAAAACACGGATAAACCCACTTCTAAGTTTTATATTTAAAAAATTTCCCTAGTTAAACCTCTGTAGAGAGGTCTGAGCTATAGACAGGCAAAATATTATTATAATAGAAGCTTTTTTTCACAAAAGGAGAACTTTTTAAAAAAAAGGGATTTTTCCCAAATTTAAATTTTTTTGCCAAAATGCCCTTTAAAAAAATTTTATTACATGTTTTTTCTAATCAAAGGGGACACTAAATATCATGGAAATTATCCATTCATCCCTTTTGAAAACTACATTTCCCGAACGTAGTCGGGATACCTTAATTTGTTTAATATTTTTGTTTAACTTTAATGGAGGGAAATACTTATATTTTGTGTTGTTTATTGCTTATTTTAAAATATGTGTTTAAAAATACACAATACATGTACAATTTTATTATTTTTATTTTTGTTGAGGAAATAATTGTATTTTATGCTGTTTATTTTTATGTTTTAAGAAATATCTTTAAATGATACAAAACTAGTATATAATAAAACTATAAATCTATAGTACTGACCTCTATCCTTCAACTCTGCATACATTATCGCGGGAATCAAATTCTTTCAAAAATGTCCTGTATGACACGCTGAATCATATTGGTACATTGGTTTGGCACGCCACAGTTAAAAGATTACCGACAACTGTTCTAAGCTATATAAGAAAATTATCAAAACATTTTTTAAATCTAATTTTTATTTCATTCGTATAAGAATTTCGGCATAAAACTAAGTTAGAAAAAAAAAGCAATTAAAGTTCAAAGTGAGCTAAATTGGGGAGGGGAAGAAATAACTTCTAAAATTTAAAACAATTCCATAGAAAATCATATTATTTAGCTTTTTTTGCTTTTTTAGTTTTAATTTCAGACAAAAAGAATAATTAAAAAATTTAAAACTTTTTAAAAAAGTAATTAAAAAAATTTCGAAAAATTTAAAACGATTAAGAAAAAATAATATTTAAATTGCATCGTCTACATATTTTTATAAACTAAAATTGTATGTATGTAACATTTCAAATTAATCACATGTTTTACAATTCATTTAATTATAAAAGTAATATATAAAATAGAATCTTAAATCCGTAACTTGCTTAAAAATGTTATGGGAAATCAAAATGGGCATTAATTGAAGTAAAATGTGGTAAGAGATTTTTACACCACTTTAAGGGAGAAATCCCTCAATAATTACCTCCCTTTAAGACGATAAAAAAAAATTGAGAATGATAACTTTCATCCCAGCAGAAATTACAGGTTTCATAATCCTGAATAAGTTGCACGCGATTCGTTAACGAGAAAGCATACATCGCTCTGTTTGTGTTCTACGAAGCTTAAATCGGAATTTCTTTTCTGGATTATTTCACGTCTTCACTTAATTAAAGCATGGTTTCGCAGCTAAGTCCCATCTTTCCTTTCAGTTAATTAAAGCATAAAAGACCATTTAGAGTATCAATTAATTTTCATTTTACTTTCCTTCTGAGGCTCAATTACTTTGCGTAATATCTTTTGTGCAATTACAGCGTTCTTTCTTTTAAACAGACAACAAAAAATGTTCCGAGTTCTATATTAATTTTCGAGATTGATGCAACTATTGTAAGAAAATACCTTTCAAAAGAAATGCTATAGAATAATGGCGATGGAATTTCTTCTCAAACACCAAAAAGGAAAATTATTTACCTAAGAATTGAATAAAATTCAAAGTGAATCTTATATGAATAACTTCTGAAGCAATAACTTAAAAAATACTTTGTGTTGATAAAATTTGAATTTGTTTTGTAATTATTGAATATATCGCGTTAATGTATCTATAATCTCTAAATGTAATCCTTTTACATTCATATTGATTTTGTATACTTCGAGTAAGCAAACGGTATTTAACTAATTTGTGTTAGTTTATTTTGCTAGTCTAGAATCATTAATAAAGATTTTTTCAATTCCTACTATTAGTTCACTCTCTCCCTATATATATGTATATATATATCTTGTTCAAATTTTCAATCGTTAATAAAATACTTTCTATTTATCCATTCAAGTTCAAATACATTTTTTCAAGCTTGTAGTGGATGACACTTGATGTTAATACAGTTTTTTTCAAATATTAATTCATTAATTAAATTAAATTAATTAAATAATTACCGGTTTTCGACGCCAACTTAGATTTGTCTCCATTCTTGTAATAATGTAACTGTTAAAACAATG
Organism: Trichonephila inaurata madagascariensis; assembly: GCA_019973955.1. Lineage (NCBI taxonomy): Eukaryota > Metazoa > Arthropoda > Arachnida > Araneae > Nephilidae > Trichonephila > Trichonephila inaurata. The sequence goes on from BMAV01021459.1 coordinate 98,766, forward strand.
ACGAAAGTTGGTGTCGGAAACCGGTTTTTCAGCCATACTAGACAAACCGGGTGTGCATTTTTACAACAATGCAGTCAAATCATGCTTTTTCAGTTCGTACTATTAGTTCACTCTCTTCCTATATATATATATATACAGTCGAACCTATATCTTGCGAATTTTTCTATATAACGAACTTTTTCCTGGAACCTTGAGCATTTCTCGCGATTTTCTTCGTAAAAGAACCTCCCTATAAGTAATATATTTTATATAACGAACTTTTTCCATTGTGATTCAATTTTTGTTCTCCCTATTTTTGAAGTATTTCTGAACATTTCAAGTTATTCTCTCTTTAACATATTTTATGGTGATCGTAAATCTTGAACTGGTTTCATTAGATCCTAACTCGCCGAGAGCAATATAATTCTGGCCTTTTCATCCATGAAGTTCAACCTTTAACCCCCCCATTGTCCAGTTCACTAGAAACATCTTCGGTATACCCTTTCACACTCAGTGGAGTTTGTCCCCGTCTTCTAGCTATAAAATAATGTATGTTTAATATTACTTGCATGCTATAAATTAGAAAATGTCTTCAAATTCATTAATTTTAATATAAAATTATTTTCTTAATATCGACATTCTTTTTTCTTGTTTTACTTCCAGTTTTTCTTTCTTTTTTTTATGGGTAAGATATATAAAATGAACACATATTAGTTTTAAAAAATGTGTGAATAAATACTTTTTTTAATATATAGTATTTGTGAATTGTAAATTTGTTTATGTTGTTTATAAAGTATATTAAAAGCTGAACCTCTATTTAACGAATTTTCCATATAACGAACTTTTTTCCGGGATTTAGCTACTTCGTTATATAGTGGTTCGACTGTATATATATATATATATATATATATATATATATATATATATATATATATATATATATATATATATTGTTCAAATTTTAATAAAATACTTTTTATTCATCCATTCAAAGTAGGTATTGACTTAAATTTTTTTTCTTATTTTGCTTGTTTTTTAGACAATAGACAAAATTTATTGCGGTTATATAATAAATACAATCACGTGTTCTCCATTGAATTCAAAACAAACTAGCATTAGATTTGTACTTGTTGTTCTACTAGTAAAATTGAGATACAATATCAGATTGGTAAATTAAATAAAAATATTCAAGTGTCAAAATTCTTCAAAACGTTTTTCAATTTATTTTTTTAATTCCTACTATTAGTTCACACACAATTGTTTAAATTTTCAATCGTTAATAAAATAATTTTAAAGCTCTGAATTGAGCTGAAATTTTATGTACACGATTATTCTGGATAGACAATAAGGTAATTTAATTATAATCTAATAAAAATAATTGATAAAAACTAATCATTCAAAGAATGATAGATACACAGCAATGTTGACATCATTTTTGACGACTTAGCGACCATTTTGTGGACATTTACCAATACCTTAAAAGGTTTTTCTTTCTCACATTTTAAAGCTCATTTGAGCTGAAATTTTCTATTTTGGGTGACAGTATGATAATTTAATTAAAACTAATTGACTGAAATTAACTACTTAAAGAATTACAGGTACAGTCACGTTGACTTCATTTTTAGCGACTTGGGTAAAAACTTAAAAAGATTTTTTTTCTCACGTTTTAAGGTGAGTTCGAAACCTAAAATCTTCTTAATATAACAATTTTGAGATTTTTACATTTTCAAATTGTATAGATTTTAGCCTTTCTAACGTGTAAACAGCGTAAAGGGTGTGACAAAAAAACCCGAACAACTGAAACTTTGTAAAAAATTAAGAAATTAACAAAATATAACAAATAATAATAAGAGTACACTCGTACTAATAAATAAATTTAATTGGTTTCAAAGTGACCGCCGTTTGCTGCAATGCAGAGGCGCAAACACTTGCAGAAATTTTCAACAATGAACCTCAAGTCTTTTATCTTAATACACCTCATTTCCGCAAAAGTGATTGCTTTAGAGAGTCCTAAGTTTTGTGCGGCTTAGGGCAGGCCCTGGACTCTAAAATGGACCTTACACTGTAATGCATGGGATTGAGAGCAGGCGAGTAGGTGGTCATTTTTCAGATGATATCATGTCTGGAAAATTCGCCTTGCACCACTCTTAGGCCTTTTTGGCTTTGCGACCTAGTTCAGAATCTTGTTGGAGCGTCCAATTTGCATTTCCGAAATGCGTTTGGTCCCACGGAAGTGCAACAGCTTCAATAATGTCTCTCCGGTACACTTTTTGATTGATTTTAACGCCCTCTTCCACGAAAACTAAAGGTGTTTTGCCACTAGTACAAATTCCACCCCAGACCATGACCGACTTTGGATATTGAAGTCATATGAATTTGACGGCTTTGCTGTGCTGTGTCTTGTGATATGACGGCTTTTCAGTGCTGTGTCATGTCTGTTTTGACGGCATTTTGGTTGCTCTTGCGGTGGATAGTTGACGCCACGTCTGCTCCGTGAAGGTTGCGTTGTTTCAAATTTCAGCCAGGGTCACCAATGAAGGTTAGAACCTGGGACTTTCTGATTCGTAAACCGAGTAACTTAACCACTATACTAAGATGATCACCGTAGTACGGAGGCTGTTACTGACTTATATAGATACCACCGGCACAAATCCTAGAGATAATTTAAGTAACATAACCACAGTACAATACACGAACTCTTTCGCGTGGTAAATGTTATCATCGAAGGATGCAACGTTTTACAAAGTTCCCGTGATAATTTTTCTTGGCGTTCAGAAGGCTTTCAACCTTCTAGGGCCCGATGGATTACTACTAAAGTCAAAAAGTTCCCGGAATGGTCCCTTACATTAACGCAGGTGTGCGTTGGCAGGAAAATATCTGTTTCAGAGGTTGGCAGCACTAATAAGGAAAACACATCGCCATCTGGAATTCATTTCCTGTACTCTGCTGGCATTAGCTGCAGATCGTTTCTAACAAAACAAATCTTTCCTTCATCGTATTTTGCAACGTCGTCTTTGGCGTATAACATCAAACTTTATCTTTTGCTCGAGAAATCACCTTCTAAGATGTTAGAGATACAGAAGAAAGAATGTGGTCATAATTCCAATACCAGAGGACTTTTACCTGTTTCTATGGCTGAAAATGAAATTAAAGGGACATCTTTCTGTGGATTTAGATGAGGTAATCCAAAATACGACAAAGCAACTAAAAGACCTCTGAAAAAATGGATTCCATGAGTGTTATCTGAACTCTTGAATGTGGGTATGTAGGATTGCAGTAATTTGAAGGCCAATAAGATTAAATTGTTGTCCTATTTTTAATAAGTTGTAATTGTTCTATTCCGGGTACTTTTTGGCCCTACCTTGTATTTTTCAAACTGTGATCCCCTTATACACTTAATCAATATTATCTAAAAATAAATCATTCATACTAAATGAGAAAATTCTTACTCAACTGAATTCCTAACTGATTGCTCCTGAAGCTCCTGATTGCTCCTAACTGATTGCTTTCATAAGATGATCTCCCAGCATCAGCATTTGTCTGTTCACAGACGATGCATCAATATTTACTGAAGCCCACATTCCCGTTAAAATCGGACGAAACCTACAGAATTATTTAAACAAATTGAAATTAAGTTCGATATATGGCGTATTGCCATCGATACCTCCAAAAACAAATCTATTCTACTCGTACTTAAAAGGACACGCCTTCCTTCCCTCACGTAAGCTAAGCGTTTAAACAACATAATCATTGGGTTTTTGACGTCAAATTCCTCAGAATCATCACGCGTACTTAACTCACATTTCGAAGATGCATAAAATACATTGTAATCAAATGCTGTCCTTACTTACATAGCGTAGTTCAAGTTAGCAGTTTTATCGCGGTATATTGTCGCTTATAGAAAAATTGTAAATCCTTACCTGTTTATTATAAAATTACCCTCAGAAAACATAGATAACAGAGAGATGTATTTAAAAAAGTATAGGTTATATACTTAGATATTATAGTTTTATTATAGTATGCCAAAAGGAATTTATCTCTTAATATCTCGTTACTTAATGCATAATCATTTAGATATTTCGTAAGATACGTAAAATTAAATGTTTGGTACGAATTTACTCATGCAAAGAAATAGACAAGGGGGAGACGACTTATCTACTATTAAGAAAATTTTTTTATACACATATTTAAAAAAAATAATTAAAAGCTGCCCAAAAAAACTTTTTTTTTTTGACAATTTGAGTTTTTAAATTTTTTTTAAATTTTTTTAAGATTTAAACCCTTTTTCAAAAAATCCCCCTTTTAAAATTTCTGGGGTTGATTGGGAACCCTTTAAAACCTTTTTTTTAAATAAGGTGGAAACTGGTCCACGCTCATTTGAATGGCGAAAAATGAAAAACAAAGCATTTCGTTTTTTTTTAAAAAGTTAAAAAGTTTTTGATAAAACCCAAAAAAATTTTTATCTTTTTGTAAATTGTTTTTTTATTTTTTTTTATTTACTCGCCGATTAAAACCCTCACTGTATACTTTAAAAAATAAATTTTTATCTAAAAATGAAATTTTAATGTTCGATGTACCTTTCTGAAAAAACTACTGTTCACGGGGTATGAAAATTTTTGAATTTATTTATAATGTTTAATATATACTGAAATGATTTTTTGTAAAAAGTAAAAAATTCTTTTTTAAAAATTTTTTTTATGTAAAAAGGGTTAAATTTCGAAAAAGTTTGAAAAAAATATTTTGTAAATCATAAAAAATTAAAAAATTAGCAAAAAAGCTCATTTCAGATGAGAAAGGTGTACTTTAATTGGGTGAAAAAATTTTATGCATTTTACAAATAACAGGTTTTTAGAAAAAGGGGACACGGAAAAAAAAGCTTCAAATTTTCGGGATAAAAGGGTTTCCAACTCCTTTAAATATGTTTAAAATTAAGGGGAATTTTTAAAATTTTTTAACTAAAAAAAGGGAAAAAAACTTTTTGTAATTTTATTTGCATATTTTTTTTATAAAAAAATTTTAAATACAGGATTTTTGTAACTGGGCGAAAAATGCCTGCTGATGCACAGTCCCAAAGTCACGTTGTAAAAGGTTTTGCCCTATTAGGGGGAAAAAAATGCCCCAACAGTCCGGCATTTAGTCATGTTGTAAGAAGTTTTGCCTTATTAGGCTGCACGATGCCTGTTTGTAAAATTGCTACGATTCACGTTTATAAAAAATATAAAAACTGCTGCATTAAGAAGTTCTAGAAATAAAAATGCATTTTCATGCATCAAGTAAAGAGAAAAATTGAAATGAATATGATACCGGTACCCAATTCATTTTTGGCGTCAATTTAAAAAACAAAAATTAGATCTTTTTGGGGGCCCATTTTAAAGATATATATTGCAAAAATTTCACCCTTTAAATTTGGCGAAATTTTACAACTATTTGGCGGATAAACCCGTAGCGTACTGATATCAAATTATTACCGAAAATTGCTAGGCTATAAAGGGAAAATTAAGAAGGTAATCGGAAGCATATTTTGTATCATAATTTAACGAAGCATAAAGATTCCTAAGCTATTTTTCTTTGGAACATCATTTTTTTTTAATTTTAACTTATTTCTTACAACCTTGATATCCAGTTTAAAGTATTTTTCAGAAATTTCAAAAATATATATAAATTCCACTGCGAAAATATACTTTTTATCGACTTCTTAGCATTTCATTCTAAACTTCTTCCTAGAATTTACTTATAACAAACGTATAATATGTGTAATCTTTATAAAGAATATAGAAACTTCTCACTATCAAAGAAAAGTGATAGTAAAACTTTCGCTTACTCTCAATGTTATTAAATTTTGTTATAAATTTGATATCCTTTAAAAAAAAAGGAATTTTTCAAAAAAGGGCCCTTTGATGCCAAAGCAATGTCTCACGTTTTTTACTGATTATTCTCTTTTCTTATTAGGAGTCAAATGGAAGGAGAAGCTCTTAAAATGGAGCTCAATCAAGAAAAGTGCTCTTTAAACAAAATGTCCGAAGAAATCAACTCTCTGGTTGAAAAACTGACTAAAGCTGTGGAAGAGATGGAAGCCACTAAGTTAGAGTACCAGAAAAAAGACGAAAGGTTGAAACTCACTCAGAACAAGATTCAGGAAATGTACATACTATTTTGGGAGATCAGATATCACTGAAAAACTGCAAGCAATTTACAAAACTAGAAGAGAGGTAATCCTGTTTAATGTATATAATATTTTTATTCAAATTATGATTTTTTGTAAAAAAAATTAAATACTTATAATATATGATGTATTATATATAAGTTGATGCTGAAGTATTTATATAATTCTGATCAAGGGACAACAATTTTCAAAAAAAAATTTGACTTTATGTTAACCTTTCCCCCTTCGCTTATAACTCTTGGTGAAATCGTTTTGAAATTTATGGATAGAAGTTCTAAATCCATTAAAAAATTTAACTTGACTAAAGATTCATTCAAAAATACTTAGGTCACAATGAATTAGTGAACAATAAACAAGTTATTGACAGATTTAAGATCCAAATATAGACTCAAAGTTGTAATAATTCAGGCCAATTTTAGTATAGTGATAAGTATAAAAATATCTTTACTAAAATAATTATTATCTAAGTATATTAAGGTATCCGACTACGTTCAAGGGATTTTAAAAAAAAATGGATAATTTATGATATTTAATGTCATTTAGAAAAAATGTATATACAATTTTTTAAAAGAGTAGTATTAAATAAAAATTTTTAAAGTTCAATATCTTGACAAAAATGAACACACAGATGACCCATTTTAAAATATTTTTTTTGAAAAAAGCCTTTATAATAATATTTTGCCTTTTATAAGCTCGACCTCTTTAAAAAGGGTCAACTAAATTTTTGAAATATATACTTAAATGGGTTTTCCTGTTTTAAAAACAGAGGGAGAAATTTTAAAAAAAAAGCCATAATTATTTCAATGGGTTTTAACCCAAAAAAAAATGCAATTTTTTTTAAACCCCTTTTTGTTGAGCCTTTGTACAGAGGTTTGAGCTATATACAGCAAAATATCATTTTTAATAGAACTTTTTAAAAAAGCAGAAAAAGGTTTTTGTTTTTTAGCCGAAATATTTATTTAAATAAATTTTTTTTTTTTTGTCCTTAAAAAAAATTTTTTCGTATTTTTCTAAAGGCTTTTAAAAGAAATTATCCATTTTCCATTTTTAGCCTTTGGGAAGTGTAGATAAAATCCCAAAAAAAATTATAGGATGAAGATTAAGAATAGTTTTGTATTTGTCTACATTATAATACTAAGCCTAAAAATAAAAATTATTGGAATATATTACTTCTAAGAGCTACTGCATCGCCATTTATGGATTGAATATGTAAGTAATGAAATGTAGATAATACATGGAAGTATGAATAATATAATGGTTCTAATATATATTATTTAAAGGCTAACTATTAATTTACAGAAATAAATTATATATATACAGTAATACCCGAATTTACGCTCTAGATGGGATTGAGTGACAACCGGAATTGGGTTTTTTCTCATAAAAAAATTTTTTTTTACCCGGGTGGGAAAGTGAAGAAAAAAAAACCTTAAAAAAAAAATGTTTCATGAATTCTTGGATAACACACAAATACAGAACTACAAATAAAAGTTATTTTGATGAAGAAGGAAGTTTTTTTAAAATCCAACAAAGTAATCTGCCGGCTCAAAGATTTTTTTTTCCCCCCAAAAATTTTATCGTAGAATACTAACACATTTTTTTTATTCCTTATTTTGTTGAAAAAGTACGCTCTTCGTTGTAGTCTGTATTTTCCTAAATTTGCAAGCCTTTTTCAATAAAACCGAGGCCTTCTATCAAATTTCGAACGCCATCATTCGGGCCCCAAAAGGGCTAAAAAATACAAGTTCTTTAAAAGCCTTGCTTTTTTCTCATGCATTTTTATGAGCTCATTTTAGTTTTTGAGAAATCAGTAATCATTATTCATTTCCCAAATTTATTTGCCTGGCAAAACAAAAAACTTCTTGGGAAAAACCCTTACCGATTTCACCCGGCTCTGGCACTGATTCCCGAGGTTTTCTTTTAATCAAAAAAAAAAAGGACGAATTGACGAGATCTAAAAATCGCGTAAGTCGAGGTATAAAGCTGAATTCACACCAAGGCGTACAAAACGTCGAGTGTCAAGCGTCTACCAATCCCGAGACTTCATTTTTGCCCGAGATGAAGTCTCTGATTTGACTCATTGACCTTTTCCTTTTTCCAACCCAATTTATATATATGACGCTTCAAATTAAATATTGTGTGTTGATTGTACATATTTAATGTAATCAGTAAAAGGAATTTAAATTAAAACCTCACGTGGTGAGAAAACAAATCAACCATATCAAATTATCAAGCTGTTTAATTAAATAAGTATTATTTGTGTGTGTGATGAAAGTCAAAACATTATTTAATTTTCATATAAATATGTACTTAAATTTACTTATTAGATCCGTTTTGTAATTTGATAATGATATATATTAATTCAATTCACTACATGTATTAATTATATATTTATTAATTAAAATATTAATTTATTGCAGAAAAATCATTGATAATAAACATAAAAAATAGTTCTTCTATGTTGTTACATTTATAAATAAATTTAGAAATAAGGTATTAAAGGTCACTTTAAAATACTTTTCAACTACTTATAAACAATTCAACAGAAAGTTTAATACAACACTTTTTGTAAATTATGCATGAGAGAGTCAACAAGAATTTTGCATTAAGTTCTGTTAACAGAATAAATCCTTAAGCTTTTCAGTTACTTCAATACCCTTTCAACTGTATATCCCAAAGCAATAATATAGGAATTATGTTTTTTGAAGCTATATATATATATATATATTTACAAAAACATCAATGATATTTCTCTTTAAAGTAATACTTTAAGAAACGCGACTTCAATCAATAATACACGCTTTAATAAGCCGGATATTATCACATGTATATTTCAACTAAAACGTTTTTCATTCACACAATTCAAAACAATTATATTGTATTGTATTTGTAAGAAAGACATTCGAAGAATGTTGTAACGAAAGCTTCTTTTAACAGAGCACAGGAAGGAAGGTCTTATCAGAAGAGGATGTTTTAGAATCAATTTTACAGCCCAAAAATAAATCCCTCTATTTTAAGAAGGAGAATAAAGGAAAACATGGCTCCAACTGCCTCACTAATCAGCAGGTATGGGATTATTTATTGCTACTACTCGCGAAATATAAATTATTCCTTAATTGTGTTAAATGTCATACCATAAAAAAAATTTTGTGATGATAAATTAATAATTCTCTCTCATAGAGAGAGAGAGAGAGAGAGAGAGTGTGTGTGTGTGTGTGTGTGTGTGTGTGTGTGTGTGTGTGTGTGTGTGTGTGTGTGTGCGTGCGTGCGTGCGTGCGTGCGTGCGTGCGTGCGTGCTCGTCGTGCTGTGCGTGTGTGTCGTCGTAGTGTGTGTGTGTGTGTGTGTGTGTGTGTGTGTGTGTGTGTGTGTGTGTGTGTGTGTGTGTGTGTGTGTGTGTGTGTGTGTGGGTGTGTGTGTGTGTGTGTGTGTGTGTGTGTGTGTCTTTACCTCTCTCATAACTAAGGGAAACATTTTTCCCCCATTTAAAGTTGATGATTGTCGTATTTATAATCATAAACTTATCTGCATTTTTTATACTGTATGACAAAATAAAATGCTTGCCGAACGCAATTTCGTAAACGGGAAGTTTTAGTGAGTGGAAAAAAGCGGTCGAATTCATGGCCGCCAATGATAAAACAGTCGAGGATTGTATTCTTATTCTTAGTAATTATTTCAGATTATTGTGTCGTGTAATAATATACAGGGTGATTCATAATTCACTCCAAGACTTCGGAACGCTGTAGTAAAAAAACTAAGACGAATAAAATATCTAAAAATTAGTCCTTTACGTAAGACCCGAGTTTTCGCGCTTCCTTTGTTGCATGGTGTAGCAGAACTGAATGAGATGGTAATACGCGCTGTGCATAACGCTGATAATATGTTAAATAGAGTGTGGCAGAAACTGGGCTATCGCATTGATGCAGGACCGATCCTAGGGTGTCAGCCACCCACGTCCAAAGACATAATGTGCGGACCCTTTAGAGAGTTTTTCATATTCTAACTAATACTTAATGTTGACGTTATATACTACCTGTATAAGGGCGAAAAGTAAAACATTGGAAACAAAAAATATGCTCAGGAAAACAATTGCACAATCAAAGTTCTGTAGCAAATAATCTAATTTCTGAGATTCATTTTTTAAGTAAGTATTACTACTTTTGGTCCATTAGGAAAATCCATAAACAATTTAGCAAAATATAAAAACATTTTTGCTTAAAACTACAAAATATATTTTCAAAGTACCATTAAATTTGTTACTACCTGTCGGAACAGTTAAAACGATATAGTGGGGGGTTTGTTTATTTACATGTTTCCTTTCTGGTAATATTTTATCGTCAACATGCATGAGATTCCTCATATTGTGAATCACAATCTGTGCAATTTTTTCAATCTCTAGATTCACAAGCAGCAACTAGCGGAATTACAGCAGCAAGTAAATGATTCTCAGGCAGTATGCAGTATTCTTCAAGAGCAACTGAAGGAAGTCACAGACTTTTTAGATCAACTTTTACACATCGACATTTCTCCTAAAAACATTCCTGCTCTGTCCCTCATCAAGCATTATGGAAAACATCTCAGAACACCAGCTCACGCCATGTGTAAGTGATGGCAGTTATAAAATTGTTTTAAATTAAATAATTTTATAGATATCCTTTGAATTTTATATAAAACAGGATTGACTTCTATTACTTAGAGCAGAGCTGTCCAACCCGTGAGATTCTTTACAACTTTGCAAAATTCGACTATTTTGTACAATATTTTTTGTTTTAAAGATTTTTTTTTTTTTGTAAAAAATAAATCTCACAACTGTTAGTATTTTATCACGTTGCTTCTGTTCCTGCGAATCTTTTTTTTCTTTGAAATTTATCAAACATAATCGCGCTCAAACTTAAAGCACGAAAATCTGCAACATCATTTGCGATACGCAAATACACATGCATTGAGATTGACTTGCAAAAACTAAGTGAAAGAGTTCAGAAACAGATATATCACTAATTAAATAAATTAAATATTATTTGATCATTGCATTATTATTATTATTATATTATCTATGTTTTTATGCATGAAAAACAATGAAAACAATAATAGTATATCAGTCTGTTTTAAATTTCTACTCCAACAAATGTTTGTAATGGATCCAAATTTAATATAAAGATATATATTTTTATATGCGGCCCGCGGATTGTAAAGTTCTTCCAAAGGCCCGCGAGGTCATTTGGGTTGGCCACCCTTAACTTAGAGTGTTCCTAAAAGATGAATTGAGGGTTTTAAATTATGGTATTATTTTAGAAAATTATCTAAAAAAATATGAGGATGTCTTTTCAGGTTATCTTGTTTTAACCAACAAACCTGTTTAAGCTTAGTAATAAGTAAATACACTCTTTTATATGATTTATGTGTTTAGTTTAATTCAGCAATTTTTATGGCTTAAATGTTCGAAACTGTTACAATCTATTTTGGCTAGATTCGGAAGTGGAAACATGGGAATTAAAGATGTTTAACCCTTTATCTACCGACGGTACTTTAAAAGTACCACTCACTTTAAAATTACATAGAATATCCATATTTTTATGAATACTCTGACGATACTTAGCAGGAATATTCTTTTAAATCTACTCTTCCAAGATGTATCACAGCATATGATGAGGTTCTATGATAAGAGGGTTCTATGATGAGTATTTTAGCGGGAAAGCGGATAGTTTTATGGCAGAAATTGCGTTTTCAGCCGATTGCGAAGATTGTCATTTTTGTTCTGAAAAAGTAGTTAATGTCAAAAGACAAATGTCTTATTTTTTGTATGTTAATGAAGACCTTAGAAAACGATTTGACTATTTATTTTAAGTGAACAGTGGGTATAATTGACTTTACAGTTGAATACTTTTAATTAATTAATTAGCTCTAAATAATTAAATTTCCCAAAGGTGAGTATTTTGTTTATGTATATCCCTTAATTTTCAATATAGTGATTCAAAAAAAATGTATACTGAATGAAAAAAACTGCAGTAAATCATAATGCGGTAGATAAAGGGTTAAGGCATGGGCCGGGAATTCAACCTCGGGAGGGGGCTCGTCTCGTTCTCAACCTCAATAAGATCATGAACTGAATATGAATATCTTATATATAGCCGAATGTATATCCCTTTAAGACCCAAATTATTTTTATCTTCAAATATTAAATTCTTCTGGTTATTAATACTATCTGAGCCCCAATGACATTAGGAAAAATAATAAAAAATTCCTCCCCTGGAACGTAGACGGTACCCGCACGATTGTGCGGGTTGGGTGTTATCTGTGAAACAGGTCCCCATAAATTTTACCAGTTATACATTTTTAGCTCTAAGTTGATCGAAGGAACAATCTTAATTCAACCAAAAATGTTACAAAGAGGGAAATTATTGATGTATAATTATCTCTTTTATTAATTCTTATTTATTTACTGTAAAAATCTTTTGGTTTGTTTCTGACAAGTATAAATAACCATTGCATTTTTCACAACATGTTTTCGAAATGCTTTCGTAGTTTTCAAATCTGCACTTGTGAGGCCTTGAAATATCATCAAAACATCGAAAATGGCTATACATGACAATCCTTTTATCCTGGAATGGCCTGGATAAAAGCCATGACATGTATAGCAGGTGGATTATAACGCTTCGATCTTTTTGCGAGTGGAATTCCAACACTATATTATCTTCATCATCAGTTAAAATACTTTTGTTAGTAGGTGGAGAGGCTGATAATGCTTCAACTATCTCTAACTTAAATTTTAAGCGATCCATTTTGATTTTTAGATAAATTTTATTTGATATTGCATCTTATTTGCACACACAGAAACCAAGAATTAGCAACAGCTAAATCAGTGTAATGAATGTGTTCAAGAGACTTTTATATGGTAAAGAATGATCCAAAATTGTCTTTTCATTTCAAATATTCACATGTGTTTCTTCATCTCTCTCATCTGAACTTGATTCTCCTTCCAGTATACGCGATTCATATGTTTTGTTCGCAGTATTGTCATCATCCGAGAAATCACTAAGTTCTCATTTAAGTTTAATCTGATTTATTCATCTATTGCAAAATATCTTCTTCTGTGAGAATTCTTCTCCTTTTAGACACTTGAAAAAGTTTTTGCTCTTAAAAGTTAATACAGTATTCCATGAAAAATAGTAAAATGCATCAGAAAATTTTATTATTTGAAAATATATATATATATATTTAAACCACACCATACTAACTACCACCAGAAAACCCTAATTTTATTTGGGGGGTGGGAAATATGGATGCAGATATCTGTGGAAAGGATAAAAATGTCATACTCCTCAACAAATGTAGGGAAAGGAAAATTAATTGCAAAAAAGAGAGGGAGAAAGAAAAAAAGGGACTCATCCATGGCGACCTCCAAGAAAATTTGGTATTAATTACATTTCCTTTTATGAGGCTTTCATCAAAATTATTGAAACAGAAAAGAAAATTCGCATGGTAAGTACTTACCTTTACAGCTGCACTGACTCAAGTAACGCCCAACCCGCACGATCGTGCGAAGAAATCTGAGTCCTACAAGCCACTTAATAGAGTATAATTAATTTTTTCTATTTTACAATTATTTAAACATTAATACAAAATTTGTATCCAAGCAATTAAAATATATTATAATTCCCTTTTTTAGACAGAAAAAAGAAGTAGTGTTTTCGTTGTATTTAAAAAAACAAAGCTAGATTTAAACTGAAAGTAAAACGGACCACAACCATCTCTGTTGAAAAAAAGTAAACTTGATACTTTCTCAAACCGGCTCAATCGTTAGATTCATGATTTTCTTACATACGACTATTCCAGAAGCAAAAATGTAGAAGAATATCTAACCCGCCCGAGCGTGCGGGTTAGGTCTTAAAGGGATATAATCATCGAATGTTACTCTAGGACGCATTCTTTGAAAAACTCGAACTATATGTAAATTTCTAGTGGCAAAACTGCATTACTATGTTATGTCAGTCGTTCGTATCTAGGTCTATATCACAATATGCCATCATTACTCATTCAGTTAAAAGACGGTAATAGAAGTGTGTACCTTGGTTTGTGAGATTGCCAATCACGCTCATTTATTTGTTATATTTATTTTTACAAATATTTGACAGTGAAAGTTGTATACTGTGTACTTAAAACATTCACAGGTGGGGCCTACTTTTGCATAGGAGCCCAGGGCCTCAAGAAGTCTTAAGATGTCCTTGATTACACATTAGTGACTTTTAATTGAGTGTCCTATGAAAAACTGATGTTCCATGAGAAAATCATAGATATATCATTTAAATTTTCATAAAATATTTCAGAACTTTGCATAGACTATACTAAACTTATCACATAAACCCTGTTTTTTTTTCCTTAAATTCCTCAAAATAATATATAGACTACGTTAAAATTAAGTCTAACTTTTTAAGTTAGTTATACTGGCATATCACATTATTGCGTATATAAGTAAACATTTATGTGTAATATAATAAAATTGATTTTGAATTTTTCTTATGTATATTATTATTTTTTTGGATATTTTCAATTTCAGCCATTACTTTAAATATTAAGTACGCTTTAATTATTTTATTTGAATCAATATATCTTTTCATTACAAATAATAATAATAATTTTTTGCTTGTATTGCTAAATAAATAATAAAAAAATTATAAAAGAATAAAAAATTATAAGAATTAAAATATAAGAATAATAAAAAGGACAAAAATAAGAACAAGAAAAATAATACAAATGATAAAAATAATAAAAATAAAATTTAAAAAATAAGAAAAAATAACATAAATAGTAAGAACAATAAAAACAATAATTAATTTATAATTTACATTTTTCCCAAAATTTAACAGTATTTTCAATTAAGCAGTGAAAAAAAGTAATAAGCCTTATATTTTTAAAAGCACACACATGGACACAATTCTGAAAACCTTTTTCATAGAGATAAAAATATTGCTTGACATTTTATGGAATTCTGAACTATTAACGAACAAAGAAGGTATCGTTAAATTGATGGCAGTGATAAATTTTTGTTTTTCCACATCAACAGTATCTCTTCCCATTTTTTTTTTTTTTTTTTAAATTTGACGATTTTTAACTATAGTCAGAATAATTTCTCATATTTTTTTTTTTTCCTCATTTTTTAACATTGGTATTTTAAAGATGAATGTGAAGTTCTAGTAATAAAACCATTACTCAAATTTTCACCGATTTTAGTTTTTTATGTGTTACTACGATAAATTATTCAATAATAAATTATCTCGTTCCAGTAAAGCCATGCTATGTGTCAAGTGTCGATCCTCTACCTGATCATTATCTTTGTTTTTGATGTATTTTAGAAACTTAAAAGTAAGGAAACAGGGGAGTTTTTATTTGTCCTTTTTTTTTGGAGAAAAAAAAATGGCTTTGGGATTCAAAGTTCTAGGTTGATAATACTAGTGGGAAAATTAATCTTTAAATTCTTACAAATTTTATCTTTTGAGAGATATTGTTAAAATCTCAAAAAAATTAAACCAACTAGTCACAGTTCTTCTAAATTTCGAATTCCATAACGGAACACTTTTGCAAACATGCTGGCGATAAAATTATATCGAAAATTACTATCAAAAATTAATTTTTATATTATATAATTTTTAGATATGAATTAACTATAAATATATAAATTATATTTTGATAGAAAAAAATTCATTTTGGGAAATTTTTTTAAAAAATTTTTTTTTTTTTATTTTAAGGTATTTTTAGGTTTTTTCTTTTTAATTTTTTTTTTAAACAAAATTGCCTATCGAGGGATTCTTTTTTTAAAAAAATTTTTTTAAGTTTTTTTAAAAAATTTTTTAAAAATTCTTCAGAATAAATTTTTAAAATTTTAAAACAATTTTTTTTAAAATTCTTTTGAAACATTCAAATAAAATAAAAATTTTTTAAATAAAATTTTTTAAATTTAAAATTAAAATTTAAACCGTTTTTTTTAAAATTTTTTTTTTCAAAAAATTTTTTAACAAATAATTTAAAGTTTAATAATTAAAATTTATTTAATTAAATAATTAGCTAATTAAAAATAAATAGGTAATTATTACCAGAAATTTTTCATTTTATTTTAAAAAATAATTTTTCATCAAAAAAAAAATATTCGAATTTGATTAACTTTTGGAAATTTAAATTATCATTTTTTCTAAAAATTGTAGTTTTAAAAAATTGAAGTAATTAGCCTTTCTTTGAAAAATTATTTAAATTGTTTTTTAAAAAAAAAATTTAATTGGTCATGAAAAAAAGAATTTTTTTTCGATTTTGTTTTTCTAATTTTTCGCAAGAAAATTTCGAAAAATTCTTTTCCGGAAAATGTGGGATTTTAAAAGATTGAAATTTATTTTAAAATCTTTTTTTTAAATTTTTAATTTAAATTTTAAAGAAAAACATATTGTGGAAAAAACCCTCCGTATTTTAAAATCATGGAATTAGAAATTATCTAAAATTAACGCCTAATTTTCTAAAAATGGTTTTAAATTTCCCTCCCCCTTTTTTTCAACGGTTCAATTTACTTTCAATATTCAGTTAGGTTCAAAATGCAAAAATATGCACCTTGTAGTAAGGGCTTGATATCCGTGATGTTAGGTAGGCGTCAAAATACACTTCTCCCTTTTTCCGAACTAGCTTCCTTAAATTGCCATCCTTGCTCACTAAACTTTCTATTTTTTTAAAGGTTATTTTATTTGCATCTATGCTTTTTCACTTTTGGTTTGGGGTTGGAAAAGTTTTGCCATTAATCGTGGCCGTCAAAGAACGTAGAGGTTATGTTAGAAGAAGAACGCGAGAGATGTCACAAGTTTTCATCCTAAAAGCAAAGTAGTTTATCTAAGTATAAGGATTTCGGTTGATAAATACAACAATAACTTTGAGATGTACTTATTTTAGTTAACTTTATTTTAGCTGATACTTAAAAAGTGTCGTAAGGGTTTTGAAATATAATAGCCAGATACAAAAATTTTGTCCATAGATCGTATAAAATTCCTGAGAGTGTCAATTAAAAGTTTTTTTTAAATTATTATGTTTCTGAAATGTCATACACACTTCTCTCTTTCGTTTAAGAAAACAATAATCAAACAGTATTTAAAAAATAATATTGCTCTAGTTCTGTAAAATGTTTATCTGTAGAAAATGTTCTGCATGTATTATTAAATTAATTATTCAATAAATTTGGCATAGTATTTTTAAATATTTTGGATTTTTTATTATAAATACCAATAAAAACAATTTCAAATCAGTGATTACGATATTATTTATCAATAAAAATACAAAAAGAATCAATCTATAATCTAGGTCCTTACATTTTTCCGAAAAACAACTTTTAAGAAGAATTAAATATATTGGACATTTTGAAACTAAATAATGAACATGTATGTATTTTTTTGTCTAAATGGTCAAACTAAAATGATGATAAAACGGGTTTGTTTTCAATAATATTTCTAAGCCTATAATAAAAAAGTAATAAAGTACAAAAAAAGAGGTTTAGTTGAAATTATCAAAACTGGAAACATAACTTTGAAAACATCTAGAAATAAAGATGTAGCATATGACACTGAGTTTTTTTTCTTTTAGTAATTCAGAACAAAATACAAATAAGTACTCCTATAAAGCAAGTACAAAAAATTTAACATAAGAAAATACTTATTCACATCCCCCTCCATGTATATATATCGGAGCAAATTTATAAAACAGTAGAACCTTTTTTGTGCGGTTTTTAGGGATTTTTTTTTTTGTATATTTTTATCGGTTTAAAATTTTTGGGACGCCACTGTAATGTTTTCTATTTTTTTTACTGGGGGCGTAACGAAGAATTTTGGGGACCCTCTCCTGAAAGTCAGGTTTGCCTTTAATATTTTATAAATTGGGTAAATACGTACTTAGCGTAAGTCAGGCCCGGGCCCCCAGTCCCGCCCCCCCCAAATTGGGTGCAGCCACTGAAATGTAGACACTTCAAGACGCTCTGTTCTTTTGTTTTAAAAGTCTCCCGAAAGGCATTCGGGTTTCTTTTCTCAACGCTCAGCAGCCCGCGCTTGATTGAAGACGAAACTTTCAATGACATTTACATTATCAATAATTTGATAAATTATGAGACGGACAAGGTTATCTTTTAGAGCGGATAAAATTGGGGGATACAGCTTTCCCAAAAAATTGGAAATTTTTTTCAAAATAGATACCAGTTAAAAAAATATAAAATTTTAAAAAGGGTTAATCATGTTTGCTGGTTATCGTGACATTTTCAAACAATTAAACCCCCTGTCCTTTTTGTCTCAAAAACTTATTTTTGTTAAAAAAAAATTAAATTTAAAGTTTTTTTTTTTTATGGGGCTCATCCACCCATAAAAAAGTTTTTTGTATTTCCAGAATTTGTTTGTTTTATGTAAGAATTTTTGAATATTTTTTTTTGTGCGTTTTTGTATGCGGTCCCTATCTACCGCACAAAAACAGATTCAACTGTATTAAAAAAATTGTACCGCTAAAACTCCAGAAAGAATTATTTAAAAACATATATAAGTACTATCCAAAAAAATAATTACAGTTATACACCGTTCTTACTTAATAGGGTACAAGTAACTGAGTAATAACTGTATAAGTTGGGGTACAATTTTGCATATAAATACATAAAAAATATATTAAATATGTAAAATTATTTTTAGTTGAGGGCGGAGACGAAAGAAAATAATAATTTGGAATATAAAAAATGTTTAATAAGATCTTAGATAACACTAATACAAAATCACAAGCCAAAGTTCTTTTGATTTAGAAGGTTTCATAAAGTCTGCCGGCTCAAAGATTTTTTTTCTCCAGCAAAAAGTCCCCAGCATGCAATTTTTTATTCTTTTTTTTTCAGGAAAATCATTCTCCGTTGGGGTCATATTTTCTAAAATTATATAGAAATAATTAAACTAAGGACTTCTGTCAAGTTCGCAACCGTCATTCGATCTTTTGATTGAAATATATCTTAAGACTCAAGTTCATGAATGCCTTGCTCTTGCTCATGTATTTCCATGAGCTCATAGACTGTCAACTCTTGTTTGTGGGAATTCAGCCGCTCTTGAACGTCATCACTATCCTCCTCTAAATTTATTCTACTGGCAAGATCGACATCTTCTTCAAACACATAACAAATTTACAAATCTGAGTAGACATAACACATATCATAAAAACGATATAACATGGGAAAAAGAAAAGACACCCCTAAATTTGAAAAAATAACCAAAATAATTTTTAAGCTAAGATTCTTCCGCGGGTATGTCCGAAAAATTTTTAGCGAAGATGAGTAATCGAAATTTTAGCGCGAAACAAAAAAACAATTTACGATTTTAAAATCGCGTAATTTGGTTTCGGTAAGGAGTAGGGGTTTAGTTTTTTTGGTTTTTTAAATTTTTTGACTGTGGCCCTGCATTGCAAAATATAAATTTTGGGAATTTTGTGAAGATTGAAAAGATAAAAATTTTTTTAAAATATTTTTAAAAAAAAATTATTTAAACCATTTTTACAAAAAAGAACCCAAGTGACCCTTTTAAAAATTTCTCCTTTTTTTTGTTCTTTAAAAATAATATTTTGGTAATAAACTCCCTTTTTCCTTAGAATTTTTTGAACTTGAGGGGTTTAATTTTTCACAAAAAGGGGGAAAATTTTAAGAAAAAACGTGATATTTTTTAATTTTTAACCTTTTAAAATAAGTAATTTTTTAAAAATTCATATACCTTTTAAAAGATCTGGGCCCTTTAAAAAAATTTTAAAATTTTTTAAAGAAAATTTTGAAAAAATGTTATTCTAAACCCCTAGTTTTTTAAAAAATTTTTTTTTTTTTTGTAAAATTTCTTAAAAAAATTTATCGGGGCAAAAGTGAAAAAAACATGAAAATTATCCATTTATGTTCTGTTTTAAAATTACGGTTCCGAACGTAGTCGGATACTTTGATAAAAACATTTTGGATTATATAATTTTAATTTCTTTATTAGCTAAAGAAAGAATAGCACCAGATGGCGTATCGTCGAATAGTCAATTAGATATGGAATTCTCGAGACATGGTCTAGTTGAAGAAGATCGAACGTAAGTTTATAAACTAGCTCCTTTGTTCAAATACTTCAATTCCTTTTTTAAAAATAATTCAATCTAACAGATAAAACTCTGAAATGCTTATTGACAGGAATCACAGAAACGCCAATGAAGTGACTGCTTCTAATTACGAACTGGAAGCCCATCACGGAAGTTTTGAGGACATAGGTTTCTATGACCAACAACACATGCAATATTACGTTGCACAGCGTTCATTATCTGCAGAAACCTAAGGGAAAGCAATATCCATTTCGCATCTGTAGCGGATATGACAAATTCAGCAAAAGAAACATCTGAAGTGGCACCAATATCCGTAAGTAGTTTGATTCGAATTTAAATTTACTCATTTGAAAATGTGAAAGTAACTCTTTTAATTGCATAAAAATACTTGACTATCAAGATTCTTCATGCCTGTAAAAAGTACTGTTTAAAATTATTTCTTTAAGATTTACTGCAAAGTTTAAATTAGTTACCTTCTCATTCATTTATTTGGTTTTTGCTCAATATGCTCTTTTTCTGTTTGGTTACTTTTGTATATATTCTGTTTGGATTTTTTGGCCTACCAAGTAGCAAAGGAAGAAGGTCGGTACCATGAAACTAGTTGAACCCCACTTATTCGGTCCTAAGTCCGAAATTAGTTTTTGACTTGCTGGGCTCCTTTTTCAATTTCTCTTTTTGTGACTTTTCTTCCTTTTAAAAATTTAATATGGTTTAAATATTTAATTTAATATACTCCGTTTTGTGATTTTTGTGTTTCTTTATTAATTCTTTCATGTTTTTAGATTTATTTTTTATTATCATATTTCATGTTTTTAGATTTATTTTTATTATCATATTTCATGTTTTTAGATTTATTTTTACTATCATATTTTTTATTATATTTTAAGCTTTTATATATATGTACTAAGATTTTTTCACATATTATAACTTAATTTATTCCATGCAATCTCAAACTTATCAATCTCAAACTTCTTATTGATAACCAACTTGCTTTAAAAAAATTATTGTTCTGTATTGTAAAGGAGGGGGGGTATTCTTTTTAAATTTATTTTCTTTATTTTGAACCTATTTTTAAGGGACATGATTTTCATAATTTTTTTGGTTGCCTCTTATGTGTATATGTATGATATAAAACAGATTTTGTGGTCAAAATTTCCTAAGCAACTAACCATTTAATTTTTTAAGGGAAAAGCTTTAAACTTATGAAGTGATTTTAAAATGCTACTCCTACAAAAAGTTACGTACATATATGAAATTTGATTTACAAGTACGTCACACACACACACACACACAAACTATGTATGACAAATTTGGTATAGTTTTGCGATAACATGATTGTTATTCGTACAATACATCTTTTATGAATGCTTATTGAAAATTACTTAAAAAATGTGTAAATTCAAAATTCAATTATTTTTTAAAAATAAGTATTGCTTTGATTGAAAAATGCATACCAACTTTTATTCCATGTACTATTAGCAACAAGCGAAAAAAAAAAATTTCAAGTATTAGGCACAATAGAAAAAAAAGCCTTAGCATTTTAAATGAAGTAAAACTAGTTATTTAACCATTCTGAGATAAGTCAGTTTAAAGTTTTGATTTCCCGTTGGGATATGAATAAAAATGAACGTAAAAGTTATCACAACTCTGCGTTTTTTAAACTTAGAGCTTTCAAATTTTGTGAGAATATAGAAAAGTATATAAAAAATAATTTAGGAAAAAAAAAATTACATTTGAATTTTGACCAATTTTTGTCAATTTGGAATCGTACTATGCCCCTTTAATGACAATTTAAATTATACAGTATTTATTATATTGTTTGGATTGAAAATTTTCTTTCATATTATTATCGTCGCTCTAATTCAATAATTCATGTCACTCGGATTTATCTGATTATTTAATTTATTTGTGCTGATGTATAATCGTCTGTTTTTTAAAGTTGTGTTGCTTAAGTTGACATCTCTTGTGTAATAATTCTAAATATGCTTTTTCAATTGGAGAAAAAAATTGCAATGCATTATCGGCGCTGGTTAAATTTAATAGCTAATTAATTTTTATATATTTTAGAAATATTATCACTCATCTGGAGATATTTTTGACCATTTCAGAGATTATAAAAATAAAAGGCATCAGTGGAAGTAACTTTGCCTGCTATTATTCACAAGTGCATTAGATTAATATTAAATCTTTGCAATTCAATGAATTTATACCAGAAATATGGGGTGAAAAAAGGAAAGCAAGTTCGAAACCTAATTCTTAACCAGGCAAGAGTGACGCCCAAACGGTCTCCTAATTCCCCCACCCAAGGGGGGACGTTTCGCCTTCAAGCAAGGATTCCCAAACGCGGTGGGCTTTTATTCGGGGGTCAACTTTTGAAACCCCCTGGCCAAAAATTAGCAGCCCCATTTTAGAAATTCTGAAGGAAATTTGAAACCAACCCGTTAGAAAGTTAATTACGTACTCTCGAAATTGATTAGAATTTTTCCTTCTTTTTAAGGCTCCGTTAAGGTGCTTTTAGACCGACCTGAAAAAAATTATTGTTTTTAAAATAAACGCAAGAAGCAATTAAAAAAACACATCCAAGGAAAAATGTGTTAAAAAAGGAAAACCTAGGGTTTGTTTACCATTCCCGAGGGGGGAAAATCACAAAAAAACGAGGTCTAAGAAAAAACAAAACCAGGAGAAAACTCAAAAGAACGTCATCCCCAGGTTTGTCCCGCTTTGGAAGGCTTCAGCGATTCCAAACGTTTTGATGTCCTACGAACAGTCGGAAAGGGGAGCCTCAGATGAAAGCAGCGGATGGTCAACAAAGGTGCGTGAGATCCATCGACATGATGGATCTCATTCCGGTGGGTAATGCAGAGATGAAAGGGGGAGTATTTTTGTCTTCTGACTCTGATATCTGGTCTGAGCCAGACACGACGTTGTCTCGTCAGCGCATGGGGTTGTGTGTCGAAGAGACTACTCAGTCGTCTGATTACTCCACGACTTATGTATCAGATGATCTTCAGAAGAAAAAGGTGCTGCCTCAAAGCAGGTGTGAGTCGAGGAGAAGTAGAAGTGTCCTGCACGTGCCGACGAAAAAAGCAGGTAAGTCCATTTCATTATTTTGTGAATTTTGAATGAGTATATTAATGTTTTGTATTATCTCTAATGTAACTAATGTAACATTTTATATATTTCTTTTTAAAAATTTTCACATAAACAAAAAAACTGAGATTTTCATAATTGAAACTATGGTTAGAAACTGTAAAAGTCTTACAAAAACGCTAAATAATTTATTTTTTATATATATATATTACATTGAGTAAAAAGTTTTCCGCCAAAAAATAATAAGTAAACAATCTTGTAAAATGATAAATATATACAAAATCAGCAACGCTAATATGAAGATAGTAATCTCCATTCAAATTTACAATGGTCTGACAGTGTTTTGGTAACTTTTCAATCCCTTCTGCGAAGAATTGTGGCGTGGGCAAGTTCAGAAAGCCGTCGACCTCATTTATAACCTCGTCATTTGAATAATAGATTGTGCCATCAAGAGGCAATAGCAGATGTGAAAACAGATAGTAATCCGAAGGCGCCATGTCTGGCTGTATGGTGGATGTTGTATTAAATCCCACTCCAGAGTGTAGAGAGTCCAGTCTCGATCATCACACTAACATGTGGCTGGGCATTATCTTGATGAAAGAGAACCATCTTCCTCCTGAACTCTTTTTTTCGTTTTTCGTGAATAACATCACTAATTTTGATTAGCATATTGCTGCATATTGTACTGTTGATATTTTTCCCCTCTTTTCAGTACTCTTTATAGATAATTCCACGACAATCCCACGATATACAGAGAAGCACCTTTTTAACTAGTGTTCGTCTTGCAACCAAACCTGCTGATTCCCCGGGTACTATCTGCCCATCTTTATAGCTTGCATTGTTGTAGCATACACCCATCTTTCATCGCTGGTCACAATTCTGTCCAGAATGTTCTCTTTCCTTTGATCTCTGAGCAGAGCCAAACAAGCCAATTTTCTCTTGCACTTGCCTTCAGCAATCAATTTGTTAGGAACCTAGTGGTTAAACTTAAACTAGTGGTTAAACTTGAGAGCATTAACTATTATTTTTTGACAAACGCCAAGCTCTAACGCAATAGTTGTTGAAATTTTTCTATCTTGATCAGTGATTTGCTTTAACTGATCACAATTAAACTCAATAGGATGGCTCTATAGATAATGGTTCTTCTTCAATGATGAAATTCCCAGCTTTGAACTTTCGAAACCAAACTTTTACTGTATCATAAGAAACAGTATTAAAACCTAAACTTCCAAACATTTTTGTGGCATACAATTGCGCTTAGTTTATTTCAGAACTCATAGTACATAATCGTTTTGATCTGTTCACGTGATAGCTCCCTTTTAAACACTTTTTGGGGTCACAAGATAATAAAATTTTGACAAATTACACCAATTTTCAGATTTAGAATGCCACGGAAATGGCCGCTGTTGGTGCGGAGGTATCTCTCCTTAGCGGAAAACTTTTTACTCAACCCGATA
The DNA here is from genome assembly GCA_019973955.1 of Trichonephila inaurata madagascariensis. Classification (NCBI taxonomy): domain Eukaryota; kingdom Metazoa; phylum Arthropoda; class Arachnida; order Araneae; family Nephilidae; genus Trichonephila; species Trichonephila inaurata. Next base: position 123,550 of record BMAV01021459.1, read on the forward strand.
TTTTACTTCCATAAGGAGATCGAAAGAGTTATCAAACGTATTTTCAATTCAGATTGATATGAGAGTTTTTAACCACTTAACCGGTCAATTTTTTTTCCCCAAAAAAATGATTAAAAAGCACATTTTTTTTGTTATTTTAAAAATTTAAACACCACACTTTAAAAAATAAAAAAGTGGTTTTTTTTTTTAAAAGTTTTACAGGGTTTTTTTTTGCAAGGGGCATCATTTAGAAAGGCCCTTTTTTAAAAAGTACCCGTGGGTTGAAGGAAGTTTCATATATCTTGGGAATCAGGTCTTGCTGCGAGATAAATGAAACGAAAATATTTCAAATTTGGGAAGCAAATGATGTAAGAATGAACATCACATAATAATTCGAAATTATCATAAAATTGTAATAAAAGAGTCTCTATCAAAATATAAAGAGTAAAACAACAAAAATATTTTATGGGAAAAAGCCGGGATTGAAACCCCATGGGGGTAAAACATTTTGTTACAGTAGCTTGATATTCAAAGTATAATAGTATTATTGAACAGAAGGAAGAATAGTGATTCAAAGCGGACCATGAAACAGTGTTTCTAATGTTAATTAATTTTATTATAGTTCAATATAAACCCTTTATTAACAACAGCCATTAAAATAAAACTCTCCCACGTTTTTGAATGTGCATCGAATTTAGTAAAACAAATTTGTTGTGTCTTCTGATCCTTCGAAAAGAATAATTATTCTACTCCAGTCATATATTTACAATTAAATAGACTGGAATCAATTGTTTTTAGTTACTGTAATTATTTCGTTAAATAACAAAGAATCTACTTTTTTTACTCTGAGTGAGTCTAGTACAGGGGTGGCGAACCTTTATAGATCAGCGTGCCATTTTCTTCTAAGGAAATCTTTAATGAGGTATAGGCGTGCCATCAAATAATTTTGACGTGATTATTTGGAAAATAATAAAACTAAACACTAACAACTCAAAACTCTTCATTTACTACAAAAAAAAAAATATACACTTTGCCCCTGTATAGTTGTAAATGTTTTAGTTATACGTGTAATTCAAATTAAAGTATCATTAGTGTGACTTCTGTTGTTGCAGATTAGATGATAAATAACATATTAGAATTGTAAGATGTTACTTTTTGCATTCCATGCTGAATTGGAATCAACTGCCAAACGTTTTCTAAGCGAGTCTTTAATGTTATTCATCTCTGAAAATAATAACTTGCAAGCATAAATAAATGAAAATATGGTTAAAATAGCATGAGCCAGCTTCTTAAAACAGTTAAGTGTGTCTGTAATCTGTTTTACTGACGTTGTTCGACATGCAACTGTTCCAGAACATAAAACACACAGCTATTTGTCGCCTTTACTAATCATGCCATATTTTCGGTCCACCAAGTTTAAAATTCTCTGCTACATATCTTGCACTTTTTGATTTTTTTTCTGAACTAGCCATGTTGAATAACGATTAGAAATCGTAAATGCAACGCAAATAAACTTTAAAATACAGTAGTGTCAACGAAATTGACTATGCTATGCGTAGACGAACTTCGCATCATTAACATTTGCAGTCCACGACGTAACTAAGTCAAGACAATAACACACGAGTGTGCCCCGCATCGAGAACCAATCACTCAAGTTTGATCGTAATACTTCATAGTGAACTTTGTTATTTTGAAATAAAATGCAATCCATTTTGATAGCTGACGTGCCCAAAACTTTGTGTCACGTGCCATTGATGGCACGTGCGTCACTGGTTCACCATCCCTGGTCTAGTAGATTTCTCTGAGAACTTGCGAACCAATTCTGGTCTCAGGAAGTTAAATTAACGCAGCTTTTTCACAGTCATGATCAAGGCAATTACAGACGGAACTTAAAAGAAGGAGAAAATAAACATCGCTGGGACTTACGCCGAATAAGCTGCCTGCTTTTTTGCCAAGGGCCACACGAAGCTCGAGAATAACGTTGATAGGGTTCTCAACGAGTTTATAAGGGTTAGGTGGTTCCACTCTCTTGCTCACTCATCTGTAGTTGACGAATTTAAACATGCCCATGCATAAGCAAAGACACGCTTTATTTGTCTTTAAAAAAGGTTATTACTAAAAAAATATTGTTTCGTAAAATCTGGCATGTAACGCGCCCTTTTAACAGAAAAAATAATATCGAAATTTACGGTGCGCGCTTTAAGTCGGGTTTGAAAATTAGAGCTTTAAAAATGAAAAAAGAGATGAGTATAAAAAAAGTTTGACTTCTACATTTTCAAAAAAAAATATGTTTATTTAAAAAAAAATGTTATTCTTTATGAAAACTTAAAGCGTTGTAGTTCTAGAAGTATACAATTTTTTCTAAGGCTATTGGAATAACACCTTTAAGCAAATGACTTCAAAACGTAAGAGCATTGGACACGTACATTTCAGGATTCTTTGTAAAAAGGGGGTGCGTGTTACACGGCAAATATAACTAAAAATCAAAAAATGCAGCTAGAAAGTATGAGTGCATGCTTTACGCCGGATTTTACGGTATACATTCCGAAAATTTTGATTCTATTACAGTTATACGCACGATGTAAGATGGAATATAAAACAGAAAGCTAAGAAAAATTTTTTACATTATCTTACTGTTATCAAGTGATTGTGGCATAGATCACATAATTGCAAAAGAAAACTCAGAAACAGCTTCAGATGGTACAAAAAATAGAAAAATAGTACTAACTAAAAAATTGCAACAATTTTGTTGTGACAATAGAAGATATTAATGCAAAAATTTTA
>BMAV01021460.1:0-16609 GCA_019973955.1 Trichonephila inaurata madagascariensis
CGCTTAGAATTTTATCTTCTAACCCCCACAACCCCTATCTTCAGTTTTTTTCCATGGCTTTTACAGTCGGTCGAAAAAAAAGTTGACACCGTGACCCATTTAATAAATGACTGAAATTAAAAAAACGCCCCAAAATTGAAACCAAATCATTTTATGCCCCCCACAAATTTTTAATCGGTTATAAAGGGGTTATTTTCCATTTGAAAAGTTTTCATTCATGCATTTTTTGTTTTTGTTTCGAAATGCAATTTATTTAAATTTTTTTTCATGTGTTACTTCTCATTCGAACCAAGATGGGTTATTTCCAAATGAAATTTATGCATTCCAATCTAGGCATATTGTGTGTCTTGAAAATGGATATTGAGACGACATCGGTCGACTCAATTCCATTAATTTTTTGGTATTTGTTTGAATAAAAGGAATTGAATCACAAAAGTCAACTAAACCCCCCTTTTCCCAATGGCGTATTGTTGTGTGTTTTAAAAAAGAAAAACCGCGTCGACAAAAATATAAACCGTTCCATTTTTTTGGATTTTTTTTTTTAGCTCAGTACAAATTTTTTTTTCCCACCCCGTTCAACAGGTAAAACATTCAGTTCGGGGAACGGTATGCTTTGACAAACAAATTCCGGAAAAATCCCATAAATTGCACGTCTTGTTGTGATGGGTCTAGGACAATCGGTTTTTTTTTAATCGGGTAGGTGTTTCAATGACACGACTTTTTGTTTCCCCCTAGTCTTCCTTATAAAAGCATCTATTCTGCCAACAAAATCCCAAAATACCACCCTATTTAAAAAAAGTTTTCCCATTTTTTTAAATTTTTGTCAAAGTGTGTGGAAATAATTCCCTTTTTAACCCCATTAATTGAAAATACTATCCTCTTTAAAGAAGAAGCAAAAAAAAAACCCACCCCTAAAAATTAAAAATACATTATTAATGATAACTCATTATTATGTTCAAAAAAATTTATAATAATAATAAAAATATATGTATATACTAATGGGGGGAAAATTTACATTTTAAATAATACCTCTCAATATTAACTTATTTACCATATTAAATTGTAGAAAACATATTCTAAATTTGGGCCCAAAAATTTAATTAAATTCCCTAAAAAAATTCAAACTGATAAAATTTTTTTCTACCAAAGAAAAAAAGAGAAAACAACAATGCTTTCACAGTTATCACTAATTTAAAAATGTCAATACCTTTTTAAATTTAAATAAATAAATAAATAAAAGGAAATACTATAATAAAAAAAAAAAATCTCAATTTAAACTATTCACTCAATTGAAAGATAATACAATTTTAGGATGAGGAAACCCAAACTTAGCCTCTTAGAAAGAATACATTTTTTAGGCTAAAATAGTTATTTTGAAATTGATATAATATATTCAACACAGTTATGATAAAATTTTATATAAATCTAATTTAATACAGATCATAATTAAATAATGTGGAGAAGGAAAAATCATTAAAATATATAATTTAAAATCCATATATTTTATATTACAAATTAAAAAATTTAGATTTCAAACATATGTCTACACCGATATATTAAAAAAAAAAAAACTATTACATTAATAGAAAGGAAAACAAGGTGAAGAAAATATATTTTAAGAAATACAACTGAAAATTAGTATGTAATAATTAGATGATAAAAAAGAACACTGACTCCATGATATCATCAACCTTTATTACAAATTTTATCTGTTGTACATACCAAAACTTTCATGTTATTTAAACTTCTGCAGGGTTAACAGGGAAAATATATATATACATTTCTTGACTATGTAATACTAGGGGTGAACCTCATTAAGAATTTAGGGAAAAGGTTAATAATAAATTCACCTTACCAGAATTAATGTTATTGTATTTTTTGAAAATTTGTATAGCAAAGAATAGAATGTCCTGTCATTAAAAACATTTTAATACCGAAAGAAAAACACACTTGATAAAAGGAAAAAAACTAATTACATCTGTGTGTGCTTGGCAAATGCTCAGAGGTTGACATACAAAAAGCATTTTCATCATCTGCTGTTGTTTAATGATCCTACAGGGGAATGAACGGTAAAAGAAACTTATATTTTAAATGATAAAAATCAAACTGCCTTAACAGATTTGAAATAAACATGTTTGACACACACACAAGTGGTTTAAAAAAAACTACTTTACAGTCAGAACATAGGTAACACTTTATTTTTTTTTAACTAACAGTTACAAAAATTAAATTGCTTAAGATGCTCATTTTACACCCTGATTTTTACTTAAAGAAATATTGCTACAGTGCATATTACATATATAAGATTTTTTAGATTTATCTAATAGTAAATTTCTTTGAAATTTCTAAAGGTAAAATCATTATTTTCTCTACAATATGTTCTCATACTGATAAATTTCAAAACATATTAAGGAGATAAAATTATTCAAACGCAAAACTACAGACAGGAAGAAATCTGGATGAACTTATGTATTGACAGCACTGTCAAATACTAAATTAAAAAACATTTCACAGACTAAGCCACTTTCCATTCCAATCAGGCAATTGCAAAACATTACACAAATTCCAGTATAAATCCAGAAGTTATACATATAAAATACATGTTTTCTAAACATGTTAAAAGATGCAAAAAAAGAAGAAAAAAAATCCTCAAATTTGTATAAAATATAGTGTCATATAAAAAGAAGTTTATGTTGTAATTTAAGTACAACATAAATCTTAATGATATAAGAAATAAATGTGTTTTTCATTGACTATGGTTTAATGCAAATTTTAACCCCTTCAGGACCAGCGGAAGGAGAAAGAAGCGCTTCCCCAGTCCCGTACGTTCGGAGAGAATACGCACGCACTGGACCGGGTGGATTTACCTGCTAAGCCTATATATATATATATATATATATATATATATATATATAATTTCCTTTAAAAATTCATACAAAGTTTTAAATGCAATCAAATACATTAAAACTTACAATTTACTATCATTGATAATATTTGAACATGGAGTACAAAATTTTTCTCTATATTTAAAAAAAAACAATTGCGAATTTTAAAGAAAATGTTTTCATTTTAATAAAAAAAAGTACATATTCAAAAAATTGACAAAAATCCCATACATTTCTATACGAATATAGAAAATATTAGAAAACTATAAACTAACTTATTCAAAATATGAACAAAAATCCATAGAGCAATAGATCACGAACCTTTAAACGTCCGATTCTCTCGAAAAATTTAAGCATGTGCAGTTGTTTATATTCATAAATATCTCGGATCTAATTAAAAAATAAATACCAATCCGAAAGCACATATTGAAGTACAAAGTTTTATGAAACATTATTAATGACAAATCAAATACTATGCTCAAATTAAATTCTATAATAATATATATGGATATACTACTGTGTGAGGGAAAATAAACATTATTCAAACGATGCCTCTCAATTATATTAACTTTTTCAACATATTCTAAATTTTGAGAGGAAAATTATTTAAATTCCCTAAAAGATATTCATACAAATAAAAACATATCAGGGACAAAATTACGATAAATACAAGAATGCTTTCATCAGTTATCCCTAATTTTAAAAAATTCTTATACCTTATATTCAGTACCACTTAGGTGGGATTTCAACCCGGAGTTATTGAAAGAAAACTCACGGTTTAACCCTCCCCGGGAAAACTCGCGGAAAATTTTCCCCCTTTTATTCTCGAACTGACGATTACCAATCCTGGTTTGCGTGGGCAAGAAACAGTCGTTGTGATTGGACACTGATAACCACGTGACATATTCTTTGTTACGTCCATCTTTTACAAATTCGCGTGATCAAATCCGCAAGTTACCCCCCCGAAATCGGGGGTAGAACCCGGGGGTTCCCTTTTTGGATAATAATCCGTGGATTTGGTGCGATCCGTGAAAATAATGGTTTTTCGCCACACAAAAAATCTGCGGTTACCTCCGGTTCGTGGATAACCCGGGTTTAACCCCCTTGCCACCGTAATCCGTGGTTTGGCGCGATCCCATGAGAAAACGATGTTTCGCCAATCGCGTGTTACCTCCGTTCGAAAACCCGAGGTTACCGCGATTGAGAAACCACCGAAAGAGGGAAATTTTAACAGTGGCTGCATTTATCTTTGATGTCCTGCCCTAAGAATGCGATAAGTTTTTTATGTCATTTTAAAAAATGACTAGGAATTTAATTTTACGGGGGAGTCGGAAAATAAGTTTCCCCCGTCTACTATGGTCGGTTGCGTATGAAAGTCAAAAAAAAAGATTGAGAATTAAAAAAATAAAAACATAAATTTATTTTTTTACATAAATTGAAGTGTGGCGGGCCCCGGCCCCCCCAATTTTTTTTAACTGGAACCAACCGGGGAGCGGGGGGAAAAGAACGATATGAACGGAACCGTCAAAATCCTCTTCCGCACGAGGAAAAAACGTGTTTTCCCCCTTTTTTCAATTTCCCTGCCAACCTAAGAAATTGGTAATTCTTATAATATTTTACCCCAAAGCAAATTAAAAATATGAAAAACCCCTTTTATCATTCTTTTTTACTATTTATATGGCGTGTAAAAAAAACCCTTAAATATATTTCTATTTACCCCAAAATTTGGGGACCTGAACACGCGTGAACGCAATCCGTTAACACCCATTTCATTTTGATAAAAGTTTAATTTTTAATTTTCTAAATTTTAAATCTCTTCCTCGGATTCTTCCCACCATAAATTTTAAAAGATCATTTCATGCCTGAGCTGTCGCGGGAAAAAACAGTGGTTTTATACTTTTTTTTTTCATTTATTTGTTGTATTTTTTTTCAAAATTTATTTTTTTTCACGTTTAACGTAAAAAAACTGTTTGCCCATTTCGCGAAAAAAAATTTTTTTTAAATGCATGCATGTAAGTTTTTTTAACCCCTGTATTCATATTTTAAAACAAATATAATTTTTTTTTCCTAACGTTTTTTTTTAAAAACGTAAAATATACTTATGAAAAAGATTTTTTTTACCTTCCAAATGCCTAAAAAATGGAAAAATAAATTATCCAAGGTAACCAAACCCCCACCTTTTGGAAACAAAACCCCCTGCGTTATGGTTTGTGCGTTTAGAGGCGCAGTTGATTTAGGAAAAATTTTTTAAATAATACCAAAAAATTTTAAATTATTTCTGTCTGCTGTTGGGTCAGACATTTTAAAAATTTGTTAGCGACTTGGTTCTAAAACCACCTGAAAACGGAAAGTACGGTTTTAAAAAGCTTTGGCAATTCAAAAAGGGGGTGAGGATTAAAAATTCGAACTTCCCCCCCCAGGGGTTTTAGAATTAGGGGACCAACGGATCACAGCCCTTTACGCTCATGCTTTCCCCTCGCAGGCGATAATGTTGGCGAGCCACTCTTGAAATTTTTTGTGGTCGGACGTTTGTTTAACGGAACGAAAACAATTCTTGCTGCTCTCAATGAAAATTTAGATCCGCTGGGCTACTGTTGCTGATAAAATCAAGGGATTTTGAAAAGGGAATTAACCCGGTTGCAGAAACTTTCTGACAAAAACTGCACAATTAGAACAACAAACCCCCTTTCAACCCCGCAGCAAGAAAGGTTAACTAACCAGTTTCGTGAAGCGTTCCCCTTCCCCAAAGGCCCGCAACTAAAAACCTTTTCCCGTCGCAGTAATTCGCGAAACTTTTTTAAAAGGTACCAAGAACCCACAAATGGATATTTTTTTTCCATACAAATTTTGGCAACAAAGCAAAAATGTGGGGTTTACCCATGCCTTTCGTTCGGAAAACTAGAATGGCGATCGTCTCCGGGGCCCTTAAATTGGCGTTCCCCATTAACTCCATTTTATTCCCGATTATTCCCCCAAAGAAAAATTTTTTTGGGATCGATAAGGGGCGGATTTTTCCCTTTTTTCCGGAAATTTTGCGCCTCATCCCTTTTCCCCGATTTTTTAACTTTGTACGTTGCGAATGGCAAAAAATACAGATTTATGGCAAAAAAACAAATTTTTACTCGATTTATGTTTTACGAGGGCCAATTTACCTGGTCTTTCGTAATCGCAGATGTACGCCAACCAATCATTGGGGTTGTGTGTGATTTCCTAAAACATTTTAATTTGCTTGTCGTTATCGATGGTTATCATAGAGTTGGTTATCATAGAGATGTCGTTATCATAGAGTTATCGATGCCAACACTAAACTTTCTTCGAATGGCCAACTTTCTTAAGCCTGTAGCATCTAACCTACCAATATTAGTCGGCAATACTAAGTTCGAAAAGGGTTTTAAAACAATATCCCGAATTAATTAACCCTTCAAAGCCGAATAAATGTTGATACTTCGAATCAAGTTTATCATCACAAAAAAACCAAAGGCCCCAAATTTTCAAAACCCGTCGCCCCCCCCAAATTTTAAAAAGGGCCGTTAAAAAAAGGGGTTGAAACCTTATGGCGCAAGGTAAAATTTCGTCCGCCCAAAGGCCCCTGGGCAACCCCACTGCATGTTTTTAAAAAAATTCAAAGTATCGACCCTGTGGTGATTACCGTAGACTTAATTCAGTTACCGTGCCCGATCGCCCCAGTCCCCAAAACATCCAAGACTGCACTCAAAATCTGTAGGGAAAAAACCAATTTACTATTTTGGTTTTGGGCCCAAAGCGTAACATCAAATAGCAATAAACCCCCCCCTTATATTCCAAAAACAGCCGAAACTTCCCACATTTGGTCTATTCAGTATACTGCTATGCCCTTTTGGACTTCGGAAATTCCGGCCCAAACATTTCAGAGACACATCAAGTTTTCCCCTATCAGAATTTCTTTTTCCCATTTTTTTGATGACTTACTCATAGCATCTTCCCCCGAGAACGAACCCTTGACCACTTACATCAAATTTTTTCCCATTTAAGGGGATTACTGTCTCAAGTTAAATCCTGAAAAAATGTTTTTGGGAAAACATCTGAAAAATTTTTGGGTTGTCTAATAACACCTGTGGGTGAAAAAACCATTTTTAATAAAGTCGAAGCCATTGAAAATTTTTCCCTTTGCCAGATACTATTTCAAAAAAAAAGGCGTTTTTTGGCCATGTTAAATTTTTTTTAGAAAGTTTTTACCCCATGCAGCCCCAACATAAGCACCCCTTTAAAAAGTTGCTTTTCTAATTTGTAAAAAAAAGATAAACGTCCTTCCCCTTTGGGAAAATAAAGGAAACCCCATTTTGCAATGCAAAATTTTCATTGGCTAACCCTTGCAACCCCAAATTATCCTACCCCCCCATCCCAAAAGCTCTGTTTACTGGTTGCGCGTCCCAAATCCGCAGTTGGGGGTAAAATAAATTTTTGGGAAAAATTTAACCCCAACCTATCGCGTTTTTTTCCCTAAACTGAGTGCAACGAAACAAAAAAACAGCCGTAATACAGGGAACTTCTTGTATTCCCTTTGGGGATAAAAAAAATTTTTGGGGCCCCCGCTGGAAGGACATAATTTTATAATATTCACAGATCATCGCCCTTTAACTTTTTTCGTTTTAAAAAAAATCTCGGACTCGTGTTCTCCCCGTCAGCTCAGGCATTTTTGATTTCAATATCGCAGTTCAGCACAGATATCAGACATGTTTCAGGATCTGAAACCCCGGAATGCCCCCCTAGAATTAATGCCCCCCCAAACTTTCAAAACCCCTGATTCCCAAAACTTAGCCGAAAAAGTCAAACCAAAGGGTGAGGAGCTTAAAACCCCTTTTATAATTTTTTCCAAATTTTCCATTAAATTAAAACCTTTAAAAAAGGGAAATGCTCTTGAAATCTTCTGTGATGTCAATTGAGAAAAATTTGGGCCCTTTTATGCCAGAGGAACTTTTGCTTTGAAGTATTTCGCTCTTTTCCATTCTCCCCCCAAGTATTCGTGCCACAAAGCCCTCATCCCAAAACCGCTTCGTCTGGGCCGTCCAAAAGTTAAGGAATTTTAAAAGGCCGATGCTATTCCCAAAGCCAACGATGCAAAGTCCAAAAGGTAAAACCCTAAAAACCCATACAACCTTTTGCTCCAACCGTTGGGGATTTCGCACGTCCATATCGATCTGGTTTTGGGCCATTTCCATCATCTGATGGCTTGCCTTTTCCCCCTTTACATGCAATGATCACTTTTTCCCCCATGGGCCCGGGGGGTCATTCCCGTCAGGAAAATCTCCCCCGAAGCGGGGAAAAGTTTCATCGCTAACTGGATATCCCCTTCCCGGACCGGGCCCCTCCACAGACCAAGGGGGGCCAGTTCCCGCCCCTCTTCTTACAGCCTTAAAAAAAATGTTGGGGGAAAACAAAAAAATTGAACCACCTTTTGTACCCCCACCTTCTTCGAATGGTATGGTTGAACGGCCCTTTATCGTACTTCCCAAATATTCAAATTACATTTCAAAATGGACGGGGGCGCCACCAGTGGTCCTGTTGGGGCTACGGAAAACGTGCATCAAGGGGGGCCTCAATGCATCCTGCGCTGAAATGGTATTTGGGAAAAAAAAATTTTGCTTCCAGGAGAATTCTTTTTAACCTTCAAGTCAACCCAACTTTTCCCTCCGGGGTTTCTCCCTTTAAAGGGTGGGGAAAAAAAATTTCCCGACTCTTTAAACCAAACCCCTTCCTGTCATTCATCTACCCGTTTGTGACACAGCCCTCAAAACCTGCTCTCTTTCTTTGAAAGGTTGGGGGGATTTGAAACCCCCTTTTTTTTGGGAAGCACCCAAAAAGACCCCCCCATTTAAAAAAGAAAAAACCCCCTTTTAACCCCCGGCACAAAATGCCCAAACCCCACGACCGCTTGGGAAATCCGGAAATTTTAACCAAAACTTTTTTTAAAGGGGGCCAATTAACAAAGGACCCCCCCATTTTAAAAAAAAGTTTAAAACCTTTTCCGGGGGGCCTTTTCTTCCTCGGCCCCCCACCTTTTCCCTTCTGGAAAAGGCAGGCCAAGGGAAGTAAATTTAGAACGGGCGTGTTTTTAAAACTTTCTTTATGAAAAACTTCCCCTTTTTCAAATTTTCCTTTTTTGTTTGGGACTTTTAAAAAATTTTAAAGCGTTTTAAACCCACCCACCCCCCCTTTTTTAAAAGGCGGAAAAATTAAAAACCCTTGATATGGGGAAAAGGGACATTTTAAAAACTTAAAACTTCGGGGCTCAGGGAAAAAAAGGGCGGGCCCCTTTTTCTTTCCATGTTTTCCCAAGTTTTGGAATTTTTAAAAACCCAAAAGCGAAATTAAAAAATAAAAGGTTTTCCCTTTTAAAAAACAATTTTATTTTTCTTTTAATTTGGCGGAATTAAATTTAAAAATTTATTAAAAGCCGAAGTTAATTACCTTAAATCAAACTGGCTTTATAACCAAAAAGGACCTTTTTTCCAAAAGGAAAAATGTTTTTGGTAGGTTTTTTAATTAAGGGCCCCCGGGGTTTTTTGGGGGCCCGGGTTAATGGCAACCTTTCCAACCAAAACCCAAAAGGAAACGTGAAGACAAAGCAAATGAGATAGTTTTTTAAAAAACAGAAGTTTCAGTGTCGGAGGCAGTTTGGGGGGTATTATGTGCGAGAGTGATACAAGCGTGAATATTGGACAGCCAGTTGAAGTTACCTTGAAGATTAAGCCATTAGGTCAAGGTGCATACCATTAAGAACGCGAAAGAGACGTTTTCATAGTATTGAAGCTAAATCGTTTTAAGGTAGGATTGACTATTTGATATTAGACTTGTAATATTAAGGGAGAATAGGCGGATTAGATATTGATAGTGGCCCGTTAGGGTTTCTTAACCATTTTGGGGTTTTTTCGTCGTGATTCTTTTTTAACTATAATCCTAAATTGTTGAGCTTAAGTTACATTTTTAATAAAGTCATATTATGAATTTAAAATGGCTTTTCCCTTTTGAAACCCACCCTAGCTCACGCGAATAACCCCAAGGAAAGGGTCACCAAGGGGGCGGTTTCCAAAATTTAGGGTTTGCATACGGAAGGGGTTTTTACGATTGTTTGACTTCAAATTTTCTAAAGGCCTTCGGCAAAACCTTTTCTTCCAAAGGGGGCAGATGAAAGTCATTTTGGTGCGAGATCGGTTTGATATAGACGCCCCCCAAACCCAAAAAAGGAATATGGTTTTGGTTGCCGTTGTCGAGTGTTGTCTCGCATTGTCATCCAACGCCAGATTTGGGAAACCCGGGTGCTTTTTCCCAATCGTCCCCTTGAATTTCGACAGGGGGTCAAAGTACCGCGTAGCATTGATGGTTTTAACCTCCAAAAGTCCACGCAAATATAAAAAATTTTTTAGAAAAGGAATCAAAAAATTCATAGGAAGCAACCTTTTGAAACTCAGTTCCACCCAAGTTGAAATGCTAGGGAAAGGGGACGACGGCCGAATCACCCGCGCCTGGTTACCTAGGACTGGGGTAGGCATGAAATTGACCCATCGCCCGATGGACCCTCAAGAAATTTGGGGTGACCGCCTTCACCAAGACTTAATAACCTATCAAACGAAGGTCTAAAAAGGATAGCCCCGGCCCACCGAGCCTTTTATGACCCCGTCATGGCCCTTCCTAGAAATTTACTTATTTTAGAACAATAAAAATTTGGGAGGAAATTCTTTGTCAAGGGAAACAAATACATCAATTTTGCTGTCGGTGTCGTACGGATAGAATTGATATTTTTTTTTTATTTAGTAGGGTTTGGGTAGTATAACAGACTAACTACAGTGGAATAGCGGACGCCCGTCTTCATAGCAAAAATTGAAAAACATCAAATCTGAAAATAATTAATTGCATATTCGTACGTAGGGAAAAAATTCTTAAAAAATCAAAAATACTTCAAATCAGCTGATACTGAGCATTTTTTAAAAATTAATTTCTGAGTATATCAAACAGAACAATATATTTATTATCTGTCCCAGAGGTAACTTCTCATTTCCCTTTCTTTGTTTATTCAAGTCTTGTTTGGCTATTTGAAACAGTTGTTTATAAATAAGAACAATGTTTTAAAATTAGTACTTTGATAAATGGGTTAAAATTGAATGTCTAAAACCGATTTTGAAAAAAAAATAGATCTTACAATGAGATCATTACGCATATTGAAACATTCATCTTCCCCGTCATATGTAATGATGTTATCCAGAGTTCATTCATATCAAGAATGGATTTTTTTATTTGTCAATAGAACATAGAAGGAATAGTTTTTGATTTGTTTGATTTTTATAAAAATCAAACTGTGAACGGTGAAGTTTATTCCGGCTTCAAATATGTTTATTTTGTTAAGACTATTTGGCATCAGAAATATCGTAACAAACTACGAAACCAGTTTCAATTGTTTGTTACCATACATTTTTAAAGTATAACTTGTAGGAGTAATTTTGGAGTTTTAGGCGCAAGTCCGACCTACAGCTTGAAAAGCCGGTATATAATTCATTCGAATTCATAGTGTTATATACCTTCACTTAAAAGAGTATCAAGAATAAATCTTTTTTAATCGCAAATGAAAATACGTAGATTAATTCATCTAACGGAAATTGTTGAATCTATACTCTAAAATATTGCAAGGAATCTTCAAGACTAAGTAGCTTAAACAAAAGTCCTTGTAGTTTATTAATACAAAACAAGTATTACAAAAATTAGGTATATATCATTTATTTCTTAAACATGGCTGATCGCTTATCCCAACTGCAAGATGCTGTGAATGCTCAAGCAGAAAATATTTGCAACAGTTTAGGTGTCTTGCAACAATGTGCTCCACATAGTATTTTTCCTGAATTCGATAGAGTGGGGCCAAAGCCACCTCAACCTCCTGAAGATTATTGCGAAATGTTTGCTACCTTAATTAGTAAAACTGCCAAAGACATTGATATTTTAATTGATAGTTTGCCCAGTGAAGAATCTTTTCCTGAACTTCAAGAGTCCAGTATTAGATGCTTAGATAATGAAAATAAAGAAGCTGCTAGAATACTTGAAGAGAATGTAGTCAAAGGAGAATATTTGCTGGATCAAGTTCGTAAAGTTTTGTGTGACATTGCTCAGTCTCAGCAAGAAATGCAAAAGATTAATAGCTTGCCGAACAAATAGCATATATGTACCTTAAAATATCTGTGATTCAAAAATTAGTGGTGCAATTTGCAACTCTTAATTTCCAGTAAAAACAATTTTAAATGTTAGTGATTTGTCAATTGTCTGAAAAAAATCATGTTGTTCAATTGTATTTGATTTTACTGCCAAGTTAGCTTGCAGTTATAATGTTTAATGTGAGGAGCTGTCATAATTATCTTATTACTATTTAATGTTCTTCCTAAGGCTATGTGATTAAAAATGAGTATTAGTGAAAATCATTGTGTACATAATATATTTTATGTATAATCACAAAAAATAGCAGCTTGAATTTGCATTCAAATATTGTGTGGTTTTATTTATTATGATAAATATTTTTTGTATGCATAATTAGATAAATTTGATGCATTTTTAAGTATCTTAAATTTATTTCCTGATTTCAAGACGCTTACAAATTTTCAAGTGATTTAAATTCAACAGATACTTTTATTAATTATAAAAAGCTTTGTATGTATCTGAAAACTTAATGGAGAAAATTTAACTTGAATTCTTTAGTTAATTGGGATTGTAGTAATTCAGTTAAAAATAGCCATTTTTTATAAATCATAAAAAAGATTTTAAAACTGAATCTGTTTTTGAAATCTGGTTTACCTCTGCTGTATTATGCTTTATGTCTGGTAATTCCAACAATTGAAATTTCTTTCATATTTTGATTTATAATCATGGTTCACTTTATATATATATATTTTTTTTTTTCAATTCTCTAAGGATTTTATTAGAATATAAAAATAATTAAATGCCTAAGTAATACTTTTTTATTCAAAATGTAAGATCAAAATTTATATCTTTTCAACAGAATAAAAATATTTGTACTTTAACCATGTATCGCTCATATTTTAGATTAAAAAAATTTTGAAAAAATATTTTTCTTTAGAAATAGGCTTATTATGATACTTAATAAAATAGATTTTTAATGTCACTGTAAAGATAAAAAGGATGAGGAAGGTTTAATGAATTTTCTGAAAGTTGTTCTTGAAAACTTTCCTAAATGAAAAGGTTACAAATCTGTTTGTACTGTGAAGTGTAATAGTCCTTATATCTGTTTAAAATAATGTATATTAATACTTATTGTTTTTCTCGTGCTATTGACGTGAATAAAGATTGTCATTGGGCCAGTTAAAATGATCCAGTATTTTTTTGCATAACCTCCTTACATAATCCTACTGATTTTAAATATTGCTTTTTTTTATTTGCTGTTGGTATACATATATAGAAATAAACGAATTTGGTTGATTTTGAATTCTAAAATTAAGAGTTATTTGTGCAGTAGCTTGTAACAAGGTAAATTTTAAGGCACGAAGAAAGCTGTATAGCATATTGATAACTATTATTTTTAGTTTCTCAACTTTATTATTATCTTGGGAAAGGGATGCTTTTGTATCTCATGTGTTTGTAAAATTTCATTAATATCAATATGATTTAGTGGGAAAAATATTTAGAGTGTTTATTGAGTAGTTTGATGTAAAGAATATTTATGAGGCATTTACTTCATTAATGATTCTGTATCCTACTATTAAAACTTTTTATTTTGATCCTATATATTTTGATTGTTCTTTTTTAATTGCATTAATCATACTTTATTTCATTACTATGTGTACAAATTGTTATGGATTTACATTTATATTCCAAATAACAGAAATTTAATAAAAAGTTAATTTATACTATAGCAAATGGTAAATAATCAAAAATTTGTAAAACTTTTATGTATGAATTTTTGTCCATTCACTAAATTAGAAATTTGATACCTTCATACTACTTGTATCTGTGTAAATGAATGCATATATGACTATGAAAGAATAATTATTCCTAGTGGTTCTTGAAAAATACTTAAAAGTTAAATCACTTAAACAAAATCACATTAATACCTTCCAGCAAGTTATAGAGAAATTTCCTGAAATGTTTTATATTGTAGCTTATTTGTTTTTATTGTATGTAAAATCAAATACTATTCTTGATTTTGTTACATGAGATTTAATTACATTTCTAGTAACTAAAATTAACAAGTAATCCTTGTTTTAAATACTATATACATTTAATAATTCTATTTGATATTATTCTATTAACTTATGCTTTTAAAATTTACTTTACATTTCAATATTCATTTATCTAAATTTTTAAAATCAAACGTCCTAAATGTACCTTTTGCATAAAAATTAGATATAATTTAACAAAAGGAATGTCATATTTTTGACTCCCAAATAAAAGCCAAATTAATAGTTGATGTAGAAACAAATTTAAAAATGAGTATATGGCTATGATACAGGGTGGAATATTTTTGAAATTTGTTTCATTATTAAGGAAAAAGCATTGTTTTTCTTAATATGATATTTGTTATAATTATTGATATTTCTCTTTTATCAGTAGGGTGCCAGCTTCAAAATTTTTTTAAAAAAATGGTGCAGTGACTATTAAATAATTTAAATTCTGGGTCTTAATTGTATTCCATAAACTTCAAAAATTCTAAAATATTTTTCTTCTACAATGGGAACAAATATCTTTATGAATTCTAATTTTTAGAAAAGTTATGAGATTGAAAAGGGTTTTTGTACTCTCCTTTCTAAAAAAAATGTAAATATGCATACATGAATTTTATAATTTGATTCCTATTCATGCAACTCTAAATTGTTCGTGAATCTATGCAGTGTGATACTGAATTGTGCAACTGAACTGCGTTTTCAGAGTTATACAGGTTTTTTTGTTTGAGATTTGT
This sequence comes from Trichonephila inaurata madagascariensis, assembly GCA_019973955.1. NCBI lineage: Eukaryota > Metazoa > Arthropoda > Arachnida > Araneae > Nephilidae > Trichonephila > Trichonephila inaurata. Next base: position 14,815 of record BMAV01021460.1, read on the forward strand.
TGATTAGGGTTCACTGTAAAAAATTGTTTTTAATTTGGTGCATTTCTTTACAGTTTGTTATACTCGGGGAGGAATTTGTACTAATACATAAAGATCAGGTTGCACATAAAAGATTCTTATGAGCAGAGTTTGGTGTAGAAAAGGTATGATTTTCTCAAACTTTGCCCTTTGTAGCTTTTAATATAGAAGGGATTATGCTTTGCTTTGCATTTTCTATTTTTGTTCTCCTTTCTATGGTTTATTCCACACTTTTGCAACAAGTGCATATGTAGTATAAAAATGTTTTGTGTGAAAATTTTATTCATTTTATTATTAAAAATTTATATTTGAATGAAAATTTTGAACATGGAACATAATTGAATAAAATCAAATAAATCATTAAAAATTGAGAGAAATAACCTTATATTATTTTTTAAATTCCAATGATTTTACTGAATGAGAAAATGTAAATATATAATTTAAATAAGACCACATTAGACACTTCATGTTTATAGTGGTAAGATTTTTAAAACTGTTGAAAATGTTTATAATTTATTCATGAACTTCTCTTATTTCATTATAAGGTAACTTATTTGAAAATTTATTTCTGATTTGAAACATATTTTCCTTGATACTTCATTACACAATAAAGTTTTTCATATCACATTAAGCATAAAAAAAGAAAGGAAATTTTCTGAAAATTTTGGGATGGTTTTGTTGAAATCATACCTGAAAGGCTACAAGTTTGTTTCCTTTATAAAGTGTAATAGTAATAATATAACTTTTTGAAGTTATGCAACCTTTAAATTTTAATTGATTTTTTTATGCAGTTGTCTTTGAAAAAGACCACCTTAATGAATAGATACAGCGTTTTCTGTTAAAATCTTTACACAATCCTGGCTGATTTTACATATTAGCCCATTTGTATGCTCTTTGTATACAAAAACTGAAACAAACAAATTTTTTTTATTATAGATTTTTCTAAAATTTAAATATTATTTATTGTTTCTTAACCAGTATCGAAAGAAATTTAAAAGCACAGGAACGAACCTATAGCTCAGAATTATACGTACGTAAATATTTTTTTCGGTTACACATTTTTATTATCTGAGGAAATGAATTTTCTATAAATCACGGACACGTAACATTAAAATATTTAGATTTATTCCAAAAGTCAAGTAAAGACTTTATTGAAGAGTGATCTAAATGATTTGAGTTGGTAATGGATTTACCATTACGTGGTATCTTAGTGTTAAGCCCTATTAACTACACAGAATTGGTAGAAAATTTGATAAGAATTAGTTAAGACATCATAAATATAAAGAGCTATCCAAATTTAATTCTGTGTAGTCACTGGTGAAGAGGGGAGAGGCCGAACCATCTCTCCCAGTTTTGATTTCTTTTCTACTCACAAGGTCAAGAAAAAAGGAAAGTGACATCAGCTATCACTGTAGCAGCCAGTTCAGTCTTTCGACTTCCAGCACATTTCTGATAACAGAGGAGAAAAGGATAGATTTATTTATCTATAGAATTAAAGAGAATATAATATTTAATTCCCTTACTCATTACCTCTTAATTAAACTTGAATGTGGTTATTGGAAGGAAAAAACATGTATGTTTTACAAAATCAGTTACATAATCTAATCTTCATGCATTAATAGAAAGACAATAAATGTAATTTTTTATCTATTTCAAATTAATTTAGTTTTTTTTCCATGTTTAAAATTTTTAAATTTAGCAATGCAGAATTATGAAAGAAATTGTTGAATCGAAAGAAGTTTTAAGACAGTTTAGTTTACTCTGCATGAAAACTCAA
>BMAV01021462.1:0-83888 GCA_019973955.1 Trichonephila inaurata madagascariensis
CCCCAAAAGGTTTCTTTTTTTTCATTGAATACTTTGGATTTTGAGCTATGGAAATGCAAAAAAAACTTTTTTAACAATGAAACAAATCTTTGGTTTCCCCAAAAATGGATTAAACAACAAACAAAATATAAAAAATTTAGAAAAAAATTTTAAAAAACACAAATATATAAAGGATGCGTTATTGAATACTTTCCAAAATGAAATAAAAAACAATTCATTTAAAAAATTTTATTGAAAAATTTCAGCTGTAGCAATTTTATTCGTTTTTTTTACTTTAAGGGTTTTTTTTCTTCTAAAAATAAAAGTTAAAATTTTTATTGTTCACCGATCATTAAAATTATTTAAAAGTGGTTTTTGGGAAAACTTTATAGAAGCAGGTATAAATAAACTGTAGAAGGAACAGAAAATAGAACACCATATATTAAACCCAAAAAACAGAATCTAATTTTTTTATTTCCTCTCGGTTCAGTTATATACAAACCAGACGATGCACTTTTCCCGAAATGAAAACTAATTTACAATAAATAAAAAAGCGACGATAAATAAAGCTAAACCCGTTTTTTTAACCAATACCTCTGTGTCGGCGTTAATAAGATTTTTTTATTTTTAATAAAAACAGAAGAATGAAAAAAATTTTTAAGATTGAAAAGAGACAAATTTTTTAAAAAAAAAAGTAGCAATATTTGACTGAAAAAAAAAAAAAAATTCATTGAGCAATGGGTTGAATTTATGTGACGTTCAAGCCCCAAAATGACAAAGCCTGTTTCAACCAATCAGTTAAAAAACTAACGTGACGTCATAGTCACACGAAAAAAAGCAAATCTTGTGTTTTCAGCTAATCAGTTCATATGCTCAGTTGTTGCTAATTTTTTGCTCTTTGAAAAAAACTTTATGTTAAAAAGTAAAATTTTGTCAACGTTTATAACGGGAAACAAAGTGCATTATTTTTAAAAAGTACATGCAAAAAATAAGATTTTTAATATTAAATTCTTTTTTGATGAAATTTTTCCATAACATTTGAACACTATACTCAATTAAATTTTATCTAATTTTTACAAATGGAACAACTAGTACAATTCGTTTAATATCTGTTTTAATTCAATAAAGAACACATTTATAATGCTTGTCGAGTTAAACATAAAAAAATTTTTATATTTTGGAAAAAAAAAACATATGAACCATTTAAATAATGTTATGTAATAATAAAATTTTTTTTGTGTTTAATCATTAATTTAGCTATTAGTTTTCTTGCTGAGTTTATAAGTAGTTATTCACGACATATATTTTTAAAGTTCTTCATTCATGCAAATACATATGTTTTCTGAATTAACACTTAAATAGTATTTTTGTCATAAAGGGGTGATAAATGATTTACATCAGATTTATTGGGTTAAAAAGTTTTTTCCCTTTTAAAACTAATAATTAGTTTATTTCCTTTTCTTTTTTCCCGACGGGCCCTTAAAAAGCAAATTGAACTGTGTTGTTTTGAAAAATTTACTTTGTATGTTTGAAAAATATTTTTTTTTTTAAAAAAGTTTTGATGTTCTTAGAAACAGAATTGTTTTAAAGTAACTTTTTCCCCCCTAACTTTTTTTAAAATTTCTTTTTACATTTAAATGAAAACAATGCCCAAATAAAGGGTGAAAAAAAACTAGTTTTTTATTTAAAAAATGTTTTTTTTAAATTTTTAAAAAAATTTTATTTTAAATTGAAAAAAACCCCATACATTATTACTCATCGGAAGCAAAATTATACCATAAAACGGTTTTTAAATTAAAAAAAACTCTTTTTGAAACTATACACATTTTTTTTTTTTAATTTTATTGCGTGGAATACAAATAAAATTTATGGTTAAGAGGCTGGGTACCCTTTGAGCAATTTTTTTTACTTAAAATTTAAAAATTATATTTTTATTCCCAAAAATGTTTCTATTCAAAAAAATGATACGAGATGAAATTTTTCACATACTATTCTCACAATTTAAAAATGAAAATTTTTTTAAGAAAAATTTTGGGAAAAATTTTAAAAATTTTCCCCCTTTGTAATTATTAAGTTTTGACCTGAACTCTTTAATATTCTTCAGGTTGTTCTAAGCAACTTACGGATCGATTTAGATAACTTAATTTGTTTTGGAAAAAAAAATAAAATGTTGATATGCATGCTAAAATCAACTAAAATGCCAACATCTCCTATATTGTAATTTTTTCTTTTAAAATAAGTATTCGGTTTACAGCAAAATGGATCCCTAATTTTGTCACATGCTTTATATATAACATAAAGGAAAAAATGGAAGTGATTGGTAAATAATTGTGGAATAAGTAGCATTTTTAATGCATTAATGTATCGAAAAAAACAAGCTGAGAAAAACCCTTTAAAGTTTATAATTCTAAAAAATAATTATAATAGCTTAAGTTAACTTAAAATAGCACTTAAAAGACATTAGATATATATTTTTCTTTAAAATAATTACATTTTCATATTTTTGCAACCCATAAGTTTTTATAAAGATGAATTTTCAGAGAGTATTAATTGCACAAGAAAAATGAAAAATTTTTTTTTCTGTCATGACAAAACTTATAATTGTTTTCTTTACATAATATTGAAGTATTATATTTGTATGAAAAAGGTATGAGGAATAAGAACTGAAATTATGAAATTATTAATATAAAGTGGCATAATTCAAAAATTTTACATGCACACATTTCAGAAAGACAAAAATTTCCATTATTGTAATGCATCGGTAATATCCTGCTTTATATATTACACTTTTTTATAGCTATTATTTCTCTTTTTAAATAGATTTTTTTTCTTTTATCAAAATGCTTTTTTTTAGCTTTTTTTTTTTAAAAAAAAAGGGGACGTAGTCGAATTGCCTGAATCGTTAATTTATATTTTTCAAATGAAGTTTTATATAACTTCTAACTTTCTGACGTGCAAAAGTGATATATCAATAGAAATATAAAATGCAAAGAATAAGATTAAATTAAAAGAAATAAAAATGATAATTTGGTCATTTTTGGGTTACCGAGTCCACTTCAATATTATGTTCTTGCCTTTTTTTTAATGATTAAAAACATTTCAGTTTAATTTCCTTCATGGCTTAAAACTCAACTTCGAATCAACTTAATTTTTATGAAATTTGAGGAACAGTTCTATTAAAAATAATTTTTTACCTACATATAATATTATGAAGTCATAAACACAAAATGTTGACGAAATTATTTTCCTTCCATATTAAAAAAAAAAACAAAAAATAAATAAATAAATAAATAAACAAAAAAAAATATATATCACTCATTTAGTTATCAAACCATCCATTTAAATAAGAAGTATTTTTTGAGGAGAGGACTAAAGTTCTTCACCATTTAACGAACAATTTTTCTCGTTCTGATGCCAGTAAAGGCCTGTCGGATAGCGAAGCTGATACATGTTCAATCGTTGAGTCACTAACGTTGATATGCTGTTGCAGTTTAGAAGTGGGTGGGTCAAACGTGGACACTTGATCGTTGTTCAAAATTATGCGGTCAGTTTTCGATAGCCCCAGCATTGCTTAAGAAGACGACATTAACACACAATGGCTCTCTCTCCCTCAAGTGCATTTTCGTAACATTTTAAACATGATGCTGGATAGAATGTTCACACACATACACACATAATTTTTCACAACAAATAATTTTTAACTTGCATAAGTGAAGGATTTTGCTGAACATTTCGAATTGTGAAATATTGTTTAACGTATGAATATTGAGTCACGGTCGTACGACGAGGTCGACGACTAAAGTCAGCATCCCACTCCCCACTTCAACGCCACGCCAACGTGAAGAGGTTTTGAACGCTGACATAATTAACATACATATCCCATGTCACATGACGATCTTAGTTTGAATTTAAGAGTTCAACCCCAAATGGTTAAAATATTACGAGAATTCGTTCATTCAAAATCATACATTATACTTTTTATAACTTGGTGTAGATAATAAAAGAGAGTAATACATAATATAGACATAAAACCAGAGTAAAAATGAGGAACATAACATTCGACGTATTTTGCGCAAAAACAAACCATAGAATACATTAAATATTATTCTAAAGTTTGCTTTTTAATTGTAATTGCTGCAGTGCCAAAACAAGTTTGCTTTTGACAAAAAGGAATTAAAAGTAGTAAATTATGTAATTTCTAAACTGCAGATATTTTCAATTGGCCTTCAGTTGTAGGGTCAACAGTTTTGAAACATTAACTAGACCTGTATGACGAGGGCAAACCACGAAGTTTTGCATCACGTTGAACTGATGACAATGAAGGAAGAAGGTTCGTTCTGGGTACCTTCCGTTCCGAACGCCAGTACGTAACCAATCACGCCAAAACGATCGTCTTCGCGCGGTGTTGGTACTAGTTCATATAGATATCACACAGCCACAACAACACTAATGGCTGGTAGCTCAATATCCCTAACTTCAACAACACTTTAGGTATTTGAAGCCCAACTTTACAGTCAAGGACGTCTTAAGGCATGGGCCAACTGGGCCCGGGCCCAGGGCCTCCTCTCATTCTCGACTCAACCTTAATAAAATCTCATGATTGTAATAATTACAACGGTCAAATGTTATTTTTGGTTGTATTCTCCGAAAAACTGGGAATTTCGGACGATATGTCAACAGACTACATTTGACGACCGGGGTTCATGTATAGACCTACCACCATCACTTCAACAAAAGTATATAGAATTGTTAGAACGTTTTCGATACTACTAAGCAAAATATTTTTAAGAAAAATTCGACTGTGGATATATGGATTAAAACTGCCAAGAAAAAAAAATTAAACTAAAAAATAAAAATGAAATTAAATAACGATAGATTTTAAATTTAAAATAATAATACTGCATCTGAAAACATAAATAAATATTGCTCTTTAAATGTTTAATGTTGCTGAAATTTTTATCCGTTGTAACTAGGCTTCGAAATATTTAAAGAAGCCCTCACAGTGTCAATTCTTTGATAATCTCTTTTTAGCCACTACTGTTGTTGAATGCAATCGTACTTGTTTTTAAACTCCTTATCAATAAACGAGTATTATCTTTGCTCTCATATTCTACTCAAGTTTCTTGAGATGAAGAAACATATTGCAATTCACTTGTGTATTTCCCGTCATTGCGTTTTAAAATGAAACTGTTACTTGAACTTTCTTGAAAGCAAAACAAGCGTAAAACAGATTGGGCACAGCGAACCAGTTAAAGTTCTTTTTTTCCCTTTAAAAACGATTTTTAAAAATATAGAAAATTTCTAAAAAGAAACTCTTTGCGATTTCTAAAGATATAAATCGGCAGTTTTAAGTTCTTTTTTCGAAGCTTCCAAGTGTTTCTGAATTTTACAACTAAGCCGCTCAAGATAGAAACAGAATTTTGGATTATCATCTTAAGGGGTTTGATTTTTATATAATAATCAATACTTGAAATAAACAATGCTTCGAAAGTAAAAAATATAGATTTTAAATCTTTGAAAACCTTGAAAAGCGTCTCTAAATTGAAAAGTTTAGAAGTGTTCCCCACGAACATTTGAATAATTAATCAATCAATATTCAATCAGAACAGGAAAAGGGAAATTCTCTTGATGCTGACATTTGTAAATATTCTATATTTTAACCAGTATAGAACTTGTAAATGTATAAATTTTGAGTAATGAACATGATGGAAAATTCTTTGCTGAAAAACTCAAATCTCATATATATAGTCATATTCTTCCATAGACTTGGATGCTAAATTGAACCAGAAAAACGTACCATAGAGCTACTAAAAACTCGCTGATTATGATTACATTTGCCCCCAATATATAAAACTACTGGTCCTTTTATCAACCTATTATACTTTGTTGATCAGTACTTTTGGGTCATATTTAAAGAATCCTCAGTTTTTCATGCAGGGTATACGTTCCATCAAAGTGAGCGTAAAAGGGCACGAAACAGCGTTAAACGGAAAGTTTATCTCATCATGTGAATAACGCGTAGTTATGCGGAAGATGGGTAGAAAAATTATCAGATTTTACTCAATAAATTCTATTGATGTTTTTAAGCAACAATAAAATGTGCAATTATTTCTATAAATATAGTAGAAACATAATAAACGAATATACATATAAAAATGTAATAAAAAATTCGGCCGGTATGTTTATACTTCAGATCATTCAGTCTCTTCTTATGTTTCCCAATTTCTTGTCCTTTTATCATAGATTAGCTAATGGCATATTGCGTTTGTGCTTTCGTCGTCAATCCATATAGAAAGTCGTTTTCCCTTTCCTCTATTGTATTATTTCTCGCAGTAACGTACCTCAGCGCAAAGAGATTGTTGTGAAAGGTGAAAAGCTGCCGATGATGTATTTTTTCTTTATTCTATGGTTCTGATTGTAAAGTTGTGCCAAATACCGCAAGTTAACTCCATTTGAGATTGGAAACGTTCACCGGTACTCAGTCTTCTAATCACTTGCATTTTAGTTTTCCTAGTGGAAATGCTTTCTTTGTTTAAGCTTTATTTTCGTGTTTTTATTATTAGTGGGAGTAACGTGCGATGAAGGGGGTGGGGGTGTTATGACGAACGTCATGTACCTTTCTCCTCTGCTGGGTGAAAAGATCGTCCACCACCTACCTCTTATTGGCCGCCTGTTAAAAAATCGTGGCAGATAAAGCCCTAAATCGCCAGTACTTTCATGTTATTGTGAAGCTTTGACTGTTTGCTGCTGCCCCATGGTACCCCTGGCGGCTGTGTGTGTAGATAAGCCTTGCTACAGATACAGGCAAGTCATTTATCTTCATATTTCGTGAGTAACTGTTTTAAACACATATCACGGAACAAATATCAACCTGACTACCTGCCTCACGAAATGGAAAATAATATTTTGTATAAGCATTATGCCTGTCATCTGCCCCAAAGTTTTAAATTGCTGGGAACTATGTTAGTCCATTCTATTAACCGCGTACCTGTCAGCTTTTGTCCGTTCCTGATCCTGGCATTTCTACCTTCTGGGGCTTAAGGGAAAAATTTGATTGGAATATGTCAGTTTTGAAAGGGGGCGACCAGGTGCTGGAATATTATTTTGTCATCCTAATTAACAAAACTCCTGCAGGTGAATTTATCCAGGACAGCCTATGGACAAAAGGCATTGGCGGCTTTTTCTTGAGCACTGAGTGCTCGGTGAGCGCCATGTGCCAGTTGGAAATGCCCTTTAAAGGGTCAAACGTGGACTGGTGACTCATAATCCTCTCCGTGGCCGGCGAATATGACTTTGTTTGCTTCAAAAGTTACCGGACCGTCATGCATATGCCCAGCCCTGAGGAATGCACAAGTAGTGCTGTTCCTCTTCAGACCCCGTAGTAGAAACCAACAGCAAAAACCCAGCGAACCACAGTGTTCAGCAAGTAAATGCTTATCGCTGTATGCTCTAAAGAAGCCTGTTAGTGTTTTTTATTTGCCCCAAACCATTTCTGCTCAAATCAACACAATGAAAAAAAAAAGAAAAGAAAAAGCAAAAAATGTGAGCCTGGCCATTGTTAGCAAAGCATACCCATCAAAAAGCAGTTGCCAGGAACAAAGGTAAAGCAGAAGTTGCGCGAACAGAACCTAAAAACAGAAGAGGGAAGCCCGTGAATCTAAAAAGGAGCAAAAACTCAAACCAGTCTGCTGGTGGCCTTGGGTGCCTGCTACAATCGAGGCCAAATGTGTCCAGCGGTGCACTAACTTCAGCGGCATCGTGTCGGCAAGTATTCCGTTTATGAAGAGTGAATGGGCCATTGGGACCCTCCTAACAGAAGAATGGATCCGGCGCAAACCAGTGGCGCAAGAGCATGGTGTTCCACTATAGTACTATACTACTTGCGGACTATTGTTTGCTGGACAATCCAACACCATGTCGTTACAATACAAAAGCTTAGTTCGATAATATGTAAGATGCAAAACCCAAATATCATTTGCCAAACCACGTAATATATTCAAAAAGATAAAAATCTGTTCAACCTTTTCAGTGTCGCAATTCTGTTATGTCTCTGAAAATGTAAAACATCCTTGCCTCTTTTTTATTTAAAATTGAATGACAATGTATTTTATCACTACAAAGGACTACCCGTAAATACTTCCATGTAAAAATAATTTTTATCCTGGGCAATAAATTAATAAACAACAAAACTGTTTAACATCGTCATCTCTTGCCCCGGTCTCCCCTTTTACCCACAGCGATAAAAACTAAAATCATTTTATTTCAGAATTATATAACAAATCGTTATGTTTATATTAATTTATACTTACAATAACGTCAACAAATCTTGAAACGATAAAAAATACGTTCGTATAACAGCGCAGGAGAAGGAAACAAGGGCGATAAACTGTTTCGATATCGAAAACCTAACGCTGCGTGCAAAGGGCAATTTCCGTGAATCCACAATTCAAATGTTATACCGTTAAAACCCTGAAACAGGAGAGAGAGAGCTGCCAAATGAAACAAAGGTTAAACAGGATCTTACTTAATAATGTAAGTATATATTTTTAATAGTTCTGATTTTCAAATAATACTATCAAAAAGTGGATCTTGCTGAATGTGTAATGAAAACTGCCTCCTGGAATCTCTGAGTTCTTTTCTTCTATATCAACAAAACGTTTCCTAAATCAAAATAAACCAATAAATTACAATTTAAAGATTTTGTCTCAAAAGTAAAGCTGTCGGCTCTCATGCCAGTTTTGAAAGCCAGCTTCAAACAATTATTCGTTTCTTTTGTTTTACATTAAGCGTAAGATTTATAGCAATTAGCGTAATATGTCACGTCACATGCAAATCTTTTGCCATTAGTTGTTATTTTCGTAAACATATGATTAGTTATTTAAAGTATCAAATCGCCATGCAAATTTTATTTTCACCGTCCTGAAATTAATTAATTTGCTTATCTATCATACAATTGGATGCGAAATGAAAAATTAATAGTAATATAACCTTAGTTTTAAAGTGAATTTTCTTTGTACCCTAATTTTTTAAGAGCACCATTTAATCTGCTGTGGAAGGCATACTTCCTCTAAAATAAAATGTTTGATTAAAATTTAAAAATTCAAATTATTTCTTGTCAAAAATATCTTTTCAGGTTTAGTAAACATCGTGAAAACTTATAAAATTATGGAAATTCTACCAATATGATTCTCAAATAAAGTAAATAACAAATGACTTGACCGGATTCATATGATTCTTAAGAATAATTCTCCGAAAAGCTTTGAACAATTTAGAATTCCCAAGCGGGGAAAAACCTTACAAACTATTTCACCTGCAAATATATTCAAAATGCGTCTGGGTGCTGTCAAAATCACATGACCCCCTACCATTACGTGATTTTGAAAAGTGCGTGAAGGTTTTCGTGCGTCGACATGATATTAATTAACACCGCTACCTCTTTTTTCAAAATCTTTTTTTCTAACCCCTGTGCTGGAGCGATGTTCCTCTCTATCTTCTCGTATTTTGCCAACAAAAATCGTGACTGACCTTCATCATGAAAACACCCAAAGATTCGTTTTTCGGCATTCTGATTCGCATTCTCGCATAGGGTTATTTTTTCTTTGATTTCTGCATAATCTCTTCACTAACCTGATTCTTCTATTTAACTTCTACTGCCAATGGATCACTGCCCAGTAAAAGTAAACATCTCTTTCGAAGCTCTCCGTGCGGTTTCTTTGTCCTCCTTGTATATAAAACGCAAGCTCGCGCGCCACTTTCGCTTCTTCAGTCATTAACAATTTCCGGTTTTATTCTGGTATGGCAGCCTTCTATTATATTTCTGCTAAAGAGAGAAATGTACCAATAAAGTTATGATTTGCATGGAATTTTCCATCGTTTTTTAATGAAGTTTTTAGTATTGTCGTTGTAATTTTAATAGGGTTGTTTCTTTATTTCTTTCAATCTGGTAGTAAATCATCTGATTCAAAAAAGACTTTTTAGATAAATTTTTCTGTGCCGATAGTAAACTATGCAGGATGGAAATCATTGAAATACACAAAAGAGTCTAAAAGCGTTATAAAGAAGTGAAAATGCTATTAGAGGTGGTTAATAGGAAAATGCCTGATTTGACAAACATAGTGATAATTTTATATGACAAGAAACCATTGTATTCAACAGCACTTATCTTGACAATTACTTAAAAATCACCAATTGTTTAAACTACTTTATCTGTTGTTACTTATGCCACCCTGATCGACAGCAACATTAAATCCAAGGTCCATGAAATTCATCGCAGATAGGGGCAAGTATTTTACGCCTGTTGTTGGGGCCTTTAGCTTGGAGTACCATGCAGGTGACAGTACAGATTTAAATTCTGGTTCCACCCCAATTTGGAGGGAACAATCGCTTGATGGCCTCAGAGGCTCCCATCTTCCTTCCACCAACCGAGAGGACTGTGCCTGGGTTTGCCGCTTCGAGTAACCCCGCCACTAAACATTGATTCACAAAAATCGAGATTTAAAAGACTGATTTTTTCTCACAAGTCTCCGTTTTCCGCTTTTTCAACTGAACGCAAAACTGTGGGGGCAAATTTCTCATCTCACCTCGAGCCCAAAGAAGCTCACCTCGTAAAAAATGCAGCTTGCGCGGGGTAAGCAGCCGGTGCGCGCTATGCGCCGGATTTTACGTGCCAGGTATTTCAAACATATCACATTAAAACAAGAAATAGTCAACATAAAACAGCAAGCATATTCCCTTCACAAGTTAAATAAAAAAATTCATAAAAATTTTAAAGCTGAATTTAATGCTCGTATCGCTTTTTAATTTCATATATCGCAAAATAAGTAAAGTATTGCTTATAATCCTTTAAATCCTGACACAATTCGCGATCTTTGCTAGCAAATTTCAGAATCTAAAATATCTGTATAGGCGGATTAAAGTTAATTTTTATTGATTAGTGAATTGACGAAAGAGTTAGTGTATTAGTAGTACACTTTTTAGTGTCTTCACCCCTCAATGTAATTCCGCCGAATGGCCAGTCAGTTCGATGAAATCAGCTCTCTCGAAATTATGCTTAGCTTTATACAATTAAATTTTAATTTTCCCAACGAGTTCGTAGCTTCAATTGGTAAATCACCGTTTTCATGCTGGAGGTAGTTCGATTCCACGTCATGATGAACCTTTTTCTCTCAATTCCTTTAATTATTTTTTTAATTAAATAAATTTATTTATGAAAGGTTTATTAAATATTAAATGATATTTTTGTAATTATTTTGTATTTTTATAAATAAAAAAAAAAAATTTCTTTTAACAGTATAAATATATTTAAATTTATAAATATATGTTTTGTTATTAATAAATAATATTTACTAAAATAGCAATACTATATAAGTTAAAATGATATTTTACAAAGTAAAATAGTTGCAGCCAGTTTCATAATGTGAAATACAATATACTATAAATGGGGATATATAAAAATATAAAATAATTATAAAATATATTATTATTTATTAAATTAATTATTTTACAATTACTATAATAAAAAAAGTACGTGACTTTTTTAAAGTGTTATTAAATTAATACGCTATTTTTACAATTTATAAAATATTTAATAAGTCCTTTTCAAATAACAAATTTATTATTTAAATACTTTTATAATTAATAATGATTTTTAATAGTAAATCATAATTTTAGTAATAAATTAATAATTTTAATAATAAATTAATAATTCTTATTAATATATATCAATGCTTAAAAAATAATTATTTAATTATAAAATAAATAAAATTTCACTTAGTTATACAAATAGCAATTTAATTAATTAGTTTAAAAATATAGATTAATTAATTATCCTATTGTACAATTAATTTACTAATTTTAATTATTTACAATTTTTATTACACTATTTTAAATATATTTTTAATTAATAATACTCTTGGTTAATTTTTACTAAAGTAAAAATTTTAAAATAGTATATTAAATTTTTTTTATTTTATAAAATACAAAATAGTTACAAAAATATCAAGTGAAATAAGAACAAATACAAGCGGTAAAATTTATTTAATTTAAAAATGAATTGAAGAAAATGTTGATCGCGCTTGAATCGAACCCTAACTCCAGCATAGAAAAGCAGACGATTACCAACTGCTACGAACTCGTTGGGGAAAAATTAAAATTTAATTGTATAAGTGCTTAAGCATGAATTTCGAAGGCTGATTTCTCCGAATCGACTGGCCATTCGACGGAATTACATTGAGGGGTGAACACCCTGAAAGTGTGTGTGTACTACTATTACACCAAGTCTCGGACATCCTCAGAAAGTCGAATTTGGGGCTGCCTCCCTTGTTGGGAGTTATGTAGACTCAAAAGTAGAAAGCAGAGTGCATTTTGCAATTCTTCTTTTCAAACACAGTCTTAAATCTCTTTTAAATTTACATCTAATACCTACCAAAAGTCGTAAAATTGGATCTGTGAATTATCTTTCAGAGTTTTCTTTTCAGTATAATTTCTAAAATGTCCATAATTCTGCGATGTTTGCTCATGAAAGTCAATTGTATAAACTTATCAACTTCCAACCATTGAAAACGGCAAATTTGTTTTCGAGTGCAGTGAATGCTACTGAAAAATTGTGCTTACTGTGCTATAGGTTGCCAACCCCTCTTTTGTAGATCTTTAATAATTATTAGTATTATTAAAAGTATTGGCGAGCATGTTGTGATTTCAGTTCCAGACGTACTGCTCTTATCGCGCTGAAACAGTTAGTCCCGGGAATCTTCTAACCTCAACTCATATTGATATAAATGCCTTCGATAATACGAGAGCTTCGAAACCTGTAATTGGTCTTCGAAACTGGAGTGGTTATTGCGTACAAAAATTCCACGTTGCTGATACACGCACGCAAGCTGCCTCTCGCTTTGCTGAGCCTTCAATAAAAAATAATTCATTTGCTTTAGAATGAAATAAAAGAGCACCTAATAGGGTAGCCTTTAATTGCGTATCTAAGTGCTGACCTGAACACATAAAATGCAAAAAAAAAAAAAAAAAAAAAAAAAATGTGCACAGGCTCCTCAACAGCCTTAGAGTAATGAGCATTTTCTCAATCTTTTGGGCGTATCCGACTACGTTCGAACCCTGATTTCAAACAGTACAAATGGATAAATTTTCGCGATATTTAGTGTCACTTTCAAGGATTGTAATACATGAATAAAATTTGTTTTGCCACATTTTGAATAAAATTTCGTTATTTCAAAACATTATTTTCAAAAAATTAACTTAGAATAACTCTTTCGCAAAATGTTCTTTTATGTGAAATTGGTTCTATTATAATAATATTTTGCCTGTATATATGCCCAAAAATGGGTATTGTTTTATAATTTTAAACTCGACACAATTCTAAGCATTCAGTTGTTAAATAAAATTCTTCGTGAACTGAAATTTTTCCCATATGATTAAAAAATTTTTTATTTACAAGGAGAGGGCACGCCCAAGGAAATTCATTTCGGATCGAGAGTTGGTGTAATAGTAGTACACTTTAGGTGTTCACCCCTCAATGTAATTCCGTCGAATGGCCAGTCAGTTGGGAGAAATCAGCCTTCGAAATTATGCTTACTTTTATACAATTAAATTTTTAATTTTCCCAACGAGTTCGTAGCTTGATTGGTAAATCGTCTCTTTCTATGCTGGAGGTTAGGTTCGATTCCACGCTCGCGATGAACTTTTTTCTTCAATTCCTTTAATTATTTTTTAATTAAATAAATTTATTTATGAAAGGTTTATTAAATATTAAATGATATTTTTTGTAATTATTTTGTATTTTATAAAATAAAAAATTTTTTTTAATTATATAAATATATTAAATTTTAAAAAATATATTTTATATTAATAAATAATATTTATAATAAAAATATATAATACATATTTTAAAAATGATATTTTACAAAAAAAAATAGTTGCAAATAGTTTTATAATGTGAAATACAATATACTATAAATAAAATATTATATAAAATATAAAATAATTTATAAAATATATTATTATTATTAAATTAATTATTTTATAATAATAATAAAAAAATAGACTTTTTATATGTTATTAAATTAATTATTTTACAATTTTATAAAATATTTAATAAGTCCTTTTCAAATAAATTTATTTAAATAATTTCTATAATTAATAATGATTTTAATAGTAAATCATAATTTTAGTAATAAATTAATAATTTTAATAATAAATTAATAATTCTTATTAATATCAATGCTTAAAAATAATTAATTATAATAAATAGTAATTAATTAGTTATAATAAATAGCAATTAATTAATTAGTTTAAACAGTGATTAATTAATTAATTTTAATAAATAATTAATTTACTAATTTTAATTATTTACAATTTTATTAATAATTATTTTAAATATTTTTAATTAATAAAAAATTTTTTAATAATTTTACCAGAAAAAATTTAAAATATATATATTAAATTTTTTTTTATTTTATAAAATACAAAATAGTTACAAAAAATATCATGAAATGTTTAATAAATATTAAATAAGTAAATTTATTTAATTTAAAAAATATGTAAATGAATTGAAGAAAAATGTTGATCGCGCTTGGAATCGAACCCTAACCTCCAGCATAGAAAGCAGACGATTTACCAATCAAGCTACGAACTCGTTGGGGAAATTTAAAATTTAATTGTATAAAAGCTTAGCATGAATTTCGAAGGCTGATTTCTCCCAATCGACTGGGCCATTCGACGGAATTACATTGAGGGGTGAACACCCTGAAAGTGTACTACTATTACACCAAGTCTCGATCCGAAATGAATTTCCTTAGTCGTGCCCTCCCCTTGTTAGATATGTAGAACCGAAAGCAGAAAGCAGAGTACTTGCAATTTTCTCTTTTCAAACACAATTAAATCTCTTTTGCAATGACATCTAATAATTTACAAAACAGCTGTAAATTTATCTGTAGAATTATCTTTCAGAGTTTTTTTTCATAATTTCTTAAATGTCCATAATTCTGCAGACGTTTGTCAAGAAAGTCAATTACAAACTTATCAATTCCAACCATTGAAAATCGGCAAATTTGTTGAGTAGTGTGGAATGCTACTGAAAATTGTGCCACGTGCTATAGGTTGCCAACCCCTTTTGTAGATCTTTAATAATTTATTATTAGTATTATTAAAAGTATTGAAAAGAGCATGTTACTTCGTTCAGATGTACTGTTCTTATCGCGCGAAACAGTTAAGTCCCCGGAATTTTCTAAACCTAAAATCATATTGATATAATGGCCTTGATAATACGAGCTTCGAAACCCCGAATTGGTCCCCTTAATTGAGGCAATGGTTATTGCGTACAAAATTCCACGTTGCTGATACACGTGCTGCCTCTCGCTTTGCTGAGCCTTCAATAAAATAATTCATTTGCTTTTTAGAATGGAAAAAAAGAGCACCTAATAGGTAGCTTTTAATTGCGTATCTAAGCATGACCTTGAACATAAATGAAAAAAAAAAAAAAAAAAATGTGAGGAGGCTCTACTAGTTTTAGAGTAATGAGCATTTTCGGGACTTTAAGGTATCCGACACGTTCGGAACCCTGATTTCAAACAGGCGATAAATGGATAATTTTCATGATATTTAGTGTCACTTAGATTAGAATACATGAATAAAATTGTTTTAAGGACTTTTTTGACACAAAAATTTATTTAAATACAATATTTCGGCAAAATTAACTTAGAATAACCTTTTTTCAAAATTTTTCCCCTTATGTAAAATTGGCTATTAAAATAATATTTTCCTGATATAGCCCCAGACCTCTGTACAGAGACTCAACTATGATTTTTGAAAAATTCACATTATTTTCAGAGTTACAATCATTTGAAATATAATTATCGGCGTTTTTCTTAAAATTTCTCCCTTCTGTTGTCGAAAAAACATGGATAAGCCCACTTCTAAGTTATATATTTCAGAAATTTATTTGGGCCTCTGTACAGAGGTCTGAGCTAATACAGGCAAAATCTTATTATAATAGAAACTTTTTTCACAAAAGGAGAATATTTTGAAAATGGGTCATTCTATGTTCTTTTTTGACAAAATATTGTACCTAAATAATTTTTTATTGTAATACTATTCTTAAAACAATTTTATATACATTTTCTATTCTAAGTGTGACTCTAAATATCACAAATATTATCCATTTATATTGTTTTGCAAAAGCAGGGTTCCGAATGTAGTCCGATACCTTAAGGGATTTAATGTTCAGGAGCAATTCACTAGAACAGAATTCATCAATCTTTCGAATTCAAATTCAATAAACTAAAAAGCAATAAAAGTTTAAAATTGTTATTTGTGTTTAAATTTTTGACTCTATAATTCTGCTTTATCAATATTTAAGCAAATTTTCAACTCAAGTTATTTGGAGTACGTATTCTAAAAAAATTAATCTTTTGTTTTTAGTATATCTCTAAAAATGAATCTTTTGAAAGTAAATTTTATATTGAACATAATATATAATTAAAAAATTTGAAACAATCCATATTATATTTAGTTTGAAATGCTGGTAAAGACACTATTTAATGTATCCGACAAGGTTAAAAAAAAAGTGCTTTTTGGGTGTTTGATGTTTGGTGTAGTTTGTGTGGGCCACATTAGGAAAAAAAAAAATATAATTAGTGAGGAAGGAGGACTAAACATACAACTAGAATTTTTAAAGTTGTTTTTTTAGCATTTACTTTATTTAACTTATAAGAATATTTTACCCATGCGTTTTTTGAAAAATGAAATTTTTACGATATAATTTGTGTACGAAAAACGAGATATTTCTAAACCAATCCAACAAAATTCAATGAAATTTATGACATATATGTGAAGCCCAACAAATGCAAAAACAGAAGGTTTTAAGACAGTTACAATTAATCCAATTTGCAGCTGTTTTAGCTTAGACATACAGTAATTTTGACAAAAAATCATTAACATCGAATTTTTAAATGCTTATAAAATATTTATTTCTTAATATATTTTTTATCCTGCGGTTTTGTAACACTTCAGATGGATCAATAAGAAAAATGAATAAAATAAATTGCATTATGTGCATTTATTTTATTTATAGCGTTTTTCTTAACTTTGAAAATTTTTGGTAAAATTTCATTAAAAATAATATTTTTTCCAAAACAAAGGGGTGATACATGTTTTGTATCACCCTTTTACTCATTTGTCACCGCCACACTGCCAATGATTCCACGAATAAGCGAACGAACAATACCATATTTGTGGGAGCGTTGGGCAGTTGCGTCATTTAAGTGCGACGGTTTGTTTGACGGCTTGGTTGCATTTGCGGTAATAGATGACGCCACGACTCTGCGGTTCTCTTTTCACGGCAGGGTTACCAGTGAAGGAAGGATTAGAACTGGACCTTCCAATCCGAAAATGAGTATCTTTTTCCACTATGCCAAAACGATCATCAGAGCATGGAGGCTATTACTGGTTTATAAAGATATTACCACCACACATGTTATTTATTTATAATTATGACCTTTTTTTTCCATTTATGTTCTTTAAAACAATTCTGAAAATCAATGTCAAAATTGGTCTCCGAACCTAGTCGCATCTTTTAACAATGTATGGAATGCATAATTTAACCAATCAAAGCACTTCAGCAGTTCTTAGATTCTTACACGGAAATCTCTTTCTAGAAAACAATAATTGCTTTCTTTCAACGGAAAATTATTTTGCTTTGATCTCGGAGCTAATCAATGCTCGTTCGAATCTTTTCCGTGTTAGGTTGAAATAAAATAATTGATTCACTGCAAATAAATAAAAACACGCCCTAGATGGCAAAATTTATTATATTTTTATCGTTTTTTTGACATTGCTAATATTTATAAACGAATAAAATATGCCCTTATAAACTAAAATGTTACTTACAACCATATTTATTTTAAACCAGTAATTTCAAAAAGTGGTCAGTATCGACCACTAGGAGTCTATGACGATCTGTAAGGGTTCGCGTCAGCAAAAAAAAAAAAAAATAATTTAGGTGTCCATGAAGTGTAAATGGGGGTCTGCGATAGTGCTCTCTTTAAAAACCAGATAGTGACTTTAATTTTTTTAAAAGGAAATTTAATCAAGTTTAAACCAGACTTACCTATTTAACAAAATTTATTTACTAAATTTTAATGAAGTTAATTTGCAGTTACAAAGCGACAGCATAAATTTTATTAAAACAAGGACCCATTTTAGCATTTCCAGAATTAAGCTAAAGGAGTATAATATTGACGTCGGATATTTTCCCAGTTTTTTAATTGTCACAGTCTGCCAGGAAAAAGACGTCTTAACCTACGTTCAACATTCAAATGCCCTTTTCTTAGATTTTGAAACTACACTGGTGTGCAAAACTTAAGCAACAGGTGGGTTTATTGCCATAACTTCACGAAAAATCATCTGAGAGACATGAAATTCGGAAATGAGGGAGAGTATTATGTACGTAAAGGATGATGAAAGCATTGGCGCTGAAAAAGGAATACAACGCATACGGTATGGAATCAATCAAAAACAAGCTTTATTGAACGCATAGTATCGTGACTCATGATTGTCGATCCAACAGGAAGAACAACAAGCAGATGTTCCTTAATATGGCATATGCCCTCCCCTTACTACAATGGTTGCTTCGCACCGTTTCCGCATACTCAGAACCAGCTGGTGCAACATTTCTTGAGGTAGGAGTGCCCATTCCTCAATCAACATCTTTTTTGAGTTGTTGGTTGTTCTCCGGATGATGTAAGCGTGGAATATGTTCCCCAAAGCATCCCACACATGTTCTATGGGATTTAAATCTGGGAGCACGCTGGCCCAATCCATTCGAGTGATATCTTAACTTTCTAGAAGCCCCTCAACAGCAAGAGGTGCGATGTGCCGTGCATTGTCATCCATAAAAATGAAGTCGGGGCCAATGGCACCTCGGAAAAGACGCACATGGGGAAGAAGTACCACCTCACAATAGAGATCCCCGGTTACAGACCCTCTGTCGAAAATGTGAAGCTCAGTTCATCCGTTCAGCATAATGCCTCCCAGACAAGAACTCCAGGACCACCGTAACGGTGTCTTTCCTTGATGTTACTGGATAAAACCGGTCCCGATCTCTCTCCAAATCAAAACGCGTTGAGAATCGCTTCTAGTACTGAACCAACGCTCATCCGTAAAGGGACACGACTCCATTGATCAGTTGTCCAGTTTTTGTGTTCTTGCCCACTGTAAACGGGGTTTCGGTGTCCAACTTTCAACGGGAGGCAGCGTTCAGGACGGCGGGTGAACAGCCCCCCTTTTGAAGGCGGTTTGGCCACAGTAAACCGCGACACTTGTCGACCCGTTGCTGTACAGAGTTTCTGAGCAATGGCGCTAGCTGACTGCTGTCGACCTCTTTTCGCCTGCAGGATGATATATCGGTCATCCCCTGCAGTTGTCGTCCTCGGGCGGCCACCACCAACCTTTCTAACAGCTGTACCGGGGGTTTTGGGGAACGCTTTCCCAAGCACGCGAAACGACATTTTTGTTGATTCCGAACTCTGCACCCACACTGGTGACAGTACGCCCCTCCTCCAGCTTTCCGATCATTCTTCCACGTGTGAAGTCGTCCAGGTGATTTCTTCTAGCCATATTTCCACGAACTGACTCACTGGCACTGGCACTTGCAGCGAATATGCTTGAATTGCGTCTCCGTCCTTCATTTTATTCTACTGTTGAGCAGCGCTCGCCGACATCACGCGTTTTGCGTACGCTCACATCGCTTCTGACGTTTTGTTCCTGATATTTGCATACGCATGACGTTTCTACTGACTTACGTGTTCACTGTTCTGATCTCCAGACCTAATTTTCTGCAATTTCATGGCTATCTGCTAACTTTTCACATTGTTGCTTAAGTTTTGCACACCAGTGTATTTTGGAGAATGCTTTGGCTGTTGCACTACCACAATAGGCAACGAACTCATATGGTTACATTGGAATAAAAGTGAGATTACAAGAACTAGGCACCAGGAATAGGCGCTAGTGAAGATCTTAAAATAAAGTTTAGAAACGTATGTCAGGAATTTATGCTTTAAAAAGATATATATATATCTTATTTATCCCAAAGTATGGAATATCTTGAGAAAATTTTAATTTTGTTTTCCAATTGAGGAGTTTCAGCGCGTTTGCTATTCTCCAAAAAAAAAAAAAGAAGGAACAAAATACTGGAACTATTTACCGAGAAGATATTTAGGATTAAACCTAGCAAGATTGGTACAAAATGTTGAAAATTCGTTATTGCATCTCCAGATTCATCCCTTCCACTAAAATAATTTGTTTGTTGCTCAGTTATTTTATGTATCAGTTGTTTTATGCAGTAATTAAATTTTAATTTAGTGAATTATCATATGGTTTCTTAAATTTTAAACGTAAAACTTGAATACACTTAGAAATTTTAATTTTAAAGTAATAGCTCTACACTTGCTGTCAAAAATACATTTAAGTTGATGAATTTGCAAAAATTTATTATTAGGTAAGTAGGGGTCCACCCCAAACTGAAAATCCCGGCAATGGGTCGACAATTCAAAAAAGTTTGGGAACCTCTAGTATAAACAGTTCAGTTATCTTCTACAATGCTTAATTTTTATTAATTTCTGCTTAGATTCTTTTTAGTTGATTTTTGATGCATTAATTTTTTAATCGTCTGTGAATTATAGCTAATTTTATTCTGAGTATCGCCGCTCAAGGGCTACGCGATGGGTTATTATTTTGAATTCATTATTTTGAGTAAAGGGAATTTGAGGATGGTCTAAAATTATGAGATCTTCAGCAGAAAACACTTTCGCGCCGATGGAGAGTTACAGTGTCATTCTATACATAGGGAAAATACGACCACTATGGTGATTCCGAAGTCTCCGGAACTCTTGGATATACAGACTTGAAATTTGGAAAATACTCGTACGTTTCTTTTTGTTGAGCACAGATCTGCTAAGAATGGGCTGGTGGAAGTCGCCTTCTAAGGGGTTTTGCGGGGCCGTTATAGAAAAAGATTCCCATTTTTAAACTATTGAGCAATTAGACTTGAAATTTGGCTAGCATGTTTCTTTTTCTGGTTAGAGATTCATCAAGAGCGGGTTTTGTGGAAATCAATTCAAAAGAAAGGGTGAGTAATGGGGCATAAAACATAAATTGTCTTTTGTTTTAGAAATTCAAGTTCTGTAATATTTAAATCAAAAGAGATAGATATAAGTATGTTAACGAATGCAATCCAAAACTTAATGCTAGGACTTAGATATCAACAACTAAAAACAACGTATAGTCCTACAACATTAAGAAATACCCAGAGAAGCGGGTGGGTAACGGCTATTATATATAGAGAGGAGAGGGATACAGAATAGAGTGGGGGATAATTAAATAATACACTTAAGGAAGAAAAATAACTTAATGTGTATGATATAATCTTCAGAGTGATAAAAATATTCTTTGTTTTGTTGCCCTTGTGTTGAGAAAAATTTGACCCACATGTAGCTTAACTCATCCTCTTTGTAAAAGGATATACTACCTTTTTTATACGAAAACAGATTTTTCTCATTTCTATACTGATTTTGTTTTTATTCAATTTACTTGGGTGGGAAGAAAGTTAACGAACTCGGACATTTCAGAATTAACAACAAAAGGGAAGCGCGCAACCACAAACAGGTACAAGAAACGATGTTTTTCTGCAACTTCTTCACAAATCACAGCAAAAAGAATAACCACAAAAATCGAACGCAAAATCCTTGTTTTCGCATAGGTCAGTGTGGGTAGCAGTTAACAGGTTTCGCTGAGCTTTGTTTTTCCCTTCATCAGAAAATGAAAGGTAAAAAAACTTCTCTAAAAAAAAGTAGGTTGGCTAGTTTTTGATTTCATTTGCTGGCAGGTTCGTTGACACAAGACCCATTTTAACCAATAATCGATGTAATAAGGATGGAACAAAACGTAAAAAGGCGCGAGCGAGCGGTGAAATTTCTAGAAATTTTTTTTTTGTAGCTCAGTGATATGTGTATAGTTTAATAATGTTTGATGGTAATTGGTTTTTATTGAATTAATAAGGAAATGTAGTTCTGCTATCAAATTCTTTTTCAATTGATGATATATTTATCGATGGTATAAGAATGAAAGATGGATATGAAAACTTCTTTGAATTTTCGTAAAGGAAAGCCGCGATTCCTTAGAATTCGATAAATAGAAATCTTTTGGTCTTTTCTTTCTTATTTTTTTTTTAACAACGATTGTAACATAGGAGCATAAAAAATAGAACCAGCTTAATAAATCAGTGGATATTAATAAAAGCATAATAACATTAATTAATTCAGTGATATTTTAAAGCAGTTCGATTTGACAGTTACAGGAAAGAATCATTGAACTTCTTCTCAAGGGAATAACTAACAGTTAAAATATAAAATTTGATGATATTGTAATAAAATGCAAAAATTATAAATAAAATTTTGATCTTATAGTTCGACTACGTTTGAACCCGTGATTTTCAAAGCTTTAAATGGATAATATTAGGGATATTTAGTCATTTAGATTGAATAATGCATAAATTGTTTAAGAACATTTATGACAAAATATTTAAATACATATTTTGGCAAAAACGGAATAACCTTTTTCAAAAGTTCTTTTGTGAAAAATGCTTATTATTAATATTTTTCCTGTTTTTAGTTCCCTACCTCTGTACAGAGGGCTCAACTAAATTTTTGAAACGCATAACTTGGAAGTGGGTTTTTATCCATGATATACAAAAAACAGAAGGGAGAAATTTTAAAAAAAATACGCCGATAATTTTTTCCCAAAGGGTTTAACTTTTGAAACTAATGTGAATTTTTCAAAAAATCGTAGTTGAGCCTTTGTACAGAGGTAAGCTATATGTAAAAATATTAATACAATAGAAGCTTTTTTTTCACAAAAGAACATTTGAAAAAAGGTTATTCTAAGAAAATTTTTTCCAATATATTGTATTTAAATAATTTTTTGTCATAATTGTCCTTAAAACAATTTTATACATGTATTCTAATCGAGGTGCACTAAATATCATGAAAATTATACATTTAAGCGGTTTTTTAAAATCATGGTTCCGAACGTAGTCGGATACCTTAAGAAGCATTGAAATAATAATAGTAGTTTTCTTTTCTCATTTCTCATTGTTTTAAGACGATAAGAATTAAAAGGTTCATAATTCAAAAAATTATCTTTTTTGCAAAAGATGTACTTAAATTTCTATAATAGACGAAACTGTGATAAAGCTAATAAACTGAAAATTTATGTACCGTAAAATCCGGCATATAATGCGTTCCTATACTTTCTAGCTGCATTTTTTAATTTTTACATACAGTTGCCGTATAATGCGCCTCTTTCTTACGAAGAAACCTGAAATGTACATGTGCAATTCTCTTATGTTTTAAAGTAATTTATTCGATGTATTATACCAGCCTTTCGAAAAAATAGTAGTTTTCTAGATTTACAACCTTTTTTTTTAGGATATTAGCAGGAGCGTAGCTACCGCCGTATCAATGATACGGGGCCCAAGCTGTAACTACAGTCCCACTAACAGGGGTCCCATATTTAAAAAAGGGCCCCGAAATAATTTTGATACAGGGCCCCCTCAGAGCTAGCTACGCCTGTGGACATTAGATGTGTCATTTCTTTTAAATAAACAGTATTTCGATATATGTAGAAGCCTAATTGTTTTCTATGCTCATCTCTCTTTTTATTTTTAAAGCTCTCATTTTTATACCCGGCGTATAACACGCACCGATACATTTCGATCATTTTTTGTTAAAAGTTTGCGTTATACGCCGGATTTTACGGTATTTTTATTGAACACAGAGGAGTTTATGTACATATAAATTTACTCATAGCATAGAATTCCACTTAAACCATATAGTAAATACTATGGTTATTACTATATTAAAAGCTTTTTATTCGTACAGATAATTTACGAGAGGCGTAAAATCTTTATTTTTGTTTCCCGATTTAATATAATTTAATGCACGTTTATACATCGAGTTCAAAATTTTTTATATTTCAAATTTTTAATTTTTATCACATTTTATGAATGACAAACATCTAAAATGTTAACTGTTCTAAAATTTTGAAAAATAGTTTTACTTTAAAAACGCCCCCCGCCCTAACTTTAAGGAACGATATCCAACCATAATATATTAAAATTTTCTTTTGTTCGAAAACTGTTCATTTTTTTTTAAATTTATGACTTTCATCTTGTGTGAGTAACCTACTCAAAAACCCGGGATTGCGCGAGTTATTAGAAATATTTTTCTCCGTAGTTAATACGTAAATCACAATATTCTAAGTTAATTAATAATTTCCTTAAAGAGAGACATTTTTACTTTAGTTAAAGCAAATAATCTGTCCGAAAACAAATTTGTTCGAGTTCTGTTAAAGAAATAATGTTTTTTCTTCATGTTTCAAATTTCGGTACTTAGGTATTATATAGTCGGCCAGTTTCTTCAAATCAAAAGCCAAATGTCGTGATATGTAGCCAATAGTGGAAAACAGTTCCTGAGGTTACACCACTTACACACATATTTTACTTAATTTATCAAATGTTCTATAATTCATCTTCTAAATTGTAACCAAAAGAATTTTTAGCTGCATAAAATAAAGTAAAAAAGTGAATGTTTATTCCGATTCGGGATACAGTACATCATACAAATGAAGACTCTCAAATAAATTTGCAAAACTATAACAAAAGGCAGAATGGGCTCAATTCATTAAGTCACATGATAAAAACAAACACGTGTTTTTCATTGAATTCAAAACAAACATTAAACTAATTGTACTTGTTGTTCTATTTGTAAAATTCAGATAAAATTTCAAATTTCATAGGTAAAAGTGTTTAAATGTTAAGAAAAAAAAATTTCTTCAAAAAGATTTTTTTTTAATAAAAAAAAATCGTATTTTATATTTATACTTTTAAATAAAATGCATTTTGTACGCATATGTACTTTTTAAGAGAATGTTTCTGCAAAGAGCAAAACTTGGCAACACCGGAGCGCGTGAACTGATTTGCTGGAAACACTAGATAGTTTTTATCGTGTGACTATGACGTCGCATGAGTTTTTGAATTGATTGGCTAGAGTCACGTGGCTTTCACTATCATGTAACTATGATGTCACATGAATTGTGCCCGTTCCATTTCATGTTTTTATGCAATATTTACACTGACTTCAGCCCAGAATACAGCATCATAATGACAGCATCCAATCCACGCGATGGGACATACAAATCAGTGGCGTAACGTACACCCTCGCGGTGAGGAGGGGACAGGATTTTAAGAGGCCCAAAGCCTACGATATGTTATGGCTTTGCAATCCTTTGTAAGATACAGCTTGGGGCCCTAAACCTGACTTTGCAGAAGGGGTCCTAATATTCACCGTTACGCCACTGATGCAAATAATTAATATTTTAGTACAGATGCATATTATGAGTGCCTGTAACACCACCAACAAGTGCTACATATATGGGGAACACAATGCCTTTTCGAATTACTGAAATTGCTTTTCCAAACAATGGGCTCAATTCATGTGACTATGACGTCACATGATAGTGAAAGCCACGTGATTCTAGCCAATCAGTTCAATTACTCATGCGACGTCATAGTCACATGATAAAAACTATCTAGTGTTTCCAGCGAATCAGTTCACCCGCTCCGGTGTTGCCAAGTTTTGCTCTTTGCAGAAACTTTCTTTTAAAAAGTACATATGTATACAAAATGCATTTTATTTAAAAGTATAAACATAAAATGTGATTTTTTAAAATTTAAAAAAATCTTTTTGAAGACATTTTTTCCCGTAACATTTAAATATCTGTACCCAAATACGAAATGTGAAATTTTATCTGAGTTTTACAAATAGAACAACAAGTACAATTCGTTTCATGTTTGTTTTGAATTCAATGGAAAACACGTGTTCGTTTTTATCATGCGACTTCATGAATTGAGCCCATTGTTTTGCGTAAAAAAAAGCTTCAGTATGCGTCGAAGTAGAATATGAGCCTCATTCGGGCTCACTTTTCAGTTCGATCGGGGGAAAAAATGCTGTTTATAGAAAATATGAATTATCTTTTCAGAAATGGGAATCGTGTTGTATGCAATCAAGTAATAATGATGCAGATCTGTAATCGATATACGCAGAGTAGAACAACTGATTGACGGCACCGATTGTGAGAATCTCGTCACACCGCGACACATGATGACAGGCATATTGTGCGCATAGCATTGATCAGTCGCTCTGCCGCATCAGGAATCGTATCATGAAAAATACTGTACGCTGCACAACTATCTCTGTTCCTGTCCATATAATTCAACTCTTTTGTGGCTGCGGTAACCGGGTTTGGGGGGCATGATCACGAACTCGAGGTGGTGAGTTGGGAGATCTAATTTTGGTGACATTTAAGACCCAACGTGTAGAAAGGATCAGGTGTCGATCTTGTCTTTAGACCGAGTTCCAAAATTACGAGGTCTGTTACAAATAACCCTCACGTTGCGTTAGAGTGCGACCTTAGTATAAAATCAAATCAATCGACGTCGTTTACATCACACGCAATTATACATGATCAACTTTGACAGAGCTTGGAGGCAACATGGGTGGCTTTCATACTGCAACAAGACATCCAAATCTTTTTCCGTTCAATGCTGAGGCATGTAGCAACAGTTATTGCCGGCCTAGTGGCAGGACTCAATACTGATTTCATTGTTTTTATCATCTCGCATAAGGTCGTATTTTCAATTATCTCAGCTTTGTACTATGTGTTAATGCTCTAGTATAGGGGTGGGCTGACTTTTCCTGGGTACGCGCGCGCGCGCGGCCTACTTCTAATTTTTTCAAGGAGTTGCGGTTCACCCAGTGTCAGTGGCGCACACAAGGAGAGAGTGTTGAGGGGGGAATAGGTCTGGATCCTCCCTTGATTTTAGTTCCATTTATATAGTACGTAAAACTTAATTATTTTTTATTACTATTAATGCTAATTATTTATTCAGTAACTTATTTTTTACTGTGTTTTGTTCCCGATAGTCTACAAAATCAAAAAATACGTTTGGCTGCTTATTGGGGTATGATATCCACCCTTGAAAAATTCTTGTATGCGATAATGTCAAAGTGTCGTAGGTGTGGAGAGGTAGAAAAAGGGGTCTACAATATTTATTTTATGACTTAATATAATAAACACGAAATATACCCTTGCCTACATAACTAAAAAAAAAAAACTTAACACTTTTAAAACCACCTTTAAAGCAAAACGCCAAGATACAAACAAAATAATAATACTAAATGATGCGTTTGTTATGAAACAATTCACACAATACGTAATAAATAACATGTTTATCTAAAGTTTTAGTTTTCCTTGTTATAGTCAGTAGAAGACTTAGTCTCTGCATTCTTCAACCAATCTTGAATATTTCCGTTTACAATAACTAACTGCTAAAATATTCAGGTGGTCACCCAAAATGTCCTTGCGGTCAACCAGTCGATCGCGATCGACGTAATGCCCACTCCGGCTCTAGTAAATAGGTGGTGATATTTCTTGTACTTCCTTATGTTGTATTTTGGATGGCCAGAAGTACATGCTCAAAGAAATGCCGCTTAAAAAATCCTAAGACTTAACTAAAAATGAAAGAAAGTTCTCTAAATCCGTGCTTCCCGACCTTTTTATCGTCGTGGGCTGGTCCACTTTTGATAATTTTACAATAGTCCGTTGAGGTAGGGGAAACGTTGAGTGCTTATACTTAAGACTGCTTTGATTTAATAATTTTTATTTAATTGCATTTAAATAAGCATTCAAGATAAAATACAGTTGTACCAAAAAGGATTTTAAAATGATTTAAGATTTTAACTCACTAGAACACCACAGAAAATAAAATGGAACTAAATAATTTAATATCCTTTGGGCGGCCCGATATCATTTGATCTACGAACCGGTACTGGTCCCTGGTCCAGGGACTGGGAACCACTATTCTAAATAATCGAAAAACTTCTTAAAAATATTTTTAAAAAATCCAACTTGCAATGAATTAAGAAATTTTTTTTTAATCGGGTGATTGTGATAAAAATTGTACCAATATGTAATTAATCGTTTCCCTCAAAAACCAGATTAATTTTTCCGAGATCAGATAATCAGACTAATACAAGTGTTCCTTTGCCCAAAATTCAATTTCTACATCATTGCATAAAACATTTTGATACACATCCATCATTAACATGCACTATGCATTGGCTCTATGACATATATTTCCTTATTTTAAGTTCTGTGTTGTTCAGTTCTAACGAGACATAGCAAAATTTTCTTCCATCATTTTATTTACGAACCAATCCCCGTAACATATGTATAATAAGGGTCTCAAACTAAAGGGCTAACTTGGGCCAAACAAACAAGGTTTAACTTTAGATAGGCCGCAAAAAAAATCAATATTTATAGAAAAATAAGTTTATTTCGAATACCGCATTATACTAAACACATCAAAGAACAAGACAAATTTAATGTTTACTTCCTGACTCTTGACGTCTCTTCTCTTCTACTACCTTTCCTATTACGGGAAAATTTTTGATATTTTGTTAAACAGGGTTATCAGAAATGAATGACCCGATTACAAAACTTAATAATTCCCAGATGAATGAACAGATAAGGGTTCTTAATATGTCAGTGTAAAGATAAATAGGAAATTTTGAGTTTGTAACATTGTTTTTGTCAAATAGGTGGCAGCAATGTTGTAATTGCGAACAGAAGTGAAAATGATGTCGCAGCTGGGGAGGGCATTTTGTGTGCTCTCGTTTGCAAAAAGTCTGTCAGTAAACACGGTTCAGCGTGAATTTCGGAGAAAGTACCATAGAAATACACCGAAATCTAAGGGTATAAGAAGATGGTATAAACAGCTCCAAGAAACTGGATGCCTGTGTAAAGGCAAAAGTCCAGGGCGACCAGGTTCGCAATGATATTATACGGATGACCAAAGGAAGTTACATTGAACATTTGTGAAAACAAAGTTTACTTTACATCAAGAAACGTTTCATATTTTATCTTTAAAGTGACATCTTTTAATTATCATATATTGTTTGTAGAATTATTAAATTTGTGAAACCACCCCCCTAAGGGGACCGTTTCTTTGGTTATCCGCGTGAGCTAGAGATGTAGGGTTTACAAAAGGAATAGACATTTTTAAATTCTTAATATGACTTTATTAAGAATGTAACTTAAATGTATAACAATTTAGATGATTATAGTTAAGAGAGAATCTAAGACGAACAAAAACACACAGTAATAGTTAAATCGAATCGCGTAACTTGGACCACTATCAATATTTAATCCACCTAATCTCACTTCTAATAATATTACAAGTCCTAATATCAAATAGTCAATCCTACCTTAATCCAATCTTAGCTTCAATTTTATGAAGAGGTGTCTGGGTGCTCGTGCAATGGTATGCACCTTGATTTAATGGCTTAATCTTCAAGGTAACTTCAACTGGCTGCCAATTCACGCTTGTATCACTTTCGCGCATAACATTTCCCCAAATTGCCATACGACTTACTGAAACTTCTGTTATTTAAAAGCTATCTTATTTCCTTTTCCTCTTCACGTTTCACTTCTTGGGTTTTGGTTGGAAAAGAGTTGCCATTAATCTTGGCCCCCAAAGCACCCAGAGGTCATGTTAAGGGGACACAGTACGATTCAATTGACCAAAATCGGTCAAAAAATCAAATTTAATTTTTTTAGCCTAAATTTTTCTTTATATACTTTCCTATAACCTCGCAAAATTTGAAAGCTCTAAACTTAAAAAATGCAGAATTATGATAGCTTTTACATTCGTTTTTATTTACATCCCTATGGCAAATCAAAACTTTAAACTGCTGAATCTCAGAAAGATAAAATAACTATTTTGTCTTCATTTAAAATGCTAAGGCTCTTTTTCTATTGCACCTAATGCTTTGAAATTTTTTTTACCTATTCCCATTAGTACATGTAACAAAGGTTGATATGCAATTTTGAATCAAAGCAATATTTATTTTTTTAAAAAATAATTAAACTCAGAATTTATACATTTTTTAAGGAATTTTCAATAAACATTCATAAAAAGAAGTATTGCAAGAATACCAATCACGTTAACGCAAAACCCATACCAACTTTTATTATACATAGTTTGGCGTACTTGTAAATAAAATTTCATGCTTGTACGTCAATTTTTGTAGGAGAAGTAGCATTTTAAAATCACTTCAAAAATTTCAAGTTTTTTCCTTAAAAAATTACATGGCTAGCTTTTTATGAAATGTTGAGCACAAAATATGTTTAACATAGTATACATACATAGGATGCAAACAAAAAAATATTAAAAATCCTTAAATTAAAAATTTTTGCGTAAATCGTACCATGTCCCCTTAAAGAAAAGACGTGTTAGCCCGTCTCAAATTTTGTAATCGAGTAATTCATTTCTGATAACCCTGTATATTACTGTGTGCCGATGTACTGACCGGGCCACAAAAATAGTTGTTGTGGGCCGTGAGTATGACACCCTTGATGTAGAAAAATATTATGAAATCAGACTATAACGTTACATACAGCAATCGACTGAATATTAATAAATCTGTACAAAAGTTATTGTTCCGAGTCCCAAACAAAATAATTAACTATTTCTGTTTTAACTGTTTAAATGTCTCCATCGGATAGGGAAGATGCGCTTAAAATTCCCTTTCGTAGGGATTATCAAGAATCCGTGGTACGAATTGCCACAGGCTCTCTTGAAAACTCTTTAAGACTGTCGTTCGAACTTGCAGTACTCAGATTGCGGATAGGATGTTCTTAAATGTTTGTAAAAAGTTCATTAATCATTTCAAACAACTAAGAAACAGTTATGCAATCAAAACGTTATTGATTATTTATAAGAACTGGTTATAGGTTTTTGATTTAACTCTAATGATTCTAGAAGTTATGTTCGACTCCCTCTAATAAGTTGGTTGTTTTTAAAAACTGCTTTGTGTGCTGTTAGTGACCTACACTGTTAAAATTTGAAGGTAAACAAAAGTATCTATCTATCTATCTATCTATGTTACTGCATCTATCTTTTCAAGAATCGCACCTCGCAGAAACTTGCCGAAGGTACCAAAAAACGGGGAATGATCCGAGGAAGCCTTTTTGACCATTTATATTCCGATATTGTAATTAGTTAAAAAAGATATAAATTAAAAACCTTAAAATGCATTATTGTTTTATCCCTGTTGGTTTCTTATTCCTCCGACGTCATTTCCATTTCAGCGCTGTGAAGTTCCGATTTTCCCAACGTTTTTAAAAAACCATCTTATTCTTGCTATCAAGCTCAGACAAAAAATAATTACAGAATCTGGAAGATCATTTTTTTTCGCCCCGATACAGCATATTTTTTTTTTTTTTACAATTACAATTATATTTTTACAAATTTTTTTTTTGTGTTTTTCGTTTTTTACCCTTTAAGCGAGAATTAATCAATGTAGCATTTTTTTTTTTTCATTTTTGTTTAAAAATTACCATAGTTTGTAATCGATATGTTTGAAGGCATTAACTTAAAAAACATTCTCTAAAAAAAATTTTTTTTAATTTCGTTGATATATTCCTTTGACATCCAGGTCGCGTTGAGAAATACGAAGGGTGAGAGAGAAAGAGTGAAAGTTTTGCGCATGCGTGACAAAATCGGCGATCACTCTTTTCGCTGTTTTTTAAAAGATTGCGGGAATTTCCCTGCTTTATGCTTTGTGATCACTTACTTTATTTGTTATGTATAGCAGTATTCAATTCGTTACACATTAAAGATAAATGTTTTAAAGAGTGCAAGCTTTTAATATTTTTTTAACATTTAATTTATTGAAGAACAGTGGAATAAAAAACCTTAAAAATTCTGAAATATATTTTTTTCACATAGTATATTTTCTTTTTGAATGATTTCCTACAGTGAATGTAAATAAATTTCCAGCCTTTTTGCCTTTTTATTCTTATATATTTTTAATTCACCACAATTCTGTAAAAGCTTTTTTTTTTAACAAAGCAACGAAACTTTGCATATTTTATGATTTTTTTTTTCTAAAATGAATCCAAATCAATGCGTTTAAATGAAAATGATTTTTAAAAAGTTCATGCTTTGATGTTTTAGTATCAGTGATTTAAAAAGTAAAATGCCGAAAACTTTTTTTTTAACTAACCTTAAAAAAATACTCGAATATTAAATCAAACACATAATAACTTCTTCATTTATAAAAATAATTGCATGAAACTTTTCCCCCTTGTGTTGAACATTTCAAAAAATGCTCACAATTTTAATTCAACAATTAATATAGCTGTGGAATTTTTTATAAATCTAAAAATTTCTACTTTTCTGTCTTTCTTCAATATACAACTATTTTTTTTTTAAATGTACATTTTCGTTTCAGGGGGCTAAAAAATTGCAATGAAAAAATTGCAAAGTGAGTGAGTTAATTTTATAAAACCGCACTGTTCACCTCCTCAAGAGCTTTTGGCAACGCACCTCGAAATTTTGAACCATTGTCAAGTGACGAGGACGACACTTCGAAAAAGAATAATGAAAGTGGTGATTTTGTGAAGGAAAGGAAAAATTTCTAAAAGTAGAGAAAGCCCGTACAAACGCCGGGCCATGCAGCTAGTAATAAGTATATTAGCTGCTTAAGTGTCATCCTCGTCATTTGACAGTGGCTGAAAATCACGAATTTTGTCGCTTATAACTAATACAGCTTGAGAGTTAAAGGTGATTCAAACCAATTAATCCATGTATTAAAAATTTCTTACAAGAAAAACAAAGCGTTGAAATAAATTTTTTTATCTTAATTACTAAATCTAGCAATGATTGTATAAATTGAAAAAACGTTTTCTTTTTTAAGCAGTTTTAAGTTACTTTCGAATACTATACAACGCTTTTTAATTGTTCTATAATATAATTTTATCATTGTATGTTATGAATTATGCAATTAAAATGAAACTCAAATTATTTAGTGAAATTAAGGACTTGGTTTTGAAGAAGTGGTGTAAGTATAACAATTTAATTAAAAAATCATATAACCTTATGGAGCAGTATTTACTTACTTTCTCAACGTGTTTATTTTGGTTGTTCTACTTACTCCCTTTCGTTATCATCCGTAAAGTCATTTTCCGAAAGGCCTTAATAACAATAATGAATAAACCGGAAATTCTCATAGAATTCTTAAAGAAATAATTATTTATTTATCAATAATTGCACTTCACAATGCAAAATCATAGACAGAACACTTATACAAATCTCACAATGAGACAATAGATCAACAATTATTTTACCTATATATTCCTTATGTAATAACATGTAATTGTTTAATTTTAAACAATCAAGTAACATTTGTATATAAAAACCAGTTTTTTAATTTATGAGTGAAAGTAAATATTCCGTTGGTGCTATAGTTTTATTTTTTAAAAAATGTATTAGACTGTTTAATCGAAATAAAAACAAATATTCTATATGATTTCGGTTACAACTAATAAAATATGATTCAGTTCCAAGCAATAATGTATTGATTTTTTTTATATTAAAGAAGTGTAATTAAATTAATTACAAGTAAATAATTTTAAAAGTATAATATATTACATCATGTTTTAATTTTAAGATTAATCTTGAATTTTTATTATACTTTTAACAGAAAGTAAACAATTTTATATATTGTTCCACTTGAAATGATAGATTTCGAAAACTGCAGACGATTTTTTTCTGGTAATTGTTTGTAATTATTACCGACAAATTAGCTTAAAAACCATTATCTACAATAATTGCACATGGATTCTCTTATATGTATATGTATATCAGATAATTGTTAATTATAACTGTATTTTTATGAATATAGAAATTGCTGTCTGATAAATTACGAGCAGTTTTGGATGATTTTATAGTAAGTAAAATATAAAGATTTAAAAGATAACTCTCCCCAAGGGTAATTTCAGTACAAAATTTTTTGTAGTTTATGTAAATTAGATGAATCTAATTCGTACGATATTTTCCCTAGTGCAATAATTATTCTTTGAATAAAATAGTATATTTGGTTTTATATAAAAAAATATCGCGAAATGTTCACACACACACTTGAACTAAATACAAACATATTTATAATTTTAATTACTTAATGAATGCGAAAAAATGCGTGTACTGCCGTAAGCAAAATATATTTTAAACATAAACTCAAAAAAATATCTTCAGTATATTTCTAAACTGAGAAGAGAGAGAAGATTCCCTGATTAAAGTAAAGGGCAGTTTTTCAGATAATTATTTCAGATAAATATATTATTTTTATGTAAATTTAAGCTTCCACAGAGATATAGCCAGATTCACTTTATATTCAGTTATCTAGTAAAAAGAAAATTATTTTTTTAATAGAAACGTTTTATTGTGCTTTTTAATTTAAAAATCATGCCCAAATTATACCACAGAAATCATTACTTCGTCTAATAATAGTATAACATTTCTGGCATTGTAAACACGTTTTAAAAGGAGATATTCTAGTGATAGCCTTTTTAATCAAAATATCCTATTTATAGCTTGAAAAGGACACACCAACACATTTAATTCCTGGTCCACAATGTTTTGTAGGTAAAATTATGAACGAGTGAGGAAGAGACAGATTGTGAATATTAACGTCACACTATTCCGTTTCTCACGGACTTTTGGTGACGGTCTTGTAATTTTGAACCATGGTCGAGTGACAAGGAGCCTGAGCTGGCAGTCCCCTCCCCTAACTTCCACACCACATCAATGGGAGGACGTTTAAGCCTCGGCGTATTTAACGTGTATCGGCCTCTTCTGCAAGGCGGGTCTTCAGCGGTAATAGGATAAAACTCATGACATGCTTGCCGTGAGTCTGTTACCTTGACCACTAGGCTACCGTGGCCACAGAGTTATGGACTAATGAATGTACTAAATTCGTAGGTTGGAGTCTTTTTTTAATCCAAGCTGAATGAATGCTGCTACAGATTCAGTTAGGGATGCTGTCGAATTGGCAAACCAGGTAATATGCTTGCAATCGTAAGCAATTTGATTGAAGTGCTGGCCAGCGCCGGCGACTGTGTATTGTAGTCATCAAAAGTACTCGAGTGGATCTATGGCTTCAGAAGCCCATTTAAGGGCTGGAAGTTTGTACAGTTCGCGTGCTGACATCTTGGATCATGTACAGCGATTGGTTCTACTGTCTGACTGATTTTTTTTTAATTTATTATTATTATCATGTTGGTGTTGTAGTTCCTATTTTATTCTTACGTGTTTGTGTGTTTCTCCCTGGAATTTTACACAAGTGTTTTCATTCTGGCTAATGATACCATGTCATTTTTTTTAAAACCATTTATCATTTCCTTTTTTTCCAATAACATTTCTGTTGAAATGATGATGCTTTTCTGAATTTCTGATATTCACGATATATATGCTTCTGTACTGGTTGTAGGCGAAAATCATGTTTAGTTTTATACACACCATTGAATTTGATTAGTGTGAAAGAATATTTTCGAAAAACAGCACTGAAGGCGATACGTGCCAACGCAGTAGATCACTTACCCGTAATAATTTACGTTTCCAGGATGCAACAACGAGGAGGTGGATCTACCAAATGTCAACTGTTAATTGGCGCGATTTACTTCAATGCCATCTAGACATTGTCATGCAATGGATTCCATCGCACTGTGGCATTGATGGAAATGAAAATGCCGAGTGCTTGGTGAAGAAGGGGATAAAAATCTTTCAAACCTCTAACAACACAGTTCCTTTTTATATTGTCAAAAGAATCATAAAGAAGTACTACAAAGAACACTTCTGGTCGAAATTCAACCAAAAGAATAATCAAAAAGTGTGGTTTAGCAGACTCCATATTCCAAAATGGCCACGAGATAGAGCTGTGGCCGATTTACACTGGCCACGACTGCCTATCCAAGCATCTAAATATGATAGGCACTGCACAGAGTTTCCTTTGTAAACTGCGTAATTCCAGTGAAGAAATGGACGCCATTCACATTTGGCACGTTGCCGTGCACTCTGTTATATTTTGGAGACCAGACACAAAAATGCGCAATATATGGACTATACTGTGGACTTGTGTTTCTTTTCTTTTTGTTGTCTCTTGTTTTTTTGTAAATGTTCTCTGTTTCTCATTTTGTTTGCAATTGTCTCGTAATCCGCCATTTGAAATAAAAAAAAACATCGTGAAAAATGGCTCTTGTCTCTAAAAATTGAGCATTTTAGTAACAATGATCCACTCTATAAAACGATATCTACTTTCTTTGGACTTTAAGCTTTTCATTTATCATACGATCAATTTGCCTTTCTTGAAAAAATTCCGACTTTAAATTATATGCGTAAAATCATATAAAATTGCTTGTTTCTTTTCAAAATTATTATTTTTTTTTCTAAAAAAACATTTTTTAGACTTCCGGTCTAATATTTAAATATGTTTTTTTAATGTGAAAATTACCTCCTGTAATCCTTAATATTACCTCAAAAGAAAGCTAAAGGGATTTTATCGAGGAAAAAATCTGGAAAGCTGACAAGTCCAAAAATTAATGGATGAACATTCCCCAGCAGGAATTGATATTTAGGTTAATTCGGCAAATACAATAAATATCTATTCGAACATAATTAATCATAAAACATCTTCTGACGAAAATACCAGCAATCTCATTAAAAACTTACCTCATCTCCATTCAAAGAAAAAGACGATAAGTCAGAGTTCAGGCAATTAAATATAACATCAATAATAAACAGAACAGCATAAATTAATACATAATTAGCTCGGAACACAGTAATTAACATAACCGTTCGATTAATAAATCAGAACATCTCACTAACTGGGTGATTTGACGCTGAATATTTGATTAAGGAATTAGATATTCCAAACGAGTCTTTTAAGAGTTCATGCACGTGGTTTAGATGGGATTAAAAGTACAGGGCGGATAAGAATTTCTACTTAAGAGGCTTCAAAAGAAGCAATTGGGGGTACCTAAATTCTTTCAGACCTGTTCTGCGGCTCATTCTGACATTTTAAGAAAATGATCCGTCTCAAATAACGACCTGTTTTTATTTAATGTAGGGTGACTGAGGAGAAAGTGTCATGAAGTTAACAAACATATGAAAAAAAAAATAAATAACATTGGGTTTTTTCGAAATTTAAGAGAACAAACGTAGTACTTGATCAATACTGTTACTCTAAAAGTATGATTTAGTCCTCAAATGTGGAATATATGATCTGGGTAAAAATCTAAATAAATGAATTAGACGATTTTTCGTTTATTTTATTTTATTTCATTTAGTTTCATTCATTTATCTTTATATATATAATTCTTCTGTGCGCGTGTATATGACTGAACTCCTCTTAAACGTCTGGACCGATTTTGGTGACATTTTTTGTGTGGGTTCAAGTGGATTCGAGAATGGTTTAGATTCACAATTCGGTCCGATATCGGAATTAGTTAAAAATGCGCCAAAATTATGTAAGGGCACGCGATTGTGCATAAAAAAAATCATGGGCAATATTCTTGAGCCCACTATTTTGAGCGGCAAATTTCAAGGCGAAGTTGTACTTCTACCACAGATTCCAATGATTCTTTCAGACTCACCTACCCATTCAAATGTTTGCAATTTCCAATTCGCTTGGCATTTGCTATGACCATTAATAAGTGACAAAGTCAAACAATGACAATTTGGGGCTTAGATTTAGAAAATACTTGCTTTTCGCTCGGCCAATTATATGTTGCCTGTCCAAGGGTTGGCAAAACATCGTATTTGTTTGTTTATACCCCTCAAGGATTAACCAAAAACATTGTACATTCAATGGCATTACGATAAATTTATTTTTTGTGCATTAAAAAATATACCTGTTATGAAAATAGCTCGAGATTTATTTTTTTTTACTCTTTAATTAAAACAAGTTTAAGTTTCTATTCAGAATAGCTTCTATATTCAACTTAGTTCATAGTAAACATATACTCACACGCAATCGATAGGTCGAATTGTGGTAACTGTGCATGGGATGATGTCAGGCATTGTAACAACTTTCTATATAAAAAAAAAAATCATCAAAACGGTCCAGATAGTTACAACTTATTCAAAAAAGTTTGAAATTTTCGAATTTAAGACGTGCGTGCAGGACAACGTCTGTCGGGATGGCTAGTTATTAGTATATCATTTCATTTTATTTCATTATTATTCCATTTTGTTTTGTTTCAATTTTTCTTTTAAAATGGCAACAGCGTGAGAAGAAAGAATTTAAACTCGAATGATCATTACGTTATGAGTGGTGAATCCGATGTGAATGGTGTTCTTGATCTGATGATATCAATTGGAAATAAATACATATATATTTTCTTTTTTAAGAACAAAATATTTGTAAATATTTGTGATTCAAATCACTAAATATGAATAATATTTTGCTACTCAAGAATGTTATTTTCGGCAATGATTTTGAATTCAGTGAATATTTTTATACAAAAAATATTTAACAAGAATATTGCGTACTAAAAACAAACAAAAGTTCACACAAAAATGAAATTTAGATTTGAAAAGTAATGATTTCAACTAAGCGAAACGGTTTCGAAAAATTTATATTTTATCTACCATTTAGGTTCGTAAAGTTTTTACAATTTTAAATTCCTGACCAGCAACAGTTAATTTTAAACAACTGTTTCCCCTTTTCCTCTTTCTCTATCTCTACACAGACAGACAGACACACGCACATAGTAACTTGAATTAACAATTACTTATATTATTATTTATTTATACCCTACTTCGAAAAGCGTCTCATTAAATCTTTCTCTAAAATATTAAAACATTATTTTGACAGATTTATTAAGATTCCTCATTAAAAGAATTATACCATAAATTTTTGATAGATTTACTGGTGATTCCTATTAAAAAAGGATATCATAATCTCCTACACATGTTTGACTAAGCGGTTTAAACATTTCCTAAGCACTGATGTAATTTCTAAAAATAACTTATATATTTCCCTTCACTTGAACACGTGGTTATATTTTTTATATTACACTTTTTCCTGCTTGTCCTAGAGTATTTAAATCTGGAAAATGAATAATTTCCTCTCTTGTATTTTTTGCTCTTGAGCAAGGCGCACACTCAAAATAATTCTCCTGATGCTAAAACTAAATAAACGATGATGTGATCAATATCAAGAAGCTTTATTTTTACTGATCCGACTACAAATCACAAAATGATAACCATCTCGTCGATATATTTCACATATATATTGTGACGTCTTCGATTGGGGTGAACCCCACCCCTCTTTTCACTCTTAAGTTTTATGGCTCCGAACAGATGTTAAGTGACAAGTGCACGTGACCATGGGATCATTGTTTATTGTCCGACCTCGGGCAAACACCGACACCCAGTCTGGCAGTCATAATGGCCAAAGAGAGCGGAACCCTATTGACAAAAGGCGAAACCTGTATGAGAAGAACCCGGTTGTCACGACAGATGCCGAGAGAATGGGTTTATGGAACCAATGTGAGGGGATGAATAAAGTGCCAGATGTTTCACGAGACTACTGGCGCCTTTACATTCCAGACTGACCGAGTATGTATTTGTGTTTGCCGCACAAATAGGACACGAACGTGGCCCGGGGACGAGGGCAGCCTTTTGTTGCCCGCCAATGAGAAGAGACGAGGGGCGTGGTGTGGACCCGCCCTGGTGTTTAAAAGGGTTTTTTAGGAGACGAAAGGGGAGCCCTGGATGGAGAGAACTTGAGAAGTGCCCTGAAAAAAAAGAGGCTTGGACGGTGGAGGATAGAAAGGGGAGACGATGAACGCCGGTGGCGTTGGAGAATTGGAACGAATAGATGAAAGAGATGAGCGAGTGCCCTTCGGAAAAAAGGATTGAACTCCAGTGATATAGACTGACTGCACCGGCTTGACATATAACTTCGACTTAATTGCTTCATATATAGTAACCTGAGAAGCAAATAAATACTTCTTTTATTTTAAAATCAAGCTGTGACAATTTTTTGTTTGTTACCTACTGACGACGTTACAATATATGTGAAGGAGGGAGGGCGCCACTGCATACGCCCTGGCACGTGACTATCCCGCTTTGCAGGGAGACGAGCAGCGATTACCAGACAGAACAAATGAACAGAAAACGTATACAACGTGAAAAATACTTAATAGGAACTTTTTAGCCAATCGGCAACGAAGCGTGTTCAAATGTTTTAGTTTAGTGTTTGTGTCTGTAGAGCCCTTTTCTTCGTTATTGTTAAAATAAACAGTTATATTTGTCAGCTTCTAATGATTATTATCTAACGAATCAGCATCTACATATCATTTGGGGTCTAAAACTGTAAAAATTTTAATATTTTCAAGAGTTAAATATTTTATATGTATGTATAAGTATTGCAGAATTCATGCAGTACTAATACATATCTTGACATAGAGCATACAATAAAATTTCAACGTAATCTTGTGTAGCAGCATATCAAGAATTATATAATCAAATCGAGAAACCAAAATGACAGCAGCTAACAAGATTTTGTAACAGCAAATAAAACCAACAGATGCTCTTCGTAACGAACGAAATGTTTCATTTGAATCAAAGCCGACAGCTGTGCTAGAGGTATCTGACACATTTACTGATGGTAATATTTTTAATCCCGTTCGTAATAAACGTGCACGCTTGCTATCAAGTAGTGATGTC
This sequence comes from Trichonephila inaurata madagascariensis, assembly GCA_019973955.1. Classification (NCBI taxonomy): domain Eukaryota; kingdom Metazoa; phylum Arthropoda; class Arachnida; order Araneae; family Nephilidae; genus Trichonephila; species Trichonephila inaurata. The sequence continues at coordinate 40,676 of BMAV01021462.1, forward strand.
AAGTAGTAGTGTCATCCCAGCTCTAAATAGTAACCGTACAATAGCATAGATAATAACTAGACTTAGAACAAAGCACTTAAAAAGAATTAAAATCTCAACTGACGGACAAAGAAGTTACATAAATCATTGCCTAAACTGCCCTAATTTTCAACTGTCTCCACAACATATCCTCACTGCCCAGCAATTCAAGCCAGACATTTTAAGATCAGCCCAAAAGACCCAGAAGATTTGATCTTCTCTGACAAAGCTGTTGAGGATGAGGAGCGATCTAAAGATTCTTTTTTTTTTATCAATCTGCACATCATGGACACGCCAACAACAACAGCATGCAAAAGTATACTATATAGCCGAAAGGCATTGCACATTTTGGATTCTATACATTTTTTCGAGTTAAGTTGATTCTTACTAACGTTGCTCTCTTCAGCAACGCGAAGACTAATAAGGATGGACCTCGTAATTTTGAACCTCGGCTAAATGGCGAGAACAGAACTTAAACTGGCACACCTTGTGAACTTTCACATCTCGTCAATGTGCGGATTTTAAGCCTCGAAAAATTTAGTTGACATACCAGGTGATTATAATTAAAGTTACACTATTCAGATGCCTGTAGAAAACGTTCTGCTTATCGGATTTTGAAGAAACTTGGAATATATGCTATGTGGACCACAGAAAAAAAGTTTCTGCAATAAAAAAACAGTTCAATTTTTGACTACTAGGAGGAAATGTGGTGCCCAAAGAGGGGCAAAAAATATGTTCGAATCGTTAAAATTTATTCAGTTACAGAATATGCTCAATATGCGCTCCATTGGCATCAATAACGTGTTGAAAGCGCATTACAGCGTTTCCAATGGCAGCGCGAAGCAACTCACGAGGGATTTCAGCCACATGGCGTATAATACTAGCTTTCAAATCAGGTAAAGTATAAAATTCCTCCTCTACAAACAACGGTCTTTTAGAAATCTCCTCAACCAGAAATCACAGTGATTTAAGTCGGGTGGGTGAGAAGGCCATGCATCTGGAAAATATTTGGATAATCACAATTATTACCAAAGTTAGCACTAAGCAGTGCTTTGACTTGGCCCCCAAAGTGAGGAGTTCCTCCATCTCTTACATAAAGATAGTGGTTTGCAAACATTGTCGCTCCTGTAAAGCAGGAATGATTAACGGTGAAAAACGCACGTTGAATGATTCTCTGACATTGACTGCAAGTTTATATAGAGGTTTTTCGGATTTGCATAAGAAATATTTGATAATAGCCACCTAGGGGTCAGAATTTTTACTATTTTTTTTATTGTAGAAATCTTTTCCCCATGGTCCATATAACATATACTCCCAAGTTTCATCAAAATCCGATAAGCAAAACAGGTTCTACAGGCCTTTGAATAGTGTAACTTTAATAATAACCACCCGTTACATCACTCAAAGCAGCTTGTATTTAGTAGCACCAGGACTTGAACTCACTACCTGACAGATAATGATCTTTCGTTCCCCGCGCTTTCTGATTCTGTCATAAATTGCATTATAAACTAGCTACTGTTGTTCACCGAGTCAATCTGTTTAGATTTTTTTATTTCTGTGTTGCAATTTCAACTTTATTTTAAGACTATAAGATAATGAAATTAAAGGTTAATTTATATTTTTAGAAAGGGGTTTCCATTTTTTTTTATTTGATTAAACAGGTCACAGAACTGTTATCACCTATCAGATCTCAACAATATTTAAGATTTTAGCAACGTGCAACATGTTTTATCACTTTTAAGTAACTCAAAATCTGTATATTTTTTTTTTCATAAGATAAATGTGTGTTTCTTACTCCATTTTCCAATTATAAATTTCTAAAAAAAAGAATCTCCGTTCAGGGTTACAAATGAATTCATTTCGAACAATGCATCCTCGAAGTTGTATAATTACAAAAAGCGATGTAGGAATATATTTAAAACTCAACGAGTGAAATGAATTGGAATGCCTAATGAATTCCAGTATTCTGGACGCGAATCGGGTTCAATCTGCACGCTTGAATGAAAATTATGCATTCAGATGATACTTGTTCTTTGAAAAGACCATCACGTCCGTTGTTTATCGGGAATTTCCCTAACTCTAACGATGTATAGGAATGGTGTGTTTTAAGGGATTTCCCACATGTTAGAGGAAATGTTCCTGGAAGAATGCCGTATTTTAACGGGGAATCACTTGCATAATAAACTTTTTATTAGTGAACTTAACTGGTCGGTTAACGGGGTATAAATCTTGCAAAACAGATTTTTTTGGAGACGACATGCAAAATACACGCCAAATGAAAGTAACTTATTGTTCGTTGTTGCTAATTTAAGAGTATTGTTCGTGCTTCTAGAAATTGGGCAGTGAACGACGTGAAATCGTTGCAGTTGGCGTTATTTTGTTTGCGAATTATCACACGGCTGACTGAGCAAAATGTCCTTTCAATTTTTGAAATGAAGAATACTTCTTCAGTTCGAAAAGAATTTAGTCATAATAGCTTTGCTTTAATTAATTTGGTATATTAAGTTATAATTTTTAAAAAAGAGGCGTTTAAGCGTTAAAGTCCCATACTTTCAAGCTGTATTTTTTAATTTTAAGGTATATTCGCCATATAACGCACACCCCCTTTTTTATGAAGAAACTTTAAATGAACGAAAGCATTGCTATTATGTTTTAAAGCCATTTATTCGATGTATTATACCACAATTATTTAAAAAAAATACTACTTCTATAACTACAACCCTATAAGCTCATTGGCTATATCATTTCTTTAAAAAAAAAAGCAGTATTCCGATCTATGTAGAAGTCTATTTTTTTTTCTTTATGTTCATCTCTTTTTTTAATTTTTGAAGCCATCATGTTCATGCCCTGTGTATAACGCGCAAACGTAAATTTCAACCTTTTGTGTGTGTGTGTGTTAAAAGTGCGTGTTATACGCCGGATTTTTCTGTAATAAGAATTACTTTGCTGTTATAATGACATTGAGAAGCAATTGTAAAATCAAAAAAAATATATTGAAGAAAAACCCTTATATTAATTTATGTTAGTGCAGATGCAATGTATACATTCATTAATTTTACCTCTATATATTTAAAAATTAATACAAAAGAAATGTATTAGAATATACGTTATCTTTTGCTTTAACTCTTTCTAAGGCCATAGTATAAGTATACTTTATTAATTTTTCAATGTTTTACCAGTTTTTATTTGTGTAGTGCCATCTAGTATTTTCAGAAAATTAAATATATATATATATATAATCCCTTATAAGAAAAAAATAAAATAAATTACCCTGCCCATATATTGCAACAGGATTAAGAAAGGTCAATATCCTGAAGCCATTTTTTCCCAGCGTCGTCACTACCCTTCATTACATTGTTTATTATTCCCACGTAATTATCAAATAGCAATCAAGCGTGGAAAAGATGAAAACTCTATTACCACTGTTATATAGTTAGTAGGATTGCCAAAGCTAATGACCGACTGGCAATTATTAACGGTAATTAATAATCGCTGCTAACTACCGGTCACTAAAAACGATCTCTTATTTTAAAGCTAAAAAGGGTTTCCAGTTTGGTGAACTTATCACCCAGCTTGGCGACAAAAAAGTTCGAAAACCCAGGATGAGTTAAAATAGGATCTTACCAAATTTTTTGGTTAAATGATAAAATTTAAGAAAAAGTATTCATAATTCTGGCAACATAAAGAGAAAAGAACAAAACTGTATTTAACAAAATTAACTCTATCTAATAACCGAGAAACGAAATTTATAAGGCAAAAATTGAACTAATATATTATTATAGAGTAGTAGCACTAAATAAAGAATAAATATAAAGTAGTATTTTAAATTATTGTTTTACGTTATAATTTAAACCAGAGGTACTCAACCTTTTTTCTGCTGGACCGCATACTTATGTCAGCTATTTCCCGCGGGCCGCATACATATGTTAATCATTTCCCGCGGGCCACATACATGAGGATAAATGGGGGAAGGGGGAGGAGAAGTGCTTTAAGACCAAGGTAACAATGGAAATTTAAAATGTGGAAAATTGATCAAAATATTATAATTCTTATTATATATTACTTTTTTTAATTATTTTTTATATATTTTTTTATTTTTGTCATTAGCACTAAATTAGAATCCTTTAAGAAACATTCCTTCCCAATTCTGCTTGAGTAAACGGTTTCATATGGTTACCAATAATATAACAAGCTTCATAGGGTGTCTTTGTTACCACTGTGCTATTACCACTGACAAAACACTTTGTTGCTGTTTCAAAGATTATTCAAGAATGCCTATTTATCACCTCTTGAAAGAGATCTTCGAGGAAAAGTGCCATTGAATGATTTCTGTTTTACTGGTATTTTTTAAATACACACACACAGCATTTTCGTGACAAATAAAAAAAATTCTGATCCATGTTTGCTTTTCCCTACAAAAGAGTCAACCTCACAATCGTCTTGAAACGATATATTTTTTTCGAATATTTTTCGCTTGCAAGATATGAAAGATAGTTAAAAATTAATTACACCCATGAAATGGTCGCTACATCACTGTTGTCTGTTATCACTAACCGTAACCGTTCCAAATAGAAAAATAATATCAATTCGTATCCGTACAACATAGACAGCAAAAAGCAAAATTGATATATTTGATTTCTTGACAAAGAAATTCTCGCCAAATTTTTATTATTATATTCTTAAATAAGAGAATTTCTCCGAGCAATGGGCCATGACCGGGCCACTTAAAAAGGCTCGGTGGGCCGCAGGTCGAGTATCGCTGATTTAAACTGATAACTCTTCATTTAAAATATATTAAATTCAAATTATTAATCTTAATTATTTGTTTTCTGAACAGAAAACAAATTACTCCATAATTTTTTCTTCGCTTTTTCTATCCATCAAAATGAGAATTGAATAAATGATACTAGTTAAATATCAATGCTTATACTTTCGAATGTAAATATTATATAATGGTTTTATTTTATTTACTTAATTCATCATTAAAAACATTAATTTGACTACATTAGCACAAAATATTAAATTCTACCATCTCGCTCGACCCTAATTATAGCTACTAAGGCCTTAACCTCGTAACCGGCCGAATTTCTTCGGACCAACCCGTCCACAGTGCAAGTTTTCCCTACCAGGTCGATATTCTGTTATCCAGGCTCTATCACATTTCATCATTGTGCATTATGATAACATTCATTTAAAATAAACTAGTTTTTTTCCTTTTATTTTGAATTCTTGATTATTTAAAATAAAACTCATCAAAATTAATCTCAAAATGCCCTCTGACACGTATTTATTCCGGTCAAGTTCTCTTTACGTATGGATTCATTATTTTTTCTATGTGTTATAGATTTTGGACTGACCGTTCCTCATATGTCCCAATCAAGATTTTAATGAGATTTACAAATGAACTCATGTACGTATTTCACGATTTTCAAATTACCAAAGATTGATTGTAGCTCCTGCTTGATTGCTTTTCTAAAAATAATTGCAGACATAATTTTTTTGTTTCTAGCTTAATAACATTGGTCATAAAAAAGTCATAAATAGAGTTATAAATACAGTTGAATGCATATTTCATCAAATTAGAAATAAATTATTTTTTCACCGTAATTTAGATTTAATATTGTTTCCATCATTTATGTACTAATCACAGTTTCGATGATTATTGCAAACTAAATACGAAAAATAATATTCTTGGTATTATTCAATTGGCCAAAAATCGCTTTATGAAAGCCTTTCTTCAATTCATGCAAAATTTGCCTCTTGTATTTCATTTTTCACAAGATCTTGGAAATGACATTTGTAAAAATGTTTGAAACAGGGATTTTTGTATTTTGAACAATATTTTTATATATTTTTGTTTAATTTATGATAAACAAGTAATATAAAAAATTGACCTAAGTAGGAATCGACTTTAATTTTTTATATTAATTGTAATTTTTTGATAAAAAGTAACTAAAATAAAAGTTTTCTTTGTTGACCTAACAAAGAAAACTTTTATTTTAGTTACTTTTTATCAAAAAATTACAATTAATATAAATATGTATATACATATGACAGAATCACAATATTAAGTGGCAATTTATTTTTATTAATTATCATTAAAGTATCGTATTGTCCTTTAAAAAAATCGTGCATATAAAATTTCAGTTCAACTGAATGCTTCAAAACGAGAGAAAAAAATATTTTAAAATTTTGACCCAAGTCGCTAAAAATGAAGCCAACATGACTGTATCTGTAATTCCTTAAATAATTAGTTTCAGTCAATTAATTTTAAATAATTACAGTTAAATTATCGTATTGCCACCACAAACAATCGTGCATAGAAAATTTCAACTCAAATGAGCGCTTTAAAATGTGAGAAAAAAACCTTTTAATGTATTGACACAAGTCACCGAAAAGGATGCCAACGTGGTTGTATCTGTAATTCTTCGAATAATTAATTTTAGTCAATTAATTTTTATTAATTATAATTAAATTACCATATTAGGATCCAAAATAATCGTGTATATAAAATTTCAGCTCAATTGGGCACTTCAAAATTTATTTTATTAACTATTGAAAATTTGAACAAGATATATATAGGGAGATTGTGAACTAATAGTAGGGGGAATTGAAAAATATGCGTCTTTTTGCATATCATTTATTTGTTAGTATTTTTATTTTATTTTATTTATTAAAAGATTTTTATTCAGAAATTGCTTTTATTGATTTTAAAGAGATTTTGGTAATGGAGTTTATAGTTGGATTTTTTTAAAACGGCTGTTTTATTATTATTCAAATATCACAGTGTTTTTATGCTATAATTTATTTATTAAGTGAAGGATCGCCTCTTCAGTTTTTGAAAATCTGCTTGCCTAATGCATGATTTATTCGTACTGTCATTGATATTTTTGTATCTTTATAAAGAAACCCAGTTCTCAGTATGCCCCAGAAAAAACTTCCTCAACTACTAAGACGTTCCCCTTAAGTTTCCATTGCACCCTTAATTTTTTTCATTCTAAAAATACTATTACTTTTTATATACCAAAAAAGGCAATATCATAACGGAAAGAATAGTCTTTATTGAAAGGAGTGTGATTATTACAAAAATAATCAGCAAGCTTTTAGAATTGATCTCCTTTCGAATTAAATGCTCTTCCGCAATAAATTTATTTCAACGAGTAAATTCTTATTTCGTTTTTCCTAATAAAATGCTTCTAAATCCAATTATTTCTTCTACGAAATCAAGCTTAATTACTTTTTTTTTCGTAATCGATTGTTTCTAAATAGAACTTTTTGCAATCAAATCATATTTACTGCTAATTTTATTTAATTAATTACAAGAAAACTGGTATAAAAATTCTTCCAGCTTTAGGGCTTCAGTCTGAAATTTTATCTACTTGTGGAATCTTTTTTAATTAAAATATTTTAGGCATAGTTGTTTATTATTTATCTTTGACCAAGCGAAAAGGAAATAACTGGTGCGTTTATCAATATTTGGAATATCGAATCAGTTCTGATGAAAATATCAATGCAATCTATTTTTGCGACAGTCTTTGACTGAATTGTTTTTGCTTAGAACACACACACACACACACACACACACACAAAAACTGATAGTTACTAGTACTGTATACTTTCGATATATTATTTTTCGTGATGATATTATATAAGAAATCAAGTTGTAGTTTAAGGTGACTGCCTACCTTTGGACCCAATTTTTTTATAAAAACAAATTTAGTGTTTTTAGGTAGAAAAATAAAAAAAAAAAATATGTAAATACATAAAATTTTTTAAACAAATATTGTACTTTTAGAAAAATTGGTTGTTTTCAAGGAAATTTTACCAAATTTTTACTAAAATGGGTAACACTGTATAAACATTTCTAATGCAATTATCATAATTTTCTTTATACACAACATACATATTACGGTGCTCTTCAAAATGTAGCAAAATCTAAGAGAAATATTAAAATACAAAAAAAATTACAGTGAAATTTTGATACTTTTTAAGCTTTTTCTTTATATAAACTACCCTAAATGAAAAAATATTTAACCTACAACAAAACTTATGATACACTTTATGAAAAATAGTATAATAAACATTCCCACAAAATTTCAAAACGTTATCTGATTTGGTTCTTAAGATATCATGTATCTGGTAAAGGGTTTCTTTAGAAAACATAATTTTGAGAAAAACGCATTTAAAATTTTATCTTACTGCCCTTTTGCATAGAGTGATGTTTTTTTTTTTAAAATCACTATAACTTTATTTCTTTTTCGCGTACAGGAAAAAGAAAAACTGTCTTGGAAAAAAAAAATGTTCAAACTATAAAATTTTGAAATTAAAAAAAAAATGCCTTATGTAAACGAAAAACGACATTTTCAAGGTAGGCAGTCACCTTAAAAACATATATGGCAGCTCTCTTTCTATTTATTGTCTGCATATAGTAAGACACAAGAAATAAAAAAAAATTGTCCCCATTGGTAAGAAATATAATATTTCTTTATGAATCTGGTATGTGTGTGTGTCCTTATTATGCAAATACCATGGTCCTTTTTGTAAGAGCGTAACAATTCTGTGGCAACTGTGTGGTTATTTTGGTTGCCTAGTTCCCATTTCGTGCTGCATAGCAATTAAAAAGAGTTGTGTACCGTAAAAATACCATCCTCATTATTTGACAGTGGCTTTTGACTTCGAATCTATTGTTAATGATTCATTGCGTTAGAGTACTAGTAGATGATTCCTCTAAAAGGGGTTGCTGAGGTAATTAAAAGAGACAGCATATTTGGGAGACTTTAAGATCTAATAGACCAGGGGTGGCGAACTTTTATATATCAACGTGCCATTTTTTCTAAAGAAATGTTTAATGAGGTATAGACATGCCCTCAAATAATTTGGACTTGTGATTATTGGGAAAATATTAAAACAAATATTAAACAACTCAAAATGTATAGTAGTTAATGTTAGTTATGCGTGTAATTCAAATTAAAAGTAGCAATAGTGTGACTTTGTTGTTGCACATTCTATATGAACTTATATTAGGATTGCAAGATGTTATCTTTAGCAAAATGCATGCTGAATTGCAGTCATATGCCATATGGTTTCTAAGCAATGAATTCTTTTTGCTCGGGTTCACTTTTTTGACAAAAGGATTAGTGATTTGCTTCAAAATGCCGTTTTGCAGACAATATTCTATATTCCACTGCTTCAGAACATAAAATACATTTACTAATCGCGCTAAATTTCTCGGTCCGCCAAGTTTGAAATTCTCTGTTACCCTTACTCTGTTGTACTTTTTTTTGTTGCCAAACTAACCATGTTAAATAACATTAAAAAATCATATATACCACACAGATAAACTTTAAAATACAATTTTAGTGAACGAATTGATTGTGCTATCTGTAGACAAACTTTGCATCATTAGCAATTGTAGTCCACGGCGTAACTAAGGCAAGACAATAACAAACGAGTGTGTGCCCTGCGACATATCACTCGCGTTTGTTCGTAATACTTCTTGGTGAACTTTGCTATTTTGAACTAAAATGCTAACTGTTTCGATCGATGGCGGGCCCAAAATATTGTGCCACGTGCCATCAATGGCATGCGTGCCACGGGTTCGCCATCCCTGTATAGACCAACGTTGGTAGCATGTAAACAAAGAATCCATCAGGAAAGGCATAAAAGGTTCTAATGTTATTCATTTTTCAATTCCTACTATTAGCTCGCACTGTCTATATATTTATTTATTTATATATTTGTATATTATTTATTTATCTTGGTGGAATTTTCAATCGTTAATAAAATACATTTTAAAGCGCTGAATTGAGCTGAAATTTTATATACAGGATCATTTTGGATGACAATACGATAATTTAATTATAATTAATTAAAATTCATTGACTGAAACTAATTGTTTAGAGAATTACAGGTACAGCCACGTTGGTTTCAGTTTTAGCGACTTATGTCAAAACTTGAAAAGGTTTTTTACTCACGTGTTAAAGCATTCAGTTGGACTGAAATGAAAAGGACAATACGATACTTTAATGATAATTAAAAAAAACTAATTACCACTTAATGTTGTGATTCTGTCCTATGTATATACATATTTATATTAATTGTAACTATTTAATAAAATGTAGCTAAAATAAAATTTTTCGTTGTTGATCTAAGTAGGAATTGTCTTAAAAACTATTTTTTTATATTACTTGTTTAAAGAAAAGTAACACTAGTTGACTGATATTAAACTTTCAATCTCGTGTTTAAGAGGGTTACTTAGAGATACCAAATCAGAATTTATATAAAAAATGTTTCATAACTTCCACTTATTGATCTACAATTATCAATAATATTTTCTTTACCAACTTCTATACTTGTTGATATCTTTTTTTTTAAAAATCAAACATGATCATTTTTCTGCATAACTTTTACGAAAACATGACAATCTATATTTATTTAAAACTGCATTGGTATTTGTTCTGATACATGCGATACAAAACTTTTCACCGAAACTCTCAAGGCATCATTTAAAACCCGCCGAGTAAAAAGGCTGATGCTCGATAAATCTATTGTGGGTCAAATTTCGCACGTTGGCGTGGTGTCAATGTTTGGAAATTGGCTGCCTGGTCAGTTGTCGTCCTCGGCACTTGACCGTGAATGAAAAATAGGAGGTTTGTCCCCAATCACACAATTTCGTGTTGCCACAGAGAGAATGCTGTTATAGTACAAATTCAACTTCATCCTTGGAAACTCGTAGAGAGATATATAAAAATTTTAACATTTCGAATACATAAATGTTTGTTGCAGATAAAATTTTATATTTATGTATGTATCTTTTAAACCTGCTGATTCTTGCACAATTTATTCAATGACTATAAAGCAGTGTTTCTCAAACTTTCAATATTGGCGACCCAATATTCAATCCTAATTTTCTTCGCGCCCCCCTCCATACAATAACAATGTATTGTGTGAATTCAATAATACTACCTTTGACGCTAAAAGTACAATACGACTTTAACCTCTTAAGGTCCATCGGTGTATATAAACGTCTTACTCAGCCAATGCGTTAAATGCCCAGGACGTATATATATATGCATCTTTCCGAAGTACGATCTTTTCTGTGCTCTGTTATCCATAAAATTATTCCGAAGGCATTAGGGTGTTATGAAAGAACCTTGGCAGTGTTTGAGACGGATTTATTTACTTCAGAAGATTTACTTATAGATTATTCTTGTTCTACCCCCATACACCACATACGCTAGCTTATGTTTTAAAGGTGGGAATTGGGGAGCGAATGATGTAATTTTTAATCGGCATTTAAGGGATTAATTATCAAGATGAGTGTTAATTTTTGCATATAATTTTATACGACAAGTCCATGGGGTCTCACTGGTAATTATTAAACTTGTTCTTAACTTAGTATTGATAAATTAATTATAAAATATATTGCATGGTACTGGTATATTTACAAGTGTATTATATAATGTTAAATGTGTACTTTATTTTTTATTATGTCAGAATTTTGTTTGTTTTCTTTCAATAAATTCATAATTTTTAAAATAATCTTTTGTTTTTGACTTTTCAATATGCCCGCGCCCCCTTGTACGAGTATCACGCCCCAGGGTGCGCGCCCTACAGTTTGAGAAACACTGCTATAAAGAATACCAATTTCTCAACATTCGCTTATATGTCCTGTATGTGCTTGATTATTGTTTCAAATTTCTTAGAATTTATGTGCTTATCCAGCACCTGCATAAACGGACAATAACAGTTGCGCAACGGAGAGTTTTAGAGGCCCCCTGCAAAGTCAGGTTTGGGGCCCCAAACAGGATCGTACGACTTCGCATTAGTCGGGCTTTGGACCCCCTAGAATCCTGCCCCCTCCCTGCGATGTGGCGGTTGCGAGCGTGTACATTACGCCACTGGACAATAAACATCATTTTTAAGGGGACAGCGGATGACAATTCATCTTTTAACACAGGAGCAGTTCCAGATTTTATCCAACAAAAGTTAACGGTTAAGTAAAGAAATTCGAGAGTTTGTGTTTTAAAGTGAAGTTATACTTAAAAGAAAAGCGAGCAGGCTTTACTGTATATAGTCATCACAATGTATCCTCCTTCCTTTAATTGAATTAAGAACAGGCTCAATATAAAAGATAAACTGGTTTTAAAGAAAACTTTATGTATCTGTTATATCAGTGCTCCGCAACCTTATTATTACTGCGGACCGGTCAACGTTTGATAATTTTATCGCGGCCCGCTGAGGGTGGAACACGTTCATTGTTTGTATTTTAGATTGTTTTGATTTAACACAATTTTAATTTAGTTACATTTAAATATGCCTTCAGAATAAAATATAGTTACACCAAAAATGAATAAAAGTTATTTCGCGTGAAATATAAAGTGATTTCCGTGGAAAGTTGCGCAAATCCGAGAGAAATGCACCACTTTAAATAAAATGGCAACAGTTTAATGTTCTTTAGGCGGCCCGGCACCATTTGATCCACGGACCGGTACCGGATCACTGTGTTATATTATAAAAAGCATACAATTTCCCATCTTATCTTCCCCTACACAGCATTATCCAATTTTTTATCAACGAATTTAAAGTATGCTCCTTTACAATATTTGCTCTGTTATTAACCTTAATTTATACATCTATTCTTCGTACCGAAGGAGAAATCAACCTGCCGATGTTATAAATTTGAACAGGAAGTGTCTCGGACAACCAGATATCCGATGGTTTCTCGTGGGAGTCTCATTGACTTTCATTAATCGCTCTGATTTCAGGTTTTATAGGGAAGGGAATCTGGGTTGGAGGAACCCAAACATGTTTGGTAAATTATGCATTAGTTCACCGCGTGAGTTAAAATATATTGGTTTCGAAATAGTCATGACTTCCCATTTGAAAAATAATCTAATGGGTTTCTTTATTTAGCTGTTCAGAATACTTATATTCGTGTATGTAATAGTTACTTTATTCGAGTAAAGAAATGCAATTTGTAGATAAAAAATTATAATGATTATGGAGAGAGTAAACATGTAAGTAAAATAAGTATTTATGAGTGTTTGAAGAAGCGTTATAGATTATAGAATTGCTTATAAGTTTGACCAAGTTGTTAGAAATGAAGAAAAAATGGCACTTTTCCGTTTTGTCAGAGAAAATCTCGCCAAGTTGGCGTTATTGGCGACAACACAAAATATACACATAAAATATTAATAAATATTTGTTATCGCTGGTGTTTCATCCATTTTTGATGTATTACGAAAAAGATGTTACTGATAAGAAAATACCGCGACTTGTTTTGTAAATGTGGTGGTGAAAGGTTACCGGTGGGAATATCTCGTTTGGCGTTGGTTGTATCATCTTTGGCGATTTTATTGCTTGCGGCGGCAAAACGGAAAAGTATTTAAAAATATCTTCTTTGCTTATTGTCTTTGAAACAATCAGACTATTATGATGAGAGAATGTGATTCAGAAATAGATTTTTATAAAAATTTTTAGAAGTGTTGAGAACCATGATGTAAAATTTCAATGGAAATATTTAAATATTTTTAACGTATTTTTAAAACAGGATCCTGATAATATTTAACGCAAAAAAAGTGCATAACATTAATAACGAAATAGTTTTAAAAAAAATCAGAAGTTAAAAAAAAAGTGTTCCCCGAAAATTCTAGAGCATTAAAAGAAGGGTAAATACGGCAAAAGAAATATTTATTTAAAAAATAGGGTAACACCTCAAAATTGTAATATTATTTTAATAATCGCTACAACACAATCATTATAACCACAGCATTTATATTAATATATTTATCACATTTTATGTATATATTACTAAATCCATAAAATAATAATAATTTTTTCGCGAATTTTAATTGCTTTTTTCAATTCCTACTATTAGCTTACAATCTCTATATATTTATTTATTTATTCATCTTGGTGGAATTTTCAATCGTTCATAAAATACATTTTAAAGCGCTCAATTGAGCTGAAATTTTATATACAGGATTATTTTGGATGACAATAAGTAATATAATAATAATTAATAAAAATTAATTAAAACTAATTACTTAAAGAATTACAAATACACACAACCACGTTGGCCTCATTTTTGGCGACTTAGCGACCCTTTTGGCGACTTGTGTCAAAACTTGTGTGAAAAGGTTTTTTTCTCACGTTTCAAAGCATTCAGTTGAATTGAAATTTATATACACGATTGTTTTGGATAACACAATACGATACTTTAATGATAATTAATAAAATTAATGACCACTTAGTGTTGTGACTCTGTCCTATGTACATACATATTTATATTAATTGTAACTATTTAATAAAAAGTAGCTAAAATAAAATTTTTCTTTGTTGATCTAAGTAGGAATTGACTTAAAATTTTTTTTCATATTGACTTGTTTTACCTCAAGTTCTTGAAGTCTTCTGAAGCTGATTCCACAAAATAAAAAATTTTAGATCACGCTTTTTATTCACCTTAAGAAAAAAATCACAATGTTTAGAACAACAATATATTGTTTACTTGGTTGAGAATTATTAATAATATTTTTGTAAGTAACGATTCCTTTTAACGGCGTAAAAATATCTCAGTACAAGTGATGTTGCTGTTTTGTTTTTAATAATTTTTATCTCTTATTTAAGATTTTTACCACATTTTTTTCAACAGGAAATTTATGAGTTTTGGAAAATGACAGTAAAGGAAAATGTGTCGAAGAACAAAAAAAAAAGTTCTAAATTTCTATTTCTTTTCTTAATGTGTCTCATTGGTGTTGGTGTAAACAACGATTGACCCATTTTACAAAAGAATCGGCCACTTTTACAAGCTCATTTTCTAGGTGTAAACAAAGTGTAAAAAAAACAAAGACAATTTAAAAATATAAAACTAAGAGTTTTCAATTTCTCATGTTTGAATTTAAAAATGAAAAATAAAGCTAATTGAAAAGGTATTTGTAAAAAAGTCCAGTGGTTTCCCCAATTCTACAACAAAGATACACACATTTCAGTATTTTTACAAAATTCCTACATTCTTCGTATAATGTAAGTTACAACAAATATTCGAAAAGTCTTATGCACATAATAATAATTATTATAATATAGTAATATATATAATTAATAATTTGTTAAGCATTTAGAAAATCAGTATTTAGAACTAAAAATAGATCGTGTTAAAGAGAACAAAAGGGCAGTTAGTTTATGCTTTTAAATGGGAGTGTGGTGACACTGCTGTGTCGTAGGGCCTGGGTTTCAATTTTGGGGAAGGCATGAATGGATGTAAAGGTCGACATAGCGACACTCTAAATTTTAATTGAGCCGAAAGTCCTCTCTAGCGGCTAGTTGAAGAGGAAGAAAAGTGAGAAACCCTTGACCATCTCCAGGGTATTGGGCCTCAAATAGGCCTTGATCTGACTTCGTTAATCGGGATGGCATTAGTAACAACAAGATAATAAATGTGAGTGTAATCCTATAAAATGATAAAAAATTACTATATATATATATCTAAACTCAGTAGTACAACAGTAATTGGAAGGTGAAAGCCAACAATGCCCATCTCAGTTTTCGTGACCTTGGGGTGCATGAGCAAATGTTCCGGTCAGATTATCAGTCTGACCATAAGCATTCACAGACGGCTGAAGGAGCGAAATTTACGCTCGTACCAACCGCGACACCCCCTGCCACTTACGCCTGTACACTGTCGAGCCAGATTTCAGTGGTACTTTGCTCGATCAGGTTGGTATCATGCTGACTGGGGACGTATAGTGTTTAGCGACAAATCCCGCTTTTAATTGTGTTCTGACGATAATCGAAGACGAGTCTGGAGACGCCTAGGGCAGCGTGCCGACCCTGCTTTCCCTATTGCACCCCACACAGGCCCTCAACCAGGAGTTATGGTCTGGGGTGCCATATCTTGTGACAGCTGGAACCCTTTGGTCGTCATTAGAGGCACTTACAGCACAACGGTACGTCTACGACATTCTGAGAACTGTTTTGCTACCGTTCCTTTGCCTCATTTTTAAGAAGGTAAGGCCAGACCACATACGACACGTGTTGATATAAACTATCTTACAGCTTGTCAAACACTTCCTTGGCCGGCCAGATCACCAGATCTCTCTCAAATCGAGCATGTCTGGGATACGATGGGAAAATGACTGCATCTACCAGGAAATGCTGATGATCTGGCCCGATAATTGGAGCAAATTGGGCAAGAAATACCTCCGGAGACCATCTGAGTACTCTATGCCACGTCGTGTGACGGTTTGCATCTAGGCTAGAGATGGGTCAACACCTTATTGAGCTCGTTACTTTGTAACTATGTGACTGAAATAAATCATTCAATTTTTCTGAAATTTTAATCATTTTCTATTGGGTACACAATCTTTCTACCCACCAATTTTTGTCTCTATCGGACAACTTATTCTCGGTGCGTCGATTTTTTTGCTAAAGAGTGTATTATTTATATTGAAAGAAATTTTTATAAATAATCAAAAATAGCTTCAATAATTACTTTTCAATGTTTGACATGAGTGTTAAAGAAAAATTGAAATTTATAAAAGCGTTCATTTTCTATTTAAAGACGTACGAAAGGTTTCATTTTATGTTTAATGACGTACGATTTAAATACAAACTTTTGATTTTTTTATGTCTTTTGCAAAGTGTTCTCTTATAACTCATTTATATGTAATAGAGGTATTTTTTTCAAAACTATACAAAATATATATTTTTTTAAAAAATTAAAAATTAATGATTTGAAAATGTTACTTCTCCTATGATTATTGACTGACACACATACAATTTTACTTAAAAGCTCAATGAAACAGGAACGAAAAAAAATATTCGCGTGAGTTTTGTAATTACATAATTGTAATTCATAAAGTAGGTTTTTTAATAAATATATATGAATGTTTATAAAGAATTCCTTCAAAAACGCGTATAAGTTCTAAGTTCAACGAATTTTTTAAAAGTAAAGTAATGCTTTGATGCAAACCAATTTTTGTTACATATGTTTAAAACAATAACTAGAGCATTGCAAAATTTACATTTTTAAGCTACAGAAACGATTTTGGTTATCAGAAGTGAAACTTGAAACTAGATTGAAAGTTTTCCTAAATGGGTTCTTTAATTATATTATAGAACTGAGTGAATCTTGTGACTGGTCTATCCACTTTCTTTCCACTAATAGTCTTTTTGGGGAATATATTGGGTCTTTAAAAATTATTATATTATAAGGCTTTCTCCCGAAGAAGAAAACGTGATCATGCAAATTAAGACTTGTATATAAAGATTAAACTTTCAGGTTAGAGGAGAGATAGGGTAGACTGCTAACGGGAGCAATGATTAATTAAACTTGAAGTGAGGCATAGATATTTAGTAACTGATAAGTGTAATATTTAACTTGACGATCTGTCTCTTAAGAATTAAACTACAGTCGAACCTCTATATTGCGAATTTTTCTACATAGCGAACTTTTTCCTAAAACCTTGAACATTTCACGATTAACCTCTGTATAGCGAAGTGCATTTTATACATAACGAACTTTTTCTTTTGTGATTCAATTTTTGTTCTCCCTTTTTTTTAAAGTATTTCTGAAAAAAAAATTCAAGTTATTCTCCCTTTAACACATTTTATGGTGGTCATAAATCTTGAACTGGTTTTATTAGATCCTAACTCGCCGAGAGCAATAGAGTTCTGGACGTTTCATCCAAGAAGTGCAACCCTTAACCCCCATTGCCCAGTTCACTAGAAACATCTTCGATATCCTCTTTCACCCTCAGTGGAATTGTCCCGTGTCCCCGTGTTCGAATTATAAAATAATGTATGTTTAATGTTACTTGCATGCTTCAAATGATAAAATCTCCTTAAAATTCATTATTTTTAGTAATAAAATTATTTTCTTAATATTGAAAAGTCAGTGTATTCTTCGACATTCTTTTTCCTTGTTTTTTTTGCAGTTCTTTCTTTTTTTTGATGGGTAAGATATATAAAATAAATATATATTAATGTGAAAAAGATGTGAATAATTACTTTTTTTAATATATAATGTTTATGAATTTAAAATTTGTTTTATGTGGTTTATAAAGTTTTTTTAAAAGATGAACCTCTACATAACGAATTTTCCATATAAAGAACTTTTTTCCAAGATTTAGCGACTTCGTTATATAGAGGTTTGACTGTATATCAGGTAGCTAAAAAGTAAAAGCTATTGAATAGACGAAAGTGTTCTAAATATTTATAGTCTTCTCATATCTCGCGTACCGCGTTAATTGCTCTCCGTACTTGATAGTTGGGTGCATCTCTTAACTTTGGTTAATTGAATTTGTGTTGTTGATAATACTGTGAGTAAATTGAGTTATTTTGAATATGGCAAGTCTTCCTTCCGTTTCTTCCTCTACTTTAGACGCGTCGGACAAACCCTTACGACCTTTCTGGAAAGAAAATTACATTTAGACATACATTCACTTGACAACGACTTAATGTTGCAATGAGGAAAAAAAAATGCAAAATGACTTAAATTATGCAATACAGCACTTGCATTCCAACCCATTGTTACGTTTATTTGTGTTTGCCAACTTCACTTACCGTCCCCATCATTTTTCTTCACTCTCATTGAGGTCAATATTATGCATCTGAGGGTGAAGTCGCTTTCACCAGTGGTGACCTCACATGTAACCCTGTAGGGGTGGATTCCAACAAAGAATTGAAAAAGAGGTAAACATTTTATATAAAGAGTAGAGGGTGTCACTTGCTCTACCAGCTTTTCGAAAGCGATAAATTTACTTTCACACAGTTTGGAAGATTCTTCATTACCACTGACTTTGAAATAGCTTCGTTTTGTATTCTTTCCAAAAGAAAAAATGATAAAGGAGTTCTATTTGCATCTATTACGATCTAGTTCAAAGTAATTGGGGAGGGGGATATGTTTATATAAGCGCATAAGAGTGTGTTTGGGTTGTACAGAGACATGGTTATTAACCTTTTTAATTAAGTGGGAAGAAGTTTAATTAAAGTTATTTGAAGAGAATAAATTAAATAATCTAATGAAGCTTAAAAGACTCTTTTATATTCTTGGATTGTAAGAATATAATATATGCGCGATGTCTCTTGAAAAGTATAATATGTGTGTGAATTTAAGAAGTTAAAAGTTTTAATTAATTTTTAAATTTAAAAATAATGTCCCATTCAAAATGGAGCTTTGTACGCATTGTCGAAGGAAATGTACAATGCAAACGATTCTTTGTTTTTTTGTTGTTCATCTAATTAATATTTTTCCTAAGATTACAAATATTAATTCAGAAAAAGATTTTATAATAACAGTAACTTTGTAGTTGTTGTAAATTAAATTACATAACGGGTTCTTACACTACACGTAGAATTAAAAAAAAAAGTTTAATTAGCTATTTGAACTCGTGATTGTATTTCTTTTGCATCTGCTAAGATACCTGTTTCTAGAGTAAATAAAAGACCACAAAAAGTTAGTTTTTCTTTGTCAATTTTAGATTTGGCTTGGTTTGCATTCAACTCATTCTAGGAGGATCACAAAATTACGAATCACTTGAACTGGTATCTGTCTCACTGGAATTGGATTTCTCACTTGAATTTCAACCACAGAATTTGGAGGCTTGTGTCTTCTCTCTTATTTTATAATGGGTCAGAACCATTATAGTTGCTACTACAAAAAGGCGAGAGAACGTTTTTAAATAATTAATAAAAGGAGAAAAATATATACATCTGAGTTATTTCAAATTATAAAACGTACACAAAGATAACCCTCTTTTTTTCCAGGAATTTAAATATTATTTTTTCTGTGCAGAGTAGACTCATCCATTTTTTCGATAGCCAAGTGTTTTATGGAGTTTGATATTTGCACGCTAATTCAAAGTAAAATTACAGATATAAAATCTATAAATTGAAGATCCTAAGATAACACTGGGTATTGGAAAAATTGCTGCCATCTTAACTGTGCCGAAAGGGGACTAGAGGCCGCGACAGGGCAGCTGTTATCCCCCACGAAAATTTTACGTACGAGGACTGAAGAGGCAGTGAAATGTCTGGATACTCAAGGAATAAATAACTCAAGGAAATGAAAGAAAAAAAACGAGTACAATCCTTATACTGCACTTTTATGGTAACTAAAGTAAAAGAGAAATTGATATCCTCTGAATCTATGTATAATAAGCATTCGAAGACAGTGGCGCACACAAGGGGGGGAGGTCCTGGGGGTCCGGACCCCCAAAGCCCTTGATTTTTTTCCGATTGGTTATAATTCTAAGTATATAATACGTAAAATTTAATTAAATATTTGTTATTAATGATTAATTTTATTAATTAATGCTAATTATTTATTCAATAATTAGTTTTTTACTGTGTTTTGTTCCAGAATATTGACAAAATCAAAAATAGCATGATACAAGAATGGTGAACTTTCAACCCCCCTCCTTGAAAAATTCCTGTGTGCGCTACTGTTCGAAGACATTCATTTAAGAGACGATTGCGGCTTTTCAAAGAGCAGGTGTTGAAGATGAACGAAATGCACGTGGCTGACACGAAAATCCCGTGGTGTAGGAAAAAATAGGATGTGATGAGAGAAAAAGCTCTTAAGAATCCAGGGTAAAGAGGGCATCAAATGACTACTATTGAATTGAATAGGCTCTTCGAAGAAGTAGACGTCATCACCTTTGAGAGGGGGTGGGGGGTGGAGCAGGTTTCCAGGGAAGATTTTTTCCCCCCAAGAAATTTTATTTTAACTGTTCCCCTGTATTTTAACCGTTAAACGTGTATTCCGTTTTGGATGGGAAGTTTTCGTGCAATTTAAACAAATTATGTTTTAGATTATTCAGAAATTTTATCATTAAAAAATGTTTTCAATTTGGAGAAATAATAAATGTTCAGACTAAAACATAAATACGTCTTGAGAAAAATAAATAAATAAAATTGTGTAATTTTTAAATAATTTTTTTTTCAGTTGCAGATTTTTGTCATTGTCGTTGCTTAAGCCACCTGATCGACAGTAACATCAGATCAAGGTCTAATTCTAATTAATTAACACAAAGCAAAATTTTCAACTTTAAAACAGGCCGTATTTGAAAATTTCTTTTTTTACGTGAGAATTTATTATAAGTGTTATGCAATACATATATAATTATAAAATGTGAACGAGAAAATGATGGTATGCGTGGATTTTTCTGTTTTGATAAATAATTTCAAAAAATTGAGTACAACTTTCTTATTTAAATTTTTTTAATTTCATTTGATTCTTCTTTTTCAATAAAAAGAATTGAACAGAGAAAGTGCATTTATAACGCTGAAAGATCTTTGTCACTCGATTGCAGCAGAAAACCCCATCATCGTATCTAATACAAAAATTAAAATATATCAATTTTACTATTGTCACGTTTCAAAGGCTAAATGTTTAGAATGGAGCTAGGGTCGAGTTGTAAAACATCGGAAACATTTTTCTGTTGATCGTGATATGTTTGTGTGATCAGATATCACTCTTTGAAATAATATTATGTTGTTAATAAAAATAACAATTTTCAAAACTGATATTTCTTCGAAAAAATAAATTTCTAAATAAATAAATATCGTTTTGAAACGGTATTTTAATTTTATGTTGTTTCAAAGTATGCGCATAAATACTCATTCATTTTTAAAACTTTAATTTTCTTATAATACTTAAAAAGGGATATTACAATTGCATGTTGCAGTGCTATTATGATTTTTTACATCATATTTGCATATGCATATGCAAGAAACCGCACAAGTGTTGTTAGTGTTAGAATTAGTTATGGTTAAAAATATTAAAAAAAAAATCTAGTTAATGCTTCGCTGTTATTTTTAAACAAAAAATAAGCTTCTTTACAACCTTGAATAGTTTTGAATGATTTAGCATATATCTCGAGTACAAAGTGTAAAAAAAGATTTTTTCTCAAAAAAATATTCTATTTTAATACCTTTTTTTATTTCTAATGGCAGATTACGAAGAGTTATTAACAGAGTTCATCAATCTACTTAGTACATTCACCGAAAGCATGTATTTCTTTTTATTGCGGCGCCATTCTATTTTAATATTGTATTTTTTTTTTATTATACTTAGTGCATGGAGAGAGCTCAACTATAGAGATAGCAAAAATTTTGCTTTGAAGTTTTTTTTTTTGTATTTTTATTTTATTCTATTTACAGTCGTCACATTAGGTATTTATTTTGAATATGTAGCATGTATTTTTAATATAAATATATACACTGGTGTGCAAAACTTAAGCAACAATGTAAAAATTTAGCAGATAGCCATGAAATTGCAGAAAAGGAGGTCTGGAGATCAGTAGAGGGAACACGTAAGTCAGTAGAAACGTCATGCATATGCAAATATCAGGAACAAAACGTCAGAAGCGATGTGAGCGTACGCAAAACGCGTGATGTCGGCGCGCGCTGCTCAACAGTAGAATAAAATGAAGGACGGAGACGCAATTCACCATATTCTCTGCAAGTGCCAGTGAGTCAGTTCGTGAAATATGGCTAGAAGAAATCATCTGGATGACTTCACACGTGGAAGAATGATCGGAAAGCTGGAGGAGGGGCGTACTGTCACCAGTGTAGCTGCAGAGTTCGGAATCAACAAAAGTGTCGTTTCGCGCGCTTGGAAAGCGTTCCAAACCACAGGTACAGCTGTTAGAAAGGTTGGTGTGGCCGCCCGAGGACGACAACTGCAGGGGATGACCGATATATCATCCTGCAGGTGAAAAAAGTTCGACAGCAGTCAGCCAGCGCTATTGTTCAGAAACTCTGTACAGCAACAGGTCGACAAGTGTAGCGGTTTACTGTGGCCAGACGCCTTTACAAAGGGGGCCCGTTCACCCGCCGTCCTGAACGCTGCCTCCCGTTGAAGGATGGCCACCGAAGCCACCGTTTACAGTGGGACAGAGAGCACAAAAACTGGACAACTGATCAATGGAGTCGTGTTCTCTTTACGGATGAGAGTCGGTTCAGTACCAGAAGCGATTCTCAACGCGTTTTGATTTGGGGAGAGATCGGGACTCGGTTTTAAACCAGTAACATCAAGGAAAGACATCGTTACGGTGGTCCTGGAGTTCTTGTCTGGGTTGGCATTATGCTGAACGGCGGAACTGAGCTTCCCATTTTCGACAGAGGGTCTGTAACCGGCGATGGCTATTGTGAGGAGGTACTTCTTCCCCATCTGCATGTTTTCCGAGGTGCCATTGGCCCAGACTTCATCTTTATGGATGACAATGCACTGCCACATCGCACTCTTGCTGTTGAGGAGCTGCTGGAAAGTGAAGATATCACTCGAATGGATTGGCCAGCGTGCTCCCCAGATTTAAATCCCATCGAACATGTGTGGGATGCTTTGGGGAGACGTATTGCCACACGCTCACATCATCCGGAGTACAACCAACAACTCAAACAGATGTTGATTGAGGAATGGGCACTCCTACCTCAAGAAATGTTGCACCAGCTGGTTCTGAGTATGCGGAGACGGTGCAAAGCAACCATTGTAGTAAGGGGAGGGCATATACCATATTAAGGAACATCTGCTTGTTGTTCTTCCTGTTGGATAGACAATCATGAGTCACGATACTATGCGTTCAATAAAGCTTGTTTTTGTTTGCTTTCATACCGTATGCGTTGTATTCCTTTTTCAGCGCCGATGCTTTCGTCATCCTTTACGTACATAATACTCTTCCTCATTTCAGAATTTCATGTCTCTCAGATGATTTTTCGTGAAGTTATGGCAATAAACCCACCTGTTGCTTAAGTTTTGCACACCAGTGTATATAACACTTTGCAGTGTTCGTAAAAAATATCTTTTTTGAGCCTTTTTTTAAATCTCTGCTTTTTATTATTCTTTTTCAAATTGTAGTGACATCATAATGGCATTATCGTTTGATTTTCTGTTTAAATTTCGGAGATTAAAGAATAATATTCCGAATTCGTATTTGTCCTAGTTTGATATTTAAATACAGTTCTTGCAATAATTTCTTCGTAAATGTTTTTTAAGAATTTAGTTTATATATAGTGAGTTTCTTTAGCTTCATTCCTGTATGGAATAAAAAGAAACCTTTTGTCTACCACATAAAGAAATAAATCTTTTTTTTTATTTCGAAAGACAGTTGCAGACATTTTAGAATCGTGAAGTAATCCCGTACACTTTAATTCCTAGTCCATAAAACATTAATTAAAAAATATAAGTTCCTTTATCGATAGAAACATATAAAACATGCACTGGCGTAGCTAGTCTTGAGTGGACCCCTTATCAAAATTCATTGGAGGCCCTTTTTGGTGGGCTCACAATATCTTCTCACACATTTTGTGGCGCTGGAAGCTTGGGGGCCTGTAAGATTAATACGGCGGTAGCTACGCCTTTGAAAACATGGATCTGTATTTGCAAAAATCAATGGATAAAAAGATTCTAATCACAATAGGTGAGGTATCTCAGTATTTTTTAATAAGATCTTTCTAGGTTATGAACTTTTCTGACTTTTTAAAAAAATGCGTAACCAGCCTCTTGTATTTTCTCAAATCAGAAAAGTAGAAAGAACGTGTTTGAAAGCAATAAACAAATTCGAAGATATATTCGATTGAAAATGTCGGTTGAGTGTGTCAAAATGGAGGGAGCAGAGACGGCGCAATACATCGGATCATAAATATGTTTCTGCAAATGGACTCCGAAATATACATGTTTTTTTAATTTTTAAACTTGTTTTTTTAAAACCCAAGTTCCTTACACGACATTATTAACGCGGATTTATATAGCGTATAAAGGCTACGGCGACGGACCTCGTTGTTTTAAATGGTCGAATGACCGCCTCCCTCCCAACTTCCACATAAACCAACGCGAGGATAGTGCCGGTGCATACCCCCCCCCGGCTGATATTACTTGGGGAGACATAATTTTCCCAGGAAACCCCAGATTTTTTTTCCTGTGCTTTGTATTGGGAAAATATTTTTTTTGTCTTTACCCCACTTCCGGTATTTTCCTCCAATTATGTTTTTATGACATTTTAATCCTCAAAATTTTAATCAAAAATACCATTGCATAAAAATATTATATTTTTTTTTTTTTCTTTCGTTTTTGTGTATCGTCGTTGAAAATTAATTAATTTTGGGGCCAAAATTTTTTGGGAAAATATATAAAGGAAATTATTAATACTTTTACCTTTTTCAAATATTTTAATTTGTTTTTACAAGTATAATGTGCATCTTTGACTGATTTTTGGAAATAACCCGAAATTTAGTATTTTAAAAATTTTCTGCGTCGAACCCCTAAGTTGGTGAAACAAAAATTGAATAGCCGATAGAAAAACAAAGACTGGTAAAAAAAAAAATTATAACCCATTTTGTTTTTTTATTCCAACCAATAAAAATTTTAGAATTGTGGGAATTTTAGAAAAAGGAAAAAATGTTGTTGAAATAAATTTTTTTTTTTCTTTTATTTTCAATATTTCTAAATTTTTTTTCTTAACATAAATCAACGCTTGCAATTTCCACTCTTCTACTAATTTGTTCGCTTTTAGATCTAGTGCGCTGCCGCAGTATCACATTTTGGTTTTCAATATATCTTCAGAAAGAGGGGGAGGGAATTTTTTTCCAAGTGGATTTTTTTTTTTCGTACTTTATTTAAAATACTGATCTGTTTTTAAACACTTTGTTCGATTTTAAAAACTTTTCTTCATGTAGATCTGTTTTAAAAGGGGAAAAAAATTATTTCTTATCTCGGATAAACCCCGAAATAAATTTTTTGGGTTTAAAATTTATACTTGACTTACTGAATCATTAAAATGGCGTTAGTAAATAATAATGCAATTAACAAAAACAAAAAATGAAGCTTTTTAAAATTTTATCCCTTTTTTTTTTTGTTTTACCCGGGGCAAAAGGCTGAAAAATTTTTTTTATGTCTAGATGAAGTAGACCATTTAAGAAACACCTCACTTCGCGAACATTTCCTTTGAATCAAAAACAAAATTGAATCCTTTCTTTATTGGGCCTTTTACTTTTTTTATCTTAATGTCCAAAATTTTAAATCCAAATTTTATTAGTATCATTCCAATATTTAATAACTTTTATTTTTCAATTTAATTTTTTTGGTTAAAACACCAAATTTTTTTATTTTTGGGGACTAAAAAACTCTCCATTTTTTAAAATACTCGAAATGTAATATTTTTATGATTAAAGCTGGGGAAAATTGATTAAATCAATCTTTCAAATAAAAGTTTCTGCAGTAAAACGCAATTTTTTAACTAAAATTGTTTTTTAAAAGGTCTAATTCATTTACATATAAGAATATTTTTAAATTTTTTAACAGTAATATGATGGTTTTTTAAAACAATAAATAGAAAGAGATTATACAAAAAAAATGTTTGTGTTTTGTTGTTTTGATACGCATTAATTTTCTAGTTTTTTTTTAGCTATTTGAAATGTCTGTCAACAGATAGACACATATATACAGAAAAAAATTTTTAAAAAATTTTTTTTTTACATAAAAATTAAAAATTTTCTTTTATTTTATTCTTTTTAAAAATTTTTCTTAATAAAATTTTGTTTATTTTTTTCTCCAATTGAAAATTTATCCATTTTAGTGGTTTATTACTACTACTATATATTCTAATTTTCGATAAATTTATCTCAAATGCTGATGTATACACTCAAATTATTGACCCGTATTTTCCAATTTACAAATTTCTTTGATATCTCATGAAAAGAAATGGAAAAATATTTTACATAAAATTAACATTGCGTTTTTCTGATGCTGGCTTCTCATTTATTTGTTTTAGAAA
Organism: Trichonephila inaurata madagascariensis; assembly: GCA_019973955.1. Lineage (NCBI taxonomy): Eukaryota > Metazoa > Arthropoda > Arachnida > Araneae > Nephilidae > Trichonephila > Trichonephila inaurata. The sequence continues at coordinate 67,465 of BMAV01021462.1, forward strand.
ATATTTTCTTTAAGTATATTTACAATTATTTATTTATCAATTGAAAATTCTTTTTCCCCATTTGAGACTGATTGACTCTCTATATCAGCGGTTTCTTCAAGTCCCCTTTACATAACTGACCTCGCAGACCCCCAAAGATTTTGAACCCCTCCTGACTCCCAACATTGGCCAGACGATTTAATGTAATTTTTATATCGGACGAAATGGATTCAGTTCATAACTTTGCGCATGCGTTTTTTTTTTTAAAATATATAGTTGTAGTAATGTGAGCTGTTTAGTTAAACAACAAAAAAGACAATTTTCTTGATCAATACTGTTTTAATAGTGCTTTCGCTGAGGCAATTTATAATTAGCAAAGAGGGCATTTCATTTTCAGCAAATCTTAACATAAACAAGACTTCCCGGACCCCTAGAGGCGTTGGGACAGGTCCGTGGTACCGTTTAAGAACTGCTGTTCTGAGGATTCCGTCTGTGGGATGGATTGCCTTTGTGATTCATCATGAGTATAGAATCTGGAGCGGTGTATTCTATAATACTCCCATTCAGCCAGGAAGTGTCATAAGAGATAAACTAGAAATATACTCTGTTATACCGGACTCCGCTTAATTTTCATAAAAAGCCAATGTTTCCCCGAAACGTAATGCATGTCGAAATCAATAATTCGGAAACATTAAAAGGCGAGATGATGTTGTTTTTGACCACTGGAGCGTGTGGGAGTCCGTTAATATCAACCACGCTTTCATGAATGAGTGAGTGAACATAAACTACACTGTTAAGTTTAACGAGATTTTAGCGGAACTTAGCCAATCTTGAACATGGTCAAGTGACGAGGACGGCACTAACTAACTGCCCCTCTCTAACTACACACCACCAATGGGAGCCATTTGAGCGGGGACGTGCATCGTTCCCTTACATGCGGGTCTTCGGTGGTACTGGGCTCGAACTCGTGACACGCCAGCCCCGAGTACTTTACCATGACCACTAGGCTACCGCGGTCACATCACTCTTTCATTGAAATTGAATAATTCGAAACATTAAAGTTCGCGAAATATGATGCTAGTTTCAACTACTGGTGTGGTGTGAGACTTCGTCAGTGTAAACCGGGGTTTGTTCCGTAAGCGAATAATTATAAATTAAGATTTCTGTCAATATAAATATTGTATTCGAATACAATGTTCTATTCAAATATAGATGTTTCGTCGAAATATAACGTTAATTGCAATCGAATAGTGGCCGCAGCAATCTAGTGAGGAAGAACCTTCAGTGGACTTCTAATACCACTGAAGACCCGCCGTGCAGAGGGGCCGATGCTCGTTAAATATGTCGTGGCTCAAATGTCCTCCCGTTGGTGTGGTATGGTGATTAGAGAGGGGGTTGTCAGCTCAGGCGTCGCCCTCATCACTTGATCATGGTTTAAAAATCACGAGGTCCGTCGCAAATAGCCCTCTTGCAGCTTTATAGTGTGATGTAAATCTATCTGAAATCGAGTTATCCGAAATATCAAAGTTCGCGATTCGATTTTATTTTCGACTGCTGGAGTAGTGTGGCAGTCCATCACTATCAACCATGCACGCGTTTCGGAAACAAATAAGAACAAATAAATGTTCATGTCCGTACGAGCGGAATGAAATGTATTCGAAAGTCTTTCGTTGCTTTTACAATCCAAATTTTATGTCGAAAATTTATAGTTTTATCGAAATTTGCTAGGTTGTGTTAATCTCGGCAGTTGGCGCGGCATGGTAGTCACACGTAATGCTCCGCAGCAGCGAGAGAAAAAGTAATAAACCTATACCAGAAATAACTCCACTCGTTTATCTGGAGAACATACCCAAATTGAAATGTTTTATTAAAGAGTCAATGTTTTCTTCTTTGAAATACAGTGCATGTTGAAATTGAGAACTTTATAATGTTATTGAAATTTGCTAGATCTCACCGTTTTCTTCCTCTGGCGTGTGGTGTGGAAGTTCGGGAATGTATCACACTTCACAACAACAAGAGAAAAAAGTAATAAACCGATATCGAAGTAACTACAGTTGTTTATCCGAGGATATGTACGAAATTTTAATATTTTATTAAAACTGCCAATTTTTTTCACTTCATACAATGCATGTCGAAATCGAATAATTTCAAAAATCATTCGAGTTCCGAGGGTTTAGTGGCGCTGGTGGGGGTGCGGAGTTTGTCCGCTTCCCAGAAGCAAGAGAAAAAGGCAAAGAACTGATACCGAAATGAACTCACTCGCTTACTAGTGAAACGTACGGAAATTTTAGTGTTTACTAAACTGTGAACGTTCCCCCCCCTGAAAAAACAACCTAAAAATTTGAAATATTATCGGTTCGGAAAGGGCTTTTTTTCCCTTTTGGGGAGATGTGGAATTTCGAATGGTCACGCCGCAACAGCTAAAGTAAAGGGTTTATATATATTTTGAAATGACGACCGTTTACTGGGGAACGTTCCGAAACTTTAATGCCGAAATAAAAGTTTTTTTAAAAATTTCAGAAAGTTTCGAAAATTATAAAAAATTTCTAAAGAAATGTTTTTTGCCTTTAGTGCGGGTTGGTATTTTAAAACTGAAATGCGTTCCATTAAAATTAAACAATTCAAATATTCGAAGTGCCAACCTTTCCCCTTTAGAGATGCAGTTCCATATGTTCTTTTTCCTAAAAAGTCCCCTTTTTTTCAATTTTTTAAAACCATAAATCTCTATTAAAAGAGAAAACCCAACATGTTTCCAAATTGTCGAAGAATGATCTGAAAAATTCAACGAAATAAAAGTCTTCAATGGTTTTTTTGACTTCATCGCGAAAAGTAAATTGGGCAGATACAGAAAATGTTTGAGTTTTTAGAAAAAATCCTGATATTAAAATCGATGCTTTTCCCAAAAATTAAAACTAAATTTTTAAAATTCAAAATTTGCATTTGAAATCGCCCCTAAAATTTAAAAAAAATAGATGGAAATTTAACCTTTTCAAAAAATGGGAGCACTTTCCGGGAAAAACTTGTTTTCTTGTTGAATTGCGTTGTACAAACCCGGGGAACAACGAAGAAATTAAAAGATTTTTTTCCTTGGTAATGTTTGGGGGGAAAAGTAAAATTAAGATTAATTTATATTTTAGCTGCATACTTACCGAAAATTCGTTAAAAGAATTTTTGTTCGAAATTTTCGAAAAAATAGAAAATGATTAAAAAAACAAAAATAGGGAAAAATTCCTTTTTAGGTAAATAATTGGAATGCAAGCGTAATTAGCGTACTTTTTTTAAATTTTAAAAAAATGATTATATATTTACTTTTAATTTTTTCTTAAATTCTTCGGCATCGGCGTCTCCTTTCATGAAAAAAATTAGTCCCCCTCATTTTTACCTTCAAGGGAAAAAAATTTAAAAAAGAAAGCGAAAGGGAAAAACGGAACGAAGTTTGTCCCAAATCGCAAAAATTAAAAGAAAGAAATTTAAAATAAGATATTCTTTAAAAGAAAAATATTTTCAAACGGAAGGAATAAAACACTGAAATTTTTTCTCAAATGCATTGAAAACCGATAAAAATCGTTTTAATTAAGATAAAAAAATATCATATGGATAAATATTCCTGTTTTAAATCTATTAGACCTACAGATTAAAATTTGGGGTTTATGTTTTTTTTGGGGAGATCCGTTACAAAAGTCTTATGAAACGACACCCAATGAGTTTAAAATAAGTTTATTAACAGGTGAACAAAAAAATTACAATCTAGACATGACAAAAAAAAATATTGTTTGATTTTTTATTTTGATTATTTCCTCCAAAATATCAAAATGGGGCCTATTTTTTCATGATTAAATCCGTCTGAAGTGCATCCATTGAATTAGACATCCACAAACAATAAAAACACACGAAGCGCAATTTATAAGAAATCACAAAAAGAAAGCCAAATGATAATAGAATTTTCCTTTTTAAATGGAATACTCTTCCAAATTTTTTTTTTCGAAAGGAGGGGAAAAAAAAAGGGTAAGTTAAATTGAAAAAAAAGTAAATAATTGGTTCTGTACAATAAAAAAATAGGTTATAAAAAACTATGGTTTCATTTATTTTGACCTTTTCCCATTAAGTTCTCAATTAAATACAATGCAGTATGTGGGATAATTTTCACTCTAGTCTTCGAAGAGCCTTGTCCGGAGGACTCAGCTAAAAAAATTAAGCATGCAAACAGCTCGAACTACCGAATCTACAAAAAAAAAATTTAAATATAATTTGAAATCAGTCAACAAAAAAAATGTTTGTACATTAAACTATACATAAAAGTCTTTCAGAATTAGAAACCCAAAAATTAAAAAAATATTGTTTACCTATATTTTTTTTGCAACCCGCCAGGCGCCTTTTTTAAAATTTCAACAATAAATTTAAAAAAAATTTTTTTTACGGATCTATCGGGTTCGAACTGCCGAAACTGTGACCATTTATGTACACCAAGGGGTTTTCTACCCTTGGGTTGACTTTAAAAAGAAGGCGATAAAAAAACAAAACAAAAATTATTTGAGTGAAATATAAAAATCTTGTAAATCAAATTCTCCAATATCTGGGGGAAAAAAAATTGAATAAAGCGCAATTTGAACTTATTGATTTGTTTTAAATTTTTTAATTTTGTAAAATTTTTTTAGTTCGCCATTAAAAAAAAAAATTATCAATACAAACTTTTAAAAAGTTTCAAATTAGCGGATTACAAATTAAGAACTATTCGAAATTCGATTGCTAAAAAAAAAAAAAAGAAAAGAAAAATCCTTAGTTGAAATAAAACGAACAATACCAAAAAAAATAAAAACCTGTTAATATATCGGAAAGTCAAAAAAAAAAGATTTAATGAAAAAAGTTTAAATTCAAAAAACAAATTCTTGTTTAGTTTAAAAAAAAGAAATTTCCCCCAAAAAAAAAAGAATAACTTTAAACAATTAAAAAGTGCAGCTTTTATATCCTACTCATATAAAAACTAAACTGTTCAAAAAATTTTAATACTTTTAAATTTTCCCGTAACGATATTCGCGAAGAAATGGGTCATTTTTAAACAACATTAAACGCAAATCGTTTGAATTTTTTTAAAATATTTTTTGCCTTTTTCTTATTATAGAAGCGTTTAATTGAATGCAGGACGCTTGGGTTTTTTTAATAAACGGGGTTTATAAAATTTATCTGCCCTTTTGTTATCGAAATAAAAAAAGACATGGAAAGGGAACGCTAAAAAAAAAATTAAATGTTAAAAACCAGATGAAAAACGTATTTCCACTCAGAGAAAAAAAAAATATAATTTATTTCCCCCGTTCCAAGTGGTTTGTTGAGTCTGTTATTTCAAGTTTCGTTTTTTTGACGCCTGGTGATTGATATCAATTTTAATCAGAGGGGGGAAATGGAGGTATGTTTCCACACATCATTTGGAATCAATTTGTAAAAATATGAAAAGAGAATATATATTTTATTTTTTTTTTAACTGATTTTTTATTTTAAAGGGGAAGTTCGTTTATGTTTGGCCCACTTCGATTAAAAATTATTTTTAATGAAACAATAGAAATTAAAATCTACTAATGTCAACCATTTTTTTTCCCTTCTTTTTGTAAATTTGCTTTTACAATTTTTTTAAAATTATATTTTTTGGGGCCCATTTTAAATTCCTATTAAAATAAAAAAACTTAAAAAAAAGACCCTAAATTAAAAAGAAAAAAAAAATTTGTTTTTTTTAATTATGGTATAGATGTTCCGAAAATTCACACCTTTTTTGTTTTTTGTAAAATGAGAATTATTCTCTTTTTTTTTACTTATTAATCGATAACTTTATCTACACAAAAGCTCTAGAACCAAATTGTTTACACCTTTTGCATTGCCCCATATTAACGAAATACTTAAAAAAAAAGTTGACTCTATTTTAGGGGTCATGGCGTCAAAGGCAATTTTTTTAGTCGAGTTAGGGGATTGTGCTTGATTCAAATCGGTAAACCCCCCGATTTGAAACTGGGTTAATATTTTTGAAATTGAAAACTCAACGCCCTTTTACGTTGACGTGGTGTGGGAAGAAAAAGGGGGGTTGCACTTTTCGGGGCAGTCCTCTTTGATCGTGATTAAAATGAAAAAAAATCTTCGTGTTTGCCTGCGGTGCAACATCAATAAATACTAAGGTAATCTACGATGGATGAATAAAAAAAAAGAAAATTTTCACTTTTTTTTAAAATTTTTTTAATATCGGTGTCGAAAAAATAAAATATTAATGCGAAAAGAAATGACACGAACTAGAGAACACGAGTTAAACAAAACAGTTCAACTAGAAACTAAGATCAAAAACACATGACTAAAAAAGCGACATAGTGCGGCGAACAAATGTTGGAACAGTCAACTAATTTACCGTCCTCGTCACTTAATCGATCGTGGTTCAAAATGACGATCACTCTCATGTTGCTGGACTTGGACATTGAAACTGAGTTGAAGGAATGGTTTTCCTTTAATAAAAAGTAATTAGTAAAATAACCGAAAAAGGAATATATATATAATAAGGAATTTATATACATATACAAGTGGCGTAACGTACACACCCGCATTGCGGGGAGGGGGGGCAAAGCCTGCCTGCTGACGAATACCCACCCTTTGTATAATCCAACTTGAGGGCCCCAAACCTGACTTTGCAGGGGGTCCCAAATGTTCGTTACGCTACTGACATATACATATACACACACACAGTTATACATTTATTTCATTGTTATTAAAATTTTATATAATTTCTTTTTTAAAAAGAGGGGCCCTTTTTGCTCAATTTTTCCTGCAACATTTGAATTCAAAAGATAACATTATACAAGAAACAAAAAAAATTCTTTAAAATAAGTGGCATGCAACTTAAATATTTACCAAAAACTTTTATTTTTAATTTTTTTAAACCCATTTTATAAGATCCCCTTTAAATCCCTTTTCAACTAAAAGGGGGCAAGAAAATTGCATAATAAAAGGGAAAAAACATGAAATTTGATTTTTTTAAAATTTTGATTTACTAATCCTTTTTTCTTAAACGCTTCCGATGATCTAGTTGTAGAATTTCATCGTTTAAAAGATTCTAAAAAAATTGGGAATTGAAATTAATAAAATTCATTAAATTTTAAATGAATCTCCAAGTCTGCAAATTGCCGGGCATTGTCGAAATCACGGTCTGGGTTTAAAAAATTTTTTTAAGAAAAGCCCAAAAAATTTAAAAATAACTTTTTTAATGAGGAAAAATTTATCTTTTTTTAATTTCCAAAATTCTATTGCCGGGAAAAGATACTGGACTTTATAATGATAAAATAAAACAAATTGAAAAGTTAATTATAAAAAGCTTTAAACAAGGAAAATTCAGTAAATTTTAAGGGTTTCCAAAAAACCCCTTTTTTTCCCCTTTTCCAAAGAAAAATCCCCTTAAAAAAAAAAACCTTGAAAACCGTTAAAAAAAAGTGAAAAAAACCTTTGGGAAAAAAAAAAACTAATTATAAAACTTGCCCAAAAGTAATCCCCCCCCCCCTTCAAAAAACCAACTCAGTCCAAAAAAAATTGGAAAAAATAAAAGGAGCCCGCTAAAATTTTAAAAAAATGTTTATTTTCCTCCTTTTTGGATACTACATAAAAGGAGCCCGCTAAAAAAATAAAAGGATTTCCCCCCTTTTTGAATTATTGCTTGCAAAGGGGCCCCTAGTGGAAAACTTCTGGAAGCCTTTTTTTTTTTGCTTGGGGGTGAAACTACTTGAGTTAAAACACGTGATGGTCTATGTGATTTCGGAAAAAAAAAAGGGTGTATGAAATGCCGTTGAATGGAAGACCAACGATGTAAAAAAAAATACATACATAGTAATAATTTTGATGTTTCTGAAAAAAAAATTCCTTTCTAACTCTTTTTTTTATTAAAAAAATAGAAATTAAGGATTAGTGAGTGTCAGTTTTAAATATTTGTTATTTCATATAAATTTAAATAATTTAATTTAAATCGATTATAATTGTTGAAAAATGATTCAAAGAACTCCCCTATCTACAGATGGATACAATATTTATAATTTGTCGCCCATTCAGCATAGCGGTTAGAGACGCTAACTTCGTGCCGTTGGGCCGGGGTTTTGAACCCGGAAAAACATGGATGTTTGCAAATGTATGGTACCTACGCGGCATGGGGGTACTTTAAATGGCCGTCGAGCCGCAAGTCCTCTCGTGAGGTTGGTGGAAGGGGAAGAGAGGTGGGAGGCCCCTGACCTCCCCCAGGGTATTCTCCCTCAAAATTGGGGTGAAACCGAGCTAAATCGTTCTGACACCTGTATGGTGCTCAAAGCTACGGATAACGACAGGCGTCACTTAGCCCTTTACCATGACGAATTTCATGGGCCTTGATCTGGCCTTTGCCTATCTTGTGGCATTAGTAACAACAGCAACTATAATTTTATGTATTGCTGATTAAAAATTAAAGTAAATAAATTGAAGCTTGAGGGGAGAACGTAAAAATATATATATAGTGTCAGATTAAAATATAATACAAAATAATAATTTAGGAGGCCGATACACGTTAAATATGTCAAGGCTCAAACACCTCCCATTGGTTGTGGTTGTTTGGGAAATTAGGAGAGGGGGTGCCCGCAAGGGTGTCCTCGTCACTTGACCATGATTCAAAATAACGAGGTCCGTCACTAAAAGCCCTCATGTAGCTGAATATTGCGATGTTAATATTCATTCACTCAATAGATATATATACAATTGATGCTAAATATATATTCATATAAAAACAATAATAGTAATACTGGGAAATGGAGCCTGTATTTTTATCATCTTTCTCAAATCAATTGAATGAAAGCGATGGGAATTAATTACCAAAGCATTATCAGCGTTTTGTTTCTTTTATGAAAAATACATTTTGCGTATTATAATTCTCGTATTTAATTTTTTTTTACATTTTTTATGTACTAAGGATGTAATTTATTACGATTCAATGATATTTTATAATCGGATCGATATGAGGACTATATTTTCTTTATTTCGAAAAATATCAAAATCTGAGAAGTAAATATATATCACGAATTCTCCACTTTGTCAAAATTAAAATATGTATTAAGAAAATTTAAGTGAAAATATCCTTCAAATTTGGCAAAAATTTAACTTTAAAAAATTATTTTTCTAACATTTTACATCGTTAAATGATTAAAGCACCGATGGCCGGAAATGTACTTTATTTCACCCACTTTTGAAATTTAAATTCCCAAATCATATATTATTGGGGAAAAAATTCTTGTATTAAGTATGAAAAATAAATAAACCCCCTAGGATAATCAGCTAAATAATGCATAATTTATACACAATTTTCCACGTCTAAATATATTCTTCATACGAAAAAAAAAAACTATATTTATTCAAAACCTGTACATTTCTTTCTACCAAAAGATTTTGAAAAACGGAAAATGTAAACCCTTTTGTTGGAATTTCGTAATTCTTTTAAATTTGAATTAATTCATCTTTTCTACCACGAAAGTTATGGTGTTCCAAACTTGAAGGGTTTCCAACAAACAAATAAAATAATTTTTAACCAAAAAAACGACAGTATAAATTCCCTTTCCAAATTTGCAAAATGGGTTTCTGAAATATTTTAACGAGTGCATTTTAGTTTTGTAGACAAACCATTTTCCAAGGGAGAAGAGAATGTTACTAATTAAAAAGAAAAAGCTGGACTCTTTGGTAGCTAAAATTTCTGTATTTAAGTCGACTTTTTTCCCGATTTTTTTTTTTTTCGTTTACGAAGTAAAAGACTAGAAGAAAATGTGTTCCACAAAGAATACAAATGAATTAACAGACAACTTTTTAAAGATTTTAAAGTATTATTCAAGACACATAACACAATAATTAATAAAGCATTCTTTCGAAACAATGCATAAGAACTAATGTTCTATTTCGTCCACAGACAGACAGCATGTTTTCATAAAATTTTTCTTTAAAGTTGAACTGATAAAATTTCTGCTTTTGAAGAAATATATTAGAAAATTTTTCTTTTGCAACAGAGAACGATATACGAGTACGTTTGCATTCGTACCACTGATTCTGAAGAATAAACTAACAGTTTTGAAATACTGAATGCAGTTGAAATAAAATTTTATTTTAACAAAAAGTTTCGAAAATTCGATAGATATCTTTGCCATGGATAAAATTTATTCGCTGTTTTCTGCCTGTAGTGCGGAAGCTTGCTCAGCAAGTGATGCTTGTAATAAATATTGGCTTTAAGTAGAGAAGCCTACAATGGCTTTAATTTATTTTAAAGAAATATGAATTCTAATTGCATGCCAAAGTGAGAAAGGGGGTAAAAAGATACAAGCTTCTTAAAACATTTGTTACGCATGCAATAAGAGCAATGATAAAAATGTAAAAATATTCTGAAGGTAATGAAATAAACAGTGTTATATCATTTTAATGAGCAGTTTCCTGGGATATATTTCAGAACATTACATTAGTTTATAATTATTTTCTTTTATTTCCAGAATATCTTTGTAAACTTGCTAAATATTTGAGCAATGAAGGAAAATAATTCGTTCAGAATTTTTCCAATGACGTTTCGTTAAAGTAAAAGAAATCAATTTGTGTAAAATATATATTGATAAATATATATTAAGAATTTCTTTTTATAATCGATTGATAGATATGTAAGGTTACTATTTGTTTTCATTTAAATCTTAGAAAATTTACTTTTCGGTGCAACAAAAAAAAAAAAGAAAAAGAAAAAAAAAGTTCTTGACTTTTTTAAACACATCTTTGTTTGAAAAATTCTTTCATTTTAAGGAAGCACGGGGAGAAGAACCGGTTTCTTGGAAGAAAAATTATTGTCTCGTTCAGTGGCGTAACAGAGATTACGCCCTTCAGCGACCCCTTCAAAGTCAGATATTGAGCTCAAGCCGGATCTTATAAAGTATTGCAAAACCATTACGTCAGGCTATGAGCTCCCTCGAATCCCGGGTCCTCCGCGATGCAGGATTTGTGGGGGTATACTTTACACCCACTGCTCACGTTCACACAATACAAATTCCACAACATATTACTTATCCGTAATCTGCAATGTGGATGAAACTGAAATGGGGGTCGAATTATTTTCTTCAAAAGGGAAATTATTTTGCTCCGAATACACAAGTATGTCCGAAACATTGTTTGCAACTTCACTTGAAAAATACGAATAACTGACCAATTTTATGGATCTGATGAGTAGCGAAATGTTACGTGGCATTCCTTATTGAAGTGTATATGATACCACTAAAGTGTGTAATTTAGTTATTTCATAGAATCCTGAGGTATTTCGTGAAATAACTGTCTTTGTCAAATACACAGAGTGTGTAATAAATAATATTACAATTTACCTAGTAATTCTACGAAATAAGTAAATTAAGTAGTGACAGAATTGTAAAAATTTTAAAAATATATTAATTTGACGTTAAAATTAGTCCCTTATTTTGGAAATTATTTGTTGATAAATAGTTAAAAATCCACGAAAAATACATTTCATGTTAGGGATGGATTAATTGATACATAATAGAGAAAAACAGAACATATAATATGCCGTTATTGCTAGACTAGTTGGAACTATAATAAAATAGTATCGGACAATAATTATATTTATATTTCAACGACTTTTATAAATCAGGCCGCTACTTAATTCCACTCTCAAAAACATTTACTCTGTTTAAAAAAATAGAACAAAACTTTTATCTGAAGCACAAAATATGCCGTAGAGGTGCGCGTTATACGCTGAATATACCTAAAAATTAAAAATATCAGTTTGAAAGTATAGGTGCACGTTTTACGCCGGATTTTACGGTAAATGTTTCGAAAATAGAAACAATTGATACTTCGAATTCAGCACACAATTAATTTAATCGTAATAAAAATATTTATAATTGTACTCTCTACTCTGCGAGAAAAACCCATATACCTATCTCATCCTTTATTGCGGAATAATTTCCCTGTGCCACAACATGATATTCTATTTTCAGAGAAATAGGATTTAAATACAAATTTTAAGTGTGCAGTGGAGCTGTATGTCCATAGGTTTCAGTAAAGTTTTTCTTTTGTAAACATTTTGAAAAAAATGACGTTTTATGAAACTGATAAAAATGCAACATTTCTAAGGCAGTTTTGATTGAGATACACCAAGAAACAATTCGTTATTTCATTCAAAATAGTGAGTGTGAATCGCTTTTCAACGTATCTTTTATTATTGTTTATATTATACAGCTAAGCCACATTTCTGTATACAATTCTTAGTTTCCCGAAGTGTAGATATTGGATGAAAAAGAAGCGGCCAGGACAAGAGTGCAATTGCGAAAGTTACTGAAAGACGTAACATATTCATATTTTAAAAAAAAAGTTCTTTTAACGAATTTTATTGCAACCCTTCCAACGAAAAATGCTAAAATATTTTGCTATTGGTTGTATTTCAGAATTATCCGTTGATATTTCTAAAAGAATATTTTTCATATTTGTATGATGTACTGAAATCTGTATACCACGAAGACTAAGAAATTTTCGTAGAAGAATATTTTAAAAGCATGTTTCACCTAAGGAATGGAAAATAGTTTCAACGAACTATAAATTTATGAAGGGGAGTACAGTTAAAAATACTATTCTTATAAAGCAAGTGTAATGTCATTATCGTATTTATACAATTTACACCAACCTGTGTTTATGTTTTTCTTTCTTTTTGAAGTGATAACTTCTTTAGGCGCGTTTTGCTGGAGAGTGAACTTGAATAATATGCGTTTTAAAAAGCCAAGCATTGTTACGTTTGGGTTTGTAACACTCATAACAATCATAACAATACTACTGAATGGTAAATATACTATTCGTAACAATACTACTCATTTGGGTTTAATGTGTCATGTATCAGAAAAATTTGTGCTGCGAAATGTAGAGCAGAAAATGGACAAATAATTCTAATGGTTACTATTTATATTTCACCAAATCAAAGTGAAGAGAAAATTATCGAATTCATTCACAAGAATTTAATTGCCTACACTGTATGTGTGAAGCCGGATCAACTCTTCTGAACAAATTGCCTATTATTTAATATTGCCTATTAATTGCCTATTATGTAGACGTTGATTAAAAGACAAATTTGCCTTTGATTAAAAGACCAGTCAAAGCCTTTAGTAGGTTTTTTAAAATTAAAATTCCATTTAATTATTTCAAATTATCCAAATGAAAGCACGATGAAGTACGGAACAACACTTGACGGAGTTCTTTTTAAATACTTAAATAATTTTGAATCTAAATTATTTATAAACTATTTCCTACCTAAACCTATTGTTTCCTTTTAGAAACAATTTAACAAAAAAGATTAATTTTCAAAAAATTTTACTTTATGGTACAAATTTTTGTTGTTACGGGGAATGAAATCGAAAACGGGGATTTGCCAGAAAAATTTGTTTTTTTTTTAAAATAAGAATAAAAAAAATAAAGAATAATAATTAATGAATTAATGAAACATTTAAAGCCCCCCTTTTTTTTTTCTTTTTTTTTCCCTAATTGGGTTTTTTTTCAATTTTTTTGTGTTTTTCCCCGGTTTTCCGGGGGTTTTCCCCCTTTTTTTTCCCCCCCACCCCTCTCTTCGTCCCCCCTTTCCCAAAACTTGTGTTTTTAAAATGCTCTTTCCCCTTTGTTTTTTTCAAACAAACCTTTAAAAAAACTTTTTCCAAACTTGGAAACCTACTTTCGGGTACGCCCCCAAAACCCCCTTTTTTAAAAGACTATATTTTTTTTTAAGGAAATTCCCCTTTTGTTTTTCCCCCCGGTACCAAACCGGACCGACAGTAGTGTATACCTCGACGGAAAACAGTGACGATCACCCACCCCGGCGCGGCAGGGGTGCGTTGGGTTTTCCCCACATGCACTAAGGCAGAACGGCGGCTCGAGGAGGAAACAACTTTGTCTCGGGCAGGGCCTTTTGGGCCCGTGGGAAAAAAGGTGACGAACCCACCGCCTCCGCGGCCGGGCGAGGTTCCCGCTTTCCGCGTCCGCCAAGCAGAGGGGGGGGGAGAATGCCTTCGGGACTTTTTTTCCGGGTGTTCTCCCCTCCCTCGGCACCCCCCCTATATAAAGGGAAAACGATACCAAATTTGATTGATGAACTTTGCGTCTGATGGGTCGTCCCGGGGGTATGTCGGGCCCCCCCGGCCCTTTCTAAAAACGCCTGTTTCTTCGGATTTTTTTACCCAAAAACCGTTTTTTTTTTGGGGAAAAAGCTTCAAATTTCCCAAAAACGTGTTTTGGACAAATGCCAAATTAGGACCTTTTCCCCATTTTCGAAAAAAAAATTTTAGGGAACCTCTTTTTCTCGGTTGCTGGATATTTTTTTGGGGATTTCTGAAAAGGGGCGGGGTTGTTTAAAAAGGATGGACGTAGGCGCGCCTGCTTGATTTGACCAATGAGGTGCGGTGTTCTTTTTGCTACCCTCGCATGGGGGCAATCTTGGTCATAAACTGAGTGCTTGAGCTAAATCTGTTAGTCCCATGTTTAGGACATAAGTGCGGCAGTGTTATTTGAAAATGGACAAACAGTGATTTCGGTGGTCGTGTACATTTCTTCGAATCAAACGGTTAAAAAAAATTAAAGATTTCCTGCATTTTGTACATTTACCATATAACGAAGGTGGCTCTGCTCTTTTAAAAAGAATTATCACTCGCTTCCCTTGATTTTGAGTGGTGATTTTAACTTTAACTTCAGTTTGCCAAAAGCTGAGCCGCTCATAGCTTTTATGAATGATGAACTCAAGCTCGAAATGAACACAAATTAGAATGTTTCGACTGCTAACAGTGGTACTGTTATGGACGCTGTTTTTCAACGGTTTTTCAATACTTTGAAATCACAAGTATATGTGTCATATTTTAGTTATCATAAGTCTATTGTCTCCGCTCTCCCCCAAATTGAACAAGAATAATTATTTTTGATAAAATATTGCATTACTCCTTTTGTTATTTAAATACAATTTTCATTAAAGATATAGTTATTCGATAGAAAATTATTCCAATCATACCCGCGATTTTTTTTCATATTTTAATTGAAATATTAATAGTTAATATTGCGTATTTACCACGATAACATGTCAGATGTTACACATCATATCACTACTGTAAGACTCGTTTTTTTTTCTGCTCGTAACTTTTTCTAAAAAAAGAGTATTTAAGAAAATTTTTGAAAAATGAAGAGTTTAAAATTCCTTACAAAACTAGGGGCTTTTGGTTAAAAAAAATTGAAAATTTTCGTTTTATGAATCTTTGAGTGAATTTATATTTTGAATTATATATTTTTTTCACTTGCAAGTACACAGTTGATCAAAAAACATTACCATCGCGGAAGGTTTCATAAAATAATTCGGGAAGAGAAATGTTGACATTGGGAGCTCTGAGGTTTTGCCATGTCTACGCATCACGGCTCCTTGCTTCGGCTGTGTGAATTAAACTGTGTACGCGTCGATTTTACACCTACACTCCAAAATGAAAATATCTTTTTTATGCAATTCGTGAAACTAATTTTCATTGCTTACTTATTCCATCGTTCCATATCAATCGAAGTGTAAAATATCAAACTTTTATGTTTGGATTAAAACTAAGACTTTAGCCAAGGGAAATAATGAATTTTTTGCTCTAAATGTTTATCTTTCTCTTTTCAGCAAGAAGTGGAAATGAATGTGCGAAAGAAAGGGCGTTTAAAGAATATTTCTATCGAAAAGAAAATTTGAGTTTTACAATGACAGTTCGAGATGTTTCGCTTTCCTTTTAATCTTTAAATTTTTGAATAATTAGAGAAAAAAAGTTTAATTTTTGTAAAAAATGTTTGTTTTTAATTTTTTTGTAACATACTTTGTTTTTCAAATTATGTTTATTTAATTATTTCGTTAAATTAAGCGAAATAATAATTTATTTCAATCCTGTAATTTTTTAAGATGCGTCCACATAACGATCATCTGGAACACCATTGAATGACGAGGACGTGAAACTTGAGTCCACTGAACGCCTGAAGCTTCCGTTTGCGTGAAAACCTAAAAGTCTCGAAGGATTGAATATCCATTGTACCGCTGTAATACGGTTATGTAGAGAAATCAGAAACTGCCAATCAGCTTTTGTGACCGACTTGGCTTTATTTAAATCGATACCTGCAAACTTCTAGAAATGAAGTTTTTGCAAAACTCGAAATATAAATATTTGTTATGAATAATATTTATTCATTGTACTGATATTTTGGAGGGAATATTCTGTGTTACTATTGTGAGCTGTTAGCAAGTGATACCTATAAAACATGGTTACCTGTAAAAAATATAATTAATCTATAAAAATGCCTCTTTCTTAAAAAAAAATAAGAACTTTATATTTTATTTTCTAAGCGGAGAACGAAAAAAAAAGTGTTTATTATACTTTTTTTTGTAAACAAGTAAAGTAAAA